>SPJY01010250.1:1733124-1762747 GCA_005191435.1 Raddia distichophylla | reverse complement strand
AGTTGTAAATGGCGCTTGAATAGAAGTGGGTTGTATTCTGTCAACTCTTTATACAAGCAGTTGAATCATTCCACCCCTACTTATCATATTAAAATTAAAAGGCTTTGGAAGCTCAAAATCCCCTTAAAGATCAAAATTTTCCTTTGGTATGTGGCTAGAAATGCAAACCTTACCAAGGAGAATTTAAGGAAAAGGGGGTGGATGGGAAATGTTACTTGCTGTTTTTGTGATTGTATAGAGACTATGATCATCTCTTTTTCACTTGTCCTGTCAGTAGGGTGGTGTGGGGGGTTATTGCTATCTGTTTTCACTCTAGGATCAGACCCAGCAATATTGATCAAGCTTCTGTTTGGTTACAAAAGGTTTGGCCTGAAGGGGGCGATCTGTGTGGGGTGGGTTTGGCTGCAATTTTATGGTATATTTGGATTCATAGGAACAAAAGTTGTTTTGAGGGGAAATTATTAAGAAGCCCTTATGAAATTCACTCCACGGTGTAGTCTATGTTGGCTTACTGGTCAGGTTTGCAGAAAAAGGAAGGGAAGGAGACTCTGCTTGTTGGAGTTAAGTTTCTGTCGCAGACTGTGGGAGACCTTGTGAACCGCGACAACAATCAAGATGAGGTGCAGCATCTGGATCAGGGAGGTCAGCAGAGTGACAGCTGAAGAAAAATCTGAAGGAGTGCTTTTTTATCTGGTTAAGCTTGACTTCGAGATGTCCAAAACGTTTTATTTTGAGAGCTGTCTATTTCTTTTTTGGTAGTGGTTGGTTTTTTCATATTTTGGTGCTGTGTCTTCTATTTAAAAAAATGCTTGTATATCTGAACCACTGGATGTTACCTTCTTTCTGTTATGGTGGTATTGAAAATTGGGGTCTTACCCCTTATGCAAAAAAAAAACACCTCCTTCAGATCATCATATATTGAGATCTATGCACTGTCTCTGAAAGAGGGGAAATACTGCATGGCTGATCGTATAAATGTTTCCTTGTCACAACACAAACTCTTTGTTCAAATGTGAAATCCGTGCTCAAAAGAAGAAGAAGTGGACAGGAAGAAAGACCTGTACATCCATCGACGATGTAGGGATTGCCTCTGTATCCTGAGGAGCACTTGCAGCGGTAACCCGAGTCGTTGGTCAGGCAGTCACTGTTGTTGCTGACACAGGCGTAGGGCACACTCCCGTCGGCTCTCGCCTCCTCGCACGTCTTCCTTGAGATGGCCCAGTCCAGGACAACCGGCTGCCGCTCGCTGTCCTCGTCGTAGAACGCCGTCGAGGTGAGGTAGGTGGTGCTGAAGCTGAAGGCGGCTGCTTCCATCAGTGCCACGTAGCTGCAAGGGGTTCCCCTCCACCTCTGATCACTGCTCGTGTTGTAGTTCTCGTTGAAGTAAACCTGGTAGGACTGAACACCTTTCGGGACGTCTGCCTGGCAGCACCCGGCGCCGGAGCATGAACCGTTCTTGACCTCTACGTTGCTGCACGTCGACGAGCAGCCGCTTATGTGCTGCAGGCATTATGACGCATATGTATCAGATATTCAGATGTGCACCTGGCTCTAGATCGAGCACTAATTTAGTGTGTTGGATTTAATTGAAAGGACGATGGAAAATTAGAAATGTCACATACAGCGAAAACATCCAGGCAAAACATCCAACTGCGATGGTTATACATTCGGGAATAGCTGCCTTCCACACGTGCGACTCTTTTTTATTCTCAATTTTTTTCATGTCATTGCAAAATCAAATATATTCCCAAGTGCAATGACAAAGTTGTCTTTTCCTTATATGCCATTGCAATTATTTTTTTTATTGTCATTTGCCATTGTTGACGAATAAAATGACTCTTTTGCCCCTGCTTTTAATCCCACAAAATTAGAAATTGCGCCTAATTTTGAAGTTTAAAATCTTAACGAATTCAACAAATTTAAATAAAAATAAATTCTAGCTGAAATTTTAAATTTTAAATTTGCTTGAATTTGAAATTATCTATAACAACATTGTCTAATCGCACCTCCTACTGCTTCTCGAGCCCGAGGCTGTGGTGCCCAACAGTGTCGCAGTGGGTGCTGTTGCACATGGCAGCCGTGAGGGGGGACCATGGGGAGGAAGAAGGCTCGGGCCGACATGAGGAAGAAGAAGATAGGAAAGAGGCTGATGGGTGGGCCCATGTGTTATTGGAAGAAGAAAAAGGAGCATTTTGGTCTTTTCATCTTTGAAAGCAGTGTAAAAGGAGGGAAATGGGGGAAAGAATAAAAATGTTGAAAATGTCACTAATGAGAGAAATCTGCATGTCCGGTGTCACCTAGCAAAAGACCATCTAAATCAATGTCATTTTGCGTGAGGCTCACGAAAGAATTAGGTGTCACAAATTTGGTTAGCTAGCACATCTAATGAAGTAGTCGGAGGTTGGAGCATGGACCACTGGAGCTATGGCGGCGGGCTGGCGGCTGTGACATGTGGATTTGTGCTTGTGCTGTGTGTAGTGGACCGGTGGGGATTAGAACGTGGGGCGCTGTATAGGGTTAAGAAGAGAATGGGCTAAGGGTGTATTGGTTCCAGAATAGTTTGGTCGATTGGTGGTTACATAGTGGCTAGCTACTTGAACTAATAGGTCATGTGGATGACTAATAATGGGTTGGGTCTGATGGCAGCTGGTTTTCGGGTCCCACTTCTATCCCCATTGGGGAACAAATTTTTGTCTCCATCTCTGTCTCCGCTATCCTCGGCAGGGGCTAGATTTTTCTTATATCCTCCCTGCATGGAACGTATTCTCCCAATTTCCGTCTCCTAATGGAGAATTCCCTGTTGGGGAACGGGTAATGGGACCCTATTGCCATCCCTACTAGCAGAATATGGTGTGTTGCGTAATTATTTTTAAGGTATATTTATTGCTAGCTCAAACCTTTATTCTAATTTTTTTGTAACAATAGGAATGGGGAATACAATTGTTTTACAATTTACATCCACTCCGGTAAATATAGAACTTAGCGAAATAACGTGTTGTTTTTATATAACCAAATTTTTTATAACAAAAAATATATTTTTTATTTACCGAAATTACAAAATTGAATTTCTCCCCAACAAAAATTGTTAACCGAAGAAACCGAATGAACAGGCGACAGCGCTACTCCTAACATCTACTCTAGGTGAGCAGAGGCCCCCGCGTCGTCCTCTGGGCGACCCGGGCGGCGACACATTTGCCCTAACCGGAGACCCCCTCGCTGGAACCCTAGCCGGCCGCCGCCGTCACCGGTGGCTGGTCTAGGCAGCGGAGGCCCCGCCCTACCCCTTCTCCTCCTCCCTCCCTCCCTTTCTCCCCCCTCTTCTTCCTCTTCGTGCTTCGTCAGCGGCTTGGCGGCGGCCGCCCCGGCCGGAGCCGGCAGCGTGGTGGCCGGATCCGGCGGCGCGGCCTGGGCTGGGCGCAGCGGCGGCGCGGCCTGGGCCGGGCGCGACGGCGCGCCTAGATGGCGGCGCGGCCATGGCTGGCGCGCGGCGTGTGCGGCCAGGCATGGCGGCTCGGCTCGGCGCGGCTCCTCTTCCTCTACCGGATCTGATGTCGCGCGGCCTAGGTACCGGATCTGGTCTCGCGCGGCGTGCCTCAGGCTCCTTACTCTAGATCTATGCTTAGCCGGTCGGCAAAGGCGCCTGTGGCCGGCGTGCCTCGGGCTCCTCGCTCCAGATCTGAACTTAGCCGGCGGCCACCTTCATCCCCTCCTCCAGTGTTGCGGCGCCGCCCGGTGCGCAGCATTGTTCCTCTCCCGTGTCCCGTCCGCCCACCGCCCGTCATCCCTCGCAGGGCGCGCGGTTCCCCCTATCCTCTTCGTCCCGACCTTCGCGCGCAGTGGTGGAGCCCGGCGCCAGCTTTCCCCCTTCCTTCTTCCCCTCCTTCTGGGCCTGTCTTGGTGGAGACCGCCTGGAGAGGACCGCTCTGTGTTTGGCCGGATCCGTGGGCAGGAGGCTCGGATTAGGCGTTGTCAGCCGGAGCGGTCGGAGTGGGTGTGCTCCAGGGTCGTGGGTCCGGTGGCCTCGTAGCTTGGCGAAGCTCGGCACCGGCATCTTCTTCTTCTCCTTCTTCCCCCTCCCCTTGAGCCCGCCTCGGTGGAGGCCGCTTGGGGGGGTCCGCTTTGGATAGTTGGCCGGAGCGGACGGAGCGGGTGTGCTCCAGGGGCGTGTGCCTGGCGTCTCCTTGGCTCTTCCTGTGGTGGCGTGCTGGGCCATCGCCCGTTCTTCAGCGATGTTGTGCCACTTGTCTCTACCTTGGTCCCATCCTCGTCTTCTTGCCCTCCCCTCCCTGCGAGGTGCATGATGGCGTCGGTTGGCTTCTTCCAGGGTAGAGCCGGGGGTCGGCTAGCGTCGCCTTGGTGGCCCCTCTCTGGCGGCGTTGGCTGATGACCTTTCTCCGGCGGCGTCCCCGTTCTCCATCTCTTGGCTCGGTCCCGTCCTCGCCGTCTAGACCCTTCCTTTCTTCGAGGTGTCGGATGGCAGGGCGGCCTCTTCCACGTCGGCTGGTGGTGCTCATCGACGCTCTCTGACTCTGCGTCTTCGGCCGACGACTCGGTCTTCTGCTGCTGTTCACCTCGGAGGCCTATGTACGCTAGCAGGCCAGGTCTTGGGCAAAATCCGCGCCTTTTAGGCTGGTGATGGTGTCACCCTTGTGTCGTTTCCCTCGTTGGAGGCATCACCTTTTGGACCTTGTCCTGCTTTGAGTGAAAACCCTACTGATTTAGCGACGGCGGCGGGTCTTTCCCGTCGCTACCTTGTTGGAGGCGTCGTGGTTGCCGTTCTAGTGTTATGGGCTTCCGTTGGGTCTACTGCTGCAGCCTTGCAGGAGTCGCTCGCTGCGGTGTGAGTGTTGGTTGGGTGTCCGGCGGTGGCCGGTGTTATTCTTTTTCCTTTTTCTCTCATGTCTCTCTCTCCTGTTCTGCTTTTGTTCTAGGCGACAGCGGGGGGTTCTTCCCCTCTGTGGGTGGTGTCCCCGGCGGTAGCCGGTGGTGTGTCTGGTTTTGGCCAGGTTTGCAGCGAAGCGCTGTGGTTGTACCCCGTACGTGCATGGGTTTTACTATATTTTCTCCTTCTGATTAATGAAATAGGACGGCAGTTCTCCTGCCCCTCTTTCAAAAAAAAAAACATCTACTCCAGAAGACAAATGTTAGAAGAAGGAAGAGAAGGGACAGATCGAAAACAGAACTTAGGATGCCTGATGCCTAGTGTGGTGGCTTTTGCATAATTTCTATACATATGAACATTGCTGTACATGGGCTACTTGCATCAAAATCGTGCTAAAACAATCCGACTTCTTCGGCAAAAAGTTAGCTGAAATAACTGGAGATGTACTTACCCTGTCGCTATGTATGTACGCGAGGCTGTTGCACCCGGTGACGATGATCTTGTTGTCCTGCGCTGAGTAGGAGTACGGCGAGCCGGTCAGGTTCGCCAATGCGGTGTACGTCATCCCGTTCGTGGCTGGGTCGTAGCACTGCCTAGATATCAAGTTCATCATCCAGGCCTTGCCGTCGGCGACGGAGATCCTGCTGACCTCATCGTCCCGGTAGAACAGCTTGGCGGTGCCGTTCACGTCCTTGCACTGCAGCTCAAAGCCACCATGGATCGCGCACCGCGGGTCGTCGATGCCGAATGGGTACGGGACGTCCACGCCGCCGCAGCTCGTCCGGCAGCCGGCGGGCCTCCGCGCCGCCGGGACGCCGGCGGCGGCGGCGGGCACCCACACGGCCGAAAGGCAGAGCAGAAGACGGGCGGAGATGACGAGAAGCCGGGAGCGCTCCATCGTCGCCGGCTAGGCGCGTCGACTTGTCTTGTGTAGTTGTAGCTATTTATATAAAAGCAGATACCAAATTGCATTTGTCGCCTCAAGCAGATCAGCGTCAATTATATTGACAATTACGATTGAACAAACTAATGCCTGTCATGTACATGCACTGACCTATTCAGCTTCATACTTTTAAAAGTTGGAAATCCTCGACTCCTCGTCATGTTCTGATTTGCATTCTCTAATGCCATGTTCATCCACTGACCTATTCAGTTTAGCACTTTTTAACACTTTACTTTTTTGCATTATTCTTTTTTAAAAAATGGGAATCGCCTGGTTGGGGACTGGTCGATTACGTGACTTTGTGAGACACCCGATCCGAAGCTCATTGGACCAAGTCTCAAGGCCTCCAGTATGTTTACAAGTTGTTTCGAGTTGTTCCCACCGGATTGAAGGTCTAGAGGCATCCAATGCATTTCTATGCAGTTTTGGGCTGTTTTAGGGTCCACGGGACCCAACCCGGCGGCTAGAAAAGGGATTTCCGCTCTGTGCTTGGCCGGATCCAATCTAGATCCATCGGACCCAGATTGGGCACTCTTTGATGCCGCCACTTCCTTAGCGTTAAGTGATGGTAATGCCACTAATTTCTGGCTCTCGCCGTGGTGGTTTGGAAAAAGTCTCAAGCAAATCACCCCCTTCCCTCTACACACACTGTTTCTCTCTTGTGCGAAACAAGGGACTCTCGGTTCGTGATGCCTTACTTTCTAGATCACGGTTGTGACCGTTAAGTCAGATTGCCACGGATGAGCAGCTTCAAGAGTTTCTTTAGCTCTAGCACATTGTTAATGGAATGTCCCTAGATGGCTCTCGACACGATTCTATTACATGGAAAGGGAGCAAACAATGAAGCTACTCTGCAAGGTCGGCCTCCCGCATCCTCTTCTTAAGGTCCTTGTCTAATCAATCCTACTCTTGTATTTGGAGAGCCAATGTAGAGCACAAACGCACGTTTTTCACTTGGCTTGCAATCCAAGAAAGAGCTCTCACAGTGGACATGTTAGTTCTCGGGGGTTGAACGTACGCTCCTATTTGAACCTTGTGTAGCATGGAGAATGAGACCGCATTGCATTGCATCTTCTCTGTCTTTGACCCTTTGCTCGATAGGTGTGGCGAAGTTTTTCGCCTCGCCTCAACTTTGGCACCGGCCTAGGATTCGACTATCTTGGTTCATGGTGGGGTAAGCTCAAAGGTGCGAAAAGGGCGCGTCACGATGATAATGGACTTATTATCTTCATTCTTCAGTGCGGAAGGAAAGAAATCATCATGCCTTCAAAAAATATGTACTACTCTCTCAGTGTTGTAGCTAGATTGTCTATTTAGGACTTTCAGTTCATGTGCTTAGCAGCTTTGCGAGAGTAATTGCTTTTTGTACTAGGCCCTAGTCTTCTCTCTCTCCGTTTGACTGAATAGATGCCTCGCCTAATCGAGGCCCTAGGCTTCTCTAATGGAGTCTGTTCGTACTAGTATTTCTCTCTCTCCGTTTGAATGAATAGATGCCTCGCCTAATCCTCCGGGGAAAAAAATTAATTGCTTGGATTGCATATCGTATCATGTTTGCTGGTCAACACCTCAACCCTTTTCACCAGATGGCTTCAGGCTTCGCTTTGGAGTATCTGGAATGTGATCAGCTAATATCATCACGTAGTTGTGCATAAATTGAACTTGCAGTTACGGGAGAGACAAGTTAATACTACATCGAAGACAAGGACACAGCTAAAACAAAGTGTCAACCAAGACAATATATTATCTGTGCTTACGATTTGGAACGACCTGACGATTTCGTCGGAGGACCGAAGGGTGGAATAAAAGGCCCGGTTTGGTTGCACGCGAGGACTACAACGTGGTCATATCTCATCACACGAAGCGCGCGCGGAACTGAAAAATCTTAATTTGGCGACCATATACCACTCTCGCATCGGCAGAACATGGTTCAACAGCTTTTTATGGGTTGTTTGGTTGCACGAACCATCTCAGCCTAGCTCGTATGAGTCAATCAGGCTGAGATGAACCAGGCTGAGAAGATGCAGGTGATGTTGTTTGGTTACCCTGTACCATCACACGAAGCGCGCGCGGAACTGAAAAATCTTAATTTGGCGACCATATACCACTGTCGCATCGGCAGAACATGGTTCAACAGCTTTGTAGGGGCTGTTTGGTTGCACGAACCATCTCAGCCTGGCTCGTATGAGTCAGTCAGGCTGAGATGAGCAAAAGATGCAAGTGATGTTGTTTGGTTACCCTGTACCTTATAAGCCAGGCTGGATAAGCCAGACTGCGCAAAGATATTGTTTGGTTGACCGTACAGATTAGAGTGGGACACATAAATTTAAGAGTAGGGCAAATAAATTTTTTAAATAAGTTTAGAAAATCTTTGAATTTAAAACGAAAATAAAAAATTTCAAAACAAACAATAGATAATAAAAAATTCAAAAATAAAAATTTTATAATTTTTGAAATTTATATGGCAAGTGTGGTCTAGTTTTGTTCGAAAAAATGTCAGGAACCCATTTTTAAGATTGGTTCAGTAATAAGAAAAACTAATCAAAATATATAGCAAAAAACGAGTTAAAAAAGTATTGAAGTACGTGCCTTTGCATGCATGTGCCTTGGCTTCAGCCTGCATCAGTTGATTCGGCCGATTCAGCCGTTCGTGGCGAGCATGGCTGGAACAGGGAAAATGCATGAGGCTGGCCTGGCTCCAGAGTACAAACAGACAACTAAACACCTACTCCATGCACCATCTCGACCTGGCCAACCCAGATGCGGGCAACCAAACAGCCCCTTAATTTACCTGTTTAAAAATGATTCAGCTCTTTATAGATATGTTTTAATTTGGAAGTGACTAGCGGGCAGCTGGAGTGCTGGACGGTACTGTGTTCCAACCCTCGATTGACGGTGGAACTAGAGAAAAAAAGACTACTGGCACGCGGTATATCATTGCAACGGTACACTATATTACGTGAATCACATGAAATACTCATGAATCACCGTGTAAAATACTAATAAAACGCAACACATATTAAATGTTCATGAAATGCTGAATGAAACATATGAAACATTATCAGAAAGACCTATACCGTTCAGAAGGTATACTGCCAATTACTATTTTTGAAAAAATTGTCCTGACTCTTGTATTTTCATGGTCGAGCATGCTGCAACCTGCATGACCATCTCCAACCATTTTCTCTTCATTCCATTTCCTTCCTCATTCTCTTCCCCCACAATCTTTCTCTTTATTCCTCACCATCTCCAACAACATCCCTTTAAAAAATTAATGAATAGAATGAAAAGAGAATTTCCTTATGAAGGGAATGCACGAAGAAATTTCTTCTGAAAAGAACCGTGCAGAGAATCTGTTGGAGCAACTCAAGTAGGGATGACAATCAGGTGGGTAGGGTATGGATAGAGGTATCGCTGACCCATACCCTTGAGCAAAAATCCAACCCATATCCACACGCGGGTACATACCCACACCCTTATTTGTATCTGTCGAGTACCCGGGACCCGCCGGGTATCCATTACCCGCCCGTTGGTTGTTGCAACCTTCAACAGTGTGCAATATTTCAGTCAAAAACAACAAAAAATAGCATTGTAAATTCCAGTATAATTGAAGCAAAAGAACAGCAGCAGCAACAAGAAGATATCTTGGCATGATTTCAGCACCATTCCAACAACATTGCAGCACCATTTCATCATTAATTCAACAACAAACATGGATATGCATTGGGTCGTGGGGAAATTGTACAATGTCAGGTTGCGGGTAACGGCTAACGGATATGGATATACCAAAACCATATCCGCGAAATATACACATGTGGGTTGAAAATTTACCTGTATTCCCACCCATGGGTATAATTCTTCACCATATCCGTGCCCGTCGGGTAAATATCCGCGGGTATTTTCCTGAACCCGTACCCGTTGCCATCCCTAATCTCAAGGGGTTAGAATCTCTTCGCGAAGGGAAAATGGTCCCTGAAAAGATACCGTTAGAGATAGTCTTATGCCTACACATTGGGTGGCATTCCCTTGCTCGCAGGCCACCACAAACCAGCACCTCCACCGGACCATCCAATTTTGCATAGATGTACGAGCACCCAATATTAGCGGTACCCGCATGCAGGGGTAGATGTACAGCATTGGCATGGGTTAACCCCCGATGTTTTTCAGACAAACTCTTGTTATTTATTGCTATCTTTCTAAGAGTAGTATATATACATATACATCTATATAGTTTAAAACTAAAAACTAGTTATTTGGGTTTAAAATGACCCTAACGACCTCAACGACTTATTTTTCTAGATCTGCCTCCACTTGCACATATACCTCCAGCGCTTGCACAAGCAATTTCTCTTCTTTTCTTTTTTTTTTTTACCTTTTCTGTTTTATAGCAACTTTCAAAGGTTTGTAATGTTTGAGGTGTCATTAAGTTTCAGGTGTCATGGTAGTATCATCAAGTATCAAGGTGTAAGTACAATTAGTATCATCGAGTATATATCATGGCATGGGGTTGACATATCAAGGTGATTATGACTAGGTATTATATTGTGGTATTATATCAATTTATTGTTGAATATCAAGTCAGGCATCATGGAGTATCGGTTCGAGGATATCGTCAAGTACGAAAAGTATTATCGTGTATCATCGAGTATCGTGGAGTATCGGGTCACGTAATATTGAGTATCATGTTGGATGTCATAGTGTATCATCGAGAATTGGCTTAGGTATCAAGCGGAGTATCAGATGGTACCGGTTAAGTATCGGTGTTATCGTGGAGTATCTAGGATACCATCATGTATCGGATTGAGTATCGAGAGGTTTCCTAGAGTATTGATCAAAGGGGGCATCAAGTCTTGGGCATCGGATCAGGGCACTACATAAAAAAAGCTCGTATATACCGGTACATCAGTGTGGTTTATATAGAACTAGCACATAAAGAATATATGTGTTGATTCTTAAGTGGATGACAAAAAAGCTCATCTATGTTAGTTTTTATTTTATTTAGTAAAAACTGGCCCTGATATGTAGATTATTTATACTAATTCTTATTAAAACTACCATCATGTAAATTCATAAACAAAACCAACATAAATATACATACTTGTTCGTATTAAAATTAACACACTATTAAAAAAGACGAGAATAAAAATCAATTTTGGAGTTGAAATATGACAACTAACCTACTGAAAAGTTAGTGCTTTTTTTTCCCTCTCTCTCCCCCTTATCTCTTCCCTCCTTCCACCAAGAAGAAGATTAGGGGCACCTGGACGACCAAGAGGCAGCTACTCATCACGTGTAGACAACACATGGTAAGTTGGCATAAGTAGCAAGCGGTGCGGGAATGGCCCCGACACGGCAGCTATGACGTGATGACTGGGGCCTTGTTTGTTTTAGATTGAATTAAATTAAATTAAATAAAAATTTGTTATTTTTATATAAGCCAAATGATGTAATATTTTGTAGTCATTTTATGGGGTTTTGAATAGTTTTTCCTAAATTTTGTAAAATAATTTTTTCATAATTTTTTGAACTTTTTAAAATGTTTTTTGAGGGGGCCACAAATTTGCTACAGTAAAACGCAACTCAGCTTTAATCTGAAACAAACAAGGCCTCGATGCGACATGAGCGCGTAGCTCTAGCATGGCCTTGATGTGGCGGCCTTGTCATAGGTGTGACCCAACATGGCAGCCCCAACGCTAGTGTAGTGTTGCCTGGCGCGTGACGATACTACAAGTGGTACAAAATTTGAGAGTATTTTAAAAGTGGTTTAAATATTATAAAAAATAATTTTAAAATAGTTTTATAATCTTTATGAGAACTACTGAAAATCTGAGAAAAATTATTACAAATTATCACACCAAATAGGCTATATAAAAAAGATAAATTTTACTTAAACGCTACGCTATGCTACGTAAACTGAAATGTGCAAGGCTCTGCTCTTTATGTAGGGTCAGAGCGGCGCAGTCGAGTGGATTGTCTCCAACAGCATCCCTTAAAGCGTTCTCTATCTCAAAATAGGGGATAAATTCTTCTCCCATGTGTTTCAACAGCATTCCCTAGTACGTTCTCTAAAATAGAGATTTTCTCTCCATTCCCTTATATGTAGGGGTTTTTTTTCCTTCCCCTATACAATTCTCTATATAGGGAACGCGGTTGGAGATGGAAGAAATATAGGAAGAGATTTTTTTTAACGGAATCCTGTATATGTGGTTACTAGCAAAAATGCCCGTGCGTTGCAACGGGAGAAATAAAACCCCTGCATGCTCCTAACCCGATAAGCATAGCCTAAGACCCTAACCCTAGAAGCATGGTTCCAATTTAATCAGAGAATCTCAACTTAATTTTGTAGCAGAAGTAATACTATATATTGCGCAATTATCAATTGAAAACAGTGCTGAAAAATAATATGACATGTGGAAAAGGAAAAGCTTCAGAAAGAAAAAAAAATTGTTATTTCTCTGAACAAAAAAAAATTGTTATTTCTCTGAACGTATTGGCACATCATTAGGCATCTATAAAAAACTTTCCTCTAATGCAAGCAAGTCTATACGAATGCTTAAATGGTCCAATATTTTTTTGTTAGAATTTATACAAACATATGTAATCTATCCTTCTCTCTCTTTCTCCCTCTCTCTCTAATTTTTGCATATCATGCAAGAACTGACTGAAGAAATGTATAAAAAGGATAATGCCCAAGCACCACTTAGGGAGGAAGGTAGACCAGCACCAGCTAGACAAGCAAATTCAAGCATCTTTTTCTTTGTGCGAGCATGAAAAAATAAATAACATGGACATCACAAGCATGAAAAAAATTAGCTTGTTTTGGACAGAAATTATGGCCAAGCCGCCAAGCCTATGTGACCGTACAAAATGTCACACTTTGTAATGGCATGTATCTAAATTTTGCTTCTCATATGGAATTGGACAATGCATAGCAACTTAGCAAGGTTATGGTGCTGCCATCCATGGTATTAGCAAGTGTATACATATGCACACATGAAAAAAGGTATCCACAAATCTTGCATTTTAAAAACTAATGAAAGCATGGTACTCCCAGAAGGAAGCCCAAGTGTGAAAGGGTGGACAACCTGAAAGGGTGGAACATTATATTACAGCAAAAGCGACAGGCACTGGTCTTGGTTATATTATTCCGTCGTAGTTACTGTTCTTTTTCTGAGGTGGTCACATGAGGCAGGGTCCTTTCCATAGAAGTGAAGCAGAAGAGAAAGTTATACTTTGTAGTAAGAGCCATGAAATCATCTGACCGAAGGCCATAGACAGATCTCACAAGAACCGGCAAAGCAGACGGGAACGGACTGTGAGACGATAGCAGTTGCAGGGACTTGCTCTCTTATGGTAGAAGCAACAGGGGCAGCCGGGCATGCAAACCAGCAATAGGTTGAAGGCCACCATACAAAGTAGGCACATCTAGAAAAAAAAAAAAAGGAATGTAAAGGGAAGAGGCAAATACAAAACGACAGGTATGCATGAGAAACCGAGAACAGAAAGGAAAAGCCATATAATGGAAAGAAAAGGCAAATAACCGAATGATTAACCTGACCGGCTATGAACAACAGCAGGAAAAAGGATTTATTTGTAAGCATAATTATGTACACCATAAAAAAAACAGAGGTCAACTCGTATTGCACGGCTCGTGCTCCTACCATGCGTGCCTGCGTATAGCATCTAACACGAAAAATGTAGAACATTCCGTCACCACTTTTAGTGAGTAGTGTGTTTTAAAATCGATGAGAAGCAATAACCAAATAATCGAAATAGAGGCTGTAGCTATGAAATCAAGAAGAAAGGCAAATCCTATGACATTTCAGCTTAAATTAGTAGGATGTTCACAATGTATCTATTCACCTGACAAAAGGCTTAAATAATAGAGACAAAAAATTTGTAACCATTAGCCGGTCTGAGCTCCATAATATATACCGCAGGATGATAGGGTAAGCCTAGCTCTCAATTTGTGAAGATACCGCTAGTAGTACTTGAAACATAAGAAAAAGCCAATCATTTCAATAACATAGAGGAAGATATGGTGCATGAAAGTAACATACGTAAAATATGAAAAAAGAACACATGTCAGGAAAGGAAAAAACTAAGTTTCATCTCATATAGACATATACAATTTGGAACATTTGATATCCTGTCATTGTGTATAAATCACTGCTGTAGTGGCTTTGAATTAGTGAGCACAACTGTTGTGCATAGTATCCAAAACTGGTTATTATATATCTTAGCACTAAAGGGTTTAGGGAGGGAGTGATGTAAAGATGAGCTGCCATGACTGTGTAGGAGCTATCCAGGTAGTAGCATTGGAAGCACGAGGAAAAATAAACCACCGAAATGGCGGATCAATTACACAAATTGGATGGCTAACAACAACAAAAAGGAAGATATGGTGCATGAAAGTAACATAGCTGTGCAAAGCATCTCATGCTTACTGGAAAAACAATGAGATTAACTAATTTTCAGGCATGAACCAAAAGAAATAGTACTACACAGCACATAGGCAAACCAACCAAACCCATAGGCCTTGGAAGTTAACAATGAAAACAATATGAATAATGTAAAGTGATCCACGGATGTTGCAAGCTAACAATTAGAACGAAACAAAACACAAATCCAGCGTCGTTGCAAGGTGTAGTATAGCAGATTTGTAGCATGCATTGTTTGACAAAGGCTGCGGAAGATCCTCACCTATAAGGAGCAAACAGCGGCTGCCTGACGGCAGGGGGAGCTGAGGCGGCGGGGCGTGTAGCACTTAGGGTTGCCCCAAGAACCGCGGTCGTCGTATCCGGGCTTGGTCGGGGCCGGCGTCATCGGATCTGTCCTCCGCGAAATCGCTGTCTTCATCAGGCATCGGGGCGCGGTTTGGACCGAAAGTAGGCCAGCGATGCGGCTGAGGGGAGAGAGAAAGAGAGATAGAGAGTGAGAGAGAGAAAGAGAGAAAGAGAGGAGGAGCCTCGACCTGTGGATGCTGAGGATGAGGCGGCGGCGGCGTGGCCGGAAGGGGGCGGCGCTAGGACGGCTGGCGACCGGGACAGGCGGAGGGTTTTGAGCGACGGCGGGCAAGCAAGGCGGCGAGCCAGCGTGAAGATCGGGAGGAGGAGGAGGCGGCACGGGGGCGAGAGCGTGGGAGGAAGAGGGAGACGGGAGATTTTGGGGGTGGGCTGGTCGGTGCCTCCAGTGGCATTGGCGGGTAATTACGCTCGAACTACGGGTGTACATAGAAAGACAAAAAGGGCTGCGCTGCACTTCACGGGAATAATGAAGGGTGCGGACGAAATTTTGCACGGAGAGAATACAACTGGGCGAGGATCTCAGTGGGAAATCCAGAATTTCGGGCGGTTCTTTGAAAAAAGTTTCGGTGCTCAGGGGCAGCGCATGGCGTGCTCCACAGAGTGCCACGCGACCGGACAGGCGGGACCACGCTGCACGTGGCGAGCCCTGCGCCGTGGCGCGTGTGCAGGCGGCTGGAGGGGCACGACGTGGCCCGATCTGGACCGTTCTCCACTCCGATCGAACGACTGAAAATAATCAAGCGACGTGGATAGCGTGCATGTACAGCTATAGGAGCGGAAGTGGCTTATAATGTCTTGGGGAAATTAATTAAGTGCATGGGAAGGAGATGCATGCTTCGAGTAACGAGATAATTAAAGATGATTTACTCTTTTAAACACCATTTGTTGATCTTGATGAAAATTTTTATACGCTCTATATTCTGGGACGGAGGGAGTAATATTTTGTAGTCATTTTTGTGAGGTTTTGAATAGTTCTTCCTAAATTTTGTAAAATAAATTTTTCATAATTTTTGAACTTTTTAAAATGTTTTTTTACGGGGGTCACAAATTTGCTACAGTAAAACGCAACTCAGCTTTAATCTGAAACAAACAAGGCCTTGATGCGACATGAGCGCGGTAGCTCTAGCATGGCCTTGATGTGGCTAGTGTAATGTTGCCTGGCGCGTGACGGTACTACCGGTGGTACAAAATTTGAGAGTATTTTAAATGTGGTTTAAATATTATAAAAAATAATTTTAAAATAGTTTTATAATCTTTATGAAAACTACTGAAAATCTAAGAAAAATCATTACAAATTATCATACCAAATAGGCTATATAAAAAAAATAAATTTTACTTAAACGCTACGCTATGCTAGGTAAACTGAAATGTGAAAGGCTCTGCTCTTTATGTAGGGTCAGAGCGGCGCAGTCGAGTGCTAATGCGACTTGGGTAGTGCGGGCGCAGCTCTAGGCGACCCCTGCCATCCGCAATCGCTCCCTACGGCCGGGTGACATGCATATATTTTGTAAAATGTAAAAAAATCGAATCATGTTGGGCCGATGCTGCGATATCTTAGCCCACGAGTCTCTCGCTTCGCCTTGCGCGTTGCGGATCTCCAACGGGCCCATGATCTAGGGCTCGCCTAGCTCTGAGGCTCTGAGCTCTCCAGTTTCCCACGGTCAACCTTTCCTCCCACCTTAATCGCCTAGCCGCCGCTCCTAACTCCCCGGCAACCGCAGGCGCTTAAACTCCTGACCTCCCTCGCGCCAGCGCGGCCGTTGGCTTCCTCCGCGCCGGTACCGAGAGAGGCTGCTGCTGCTGCACAAGCAGAGCGTGCGCTAGAGGGAGGGATGGGAGGCGGCAGGAAGCGCGGGCGCACGCAGCGCCGCCATTTCAAGCAAGGGCGCGAGAACGTCTGGAAGCACAACCCCCAGCGCCCTCCGGCGGCCGGCGGAGGCGGAGAAGAAGGAGCCGAGGGCCGCGAGGGGAACCCCTCCTGGCAGCCGTTCGCCACCGAGAATCCGGCCTTCGAGGACTACTACAAGGTTCAGGCGCTTGGTCCAGATGATGAGTAGCTTACTGTGTTTATATTTTTTTGCTTAATTTAGTGCAGATGATAGTAACATAGATATGAACTAGCCCTGGGCAATGTCTTTGGTCGAATGGACTCGCTCTTCATTTAAATTTTGTTTTAAATCTGTCGGTGTGATTGGTGAGAGATGTCTTCATATAAGTTTTTTTTGGGTAACTCGCAGATATATCAATCAGAATTACCTTATGCTAGTAGCAGTCTTCTGGGTTGCACTATCTGCGTTTATGTTGTAGTTGTGCATAGCTTAGTTCTTAAGCTCGATGCTGCATTGCTAACCCTGTTGAAAACTGGAATGTCTGTCCATGTGTTTATCTTACAGGAGCAGCGAATTGTCCCTGAGGAAGAGTGGGATGACTTCATGAGCATGCTCCGGAAGCCATTGCCAGCTGCCTTTAGGATCAATGCGAGGTAATATTGCATTATATGAAGTAATAAGCTGCACGCTTGCATTCACACCATGTTTGGATTAATTCCTCATTCAATTGGTTCTATTAAACCGAATGGCAAAGCAGTTGGCTGTGTGAACCAATATGCCACTCTTGACTATTGTGGTATAGCACTATTTGTATTTGAAAATAAAACATTTTTGTGAATCCTTGGAATTGGATATGGTAGTTTGCCATTACTACAAATGACCAGAAACTTGCAATTTTCCTCAAAATCACCTGTTAATAAATTCCTGGCTTGTTTGTCTCATGGGAGAAAGGCCTGTTAACAAATCCCACTCTTGCCGTTTTTAGCAAAAGACAACATGATCTCTGTTCTGGTTTGCCGCCTGTTCAGCTGTTCACCTGCTATGGTTCATCAGTCATATTCTGTACATTTGTCGCCTTTGATTGTGCTTATCTTGCAAGAACACAAACAATTGAATTAATAGTTGCAGCAAAAAAATTGTAAAAAGGCCTGGTATTCTTTTTACTATAAGACCATTTTAATTTGTTTTTTAATTTCTGGCATTGTTAAAGATAACTCTGTGTTCAGGGTTTACTATTCTAGTAAGCTAAAGATTTATTTGCTTTTCAGCTGTCAGTTTTATCAAGATATTTGCTCACAGTTAGAAAATGACTTCAGGAAGTCGTTGGAGACTGAGGTTGCTTCTAAAATCTGTGCATAAATTTTAGTTATGGTCATGACATATTTTTCTATTTTACAATCCTTTTGTCATGGGTAGGTTAGCGATGAACATGAAGAAGAAGCTATTCGCCCTCTGCCTTGGTACCCTGGCAATCTTGCATGGCATTTGAACTTTTCTCGAATGCAACTGAGGAGAAACCAGGCACTTGAGAGGTAAACATATCTTACATGATGTTTATTTTGAAAGAACCTTGCCAATGATGTATGAGTATAGTGTGATTATTTTTTATGTGATCGACAAAGGTATGTTTGATTTAGAAAAATCTACTCAAACCTATCAATTCTGATGCATGCTTTATTGAGAAATAATATTATCCTTGTCCCTTGAAGCTGCACAATAAAGGTCCAACGTGTTAAATTTGATTACTGGAATCCATAGATCTTTCACACAAATCCATTTTCAACCTACTGCTGTAGGGATCAATGATTTGTTTTGTATTATTGGTTGCTACCACCAATGGTTCACCTAAACTTCTCCAACACTTATTTTGGCCCTTTTTATTTCATATTTCATACTACATCCACTGTTATTATTTTCTGGTTCAAGTTTCTCATAAGAGTTTTGAGGGTGCGAAGTGCTAACCGATGATATTTATAGAGAAATTGGGTTGCCTTTGATAAACTGATACATTTGACGCATATGGATATGGATGTGTAAGTAGAGAAAGCCATATTACGAAAGTCATGTAAAATAGGATTAATCCGCGATTAATCCATAGTCGGTGGCCTTACGATGTGATTTGGCCCCAATGCACCCTCTAGCTAGCCAAAGGGATTGATCGGTCAAACCCTGATTAAGCAAGTCGCTGCTAGGTGGATCAGAGTGTTGTTAGGTTCGGCGTGGTGTATACACGCCGTCGCCACGCCACGCCTTAATCAGGGGCAGGTCGGCCTGCGTGCTATGCCTGTTTTTGGTCGCGTGATCGCGTCTAACTAGAGTTGGGGTTTAGCACATATATTTCCTTTCTGAGTCCTTAGTTGTTATTTCCAATTATAGTTGAGTCGGTTGTGCCAGCTATATAAGCCTACTCAAGAGATGGAATAAAGCAAGCAAGGATTATCTAAATTCTCCCTCCTTCCTCTGTCCCTAACCCTAATTCTCTCTATTCCTCCCTACTGCTGCCGCCACTGCATCTATTCCACGCCGCCGCCACGACCAGCAACTCGCTGGTCGTGACCTTGCCACTGCCTGGCTCCACCTTGTCGCCGTCTCAAGCCTCCCATCGTTCGACCTGTGCACGGCTACTACCTCAGAAGCCGGGCACATACCACAAAGTCGCACAAAGAAAAGAAGGGGAGAAAGCGGATGGCCATGTGAAGACTGCAGGAGTATCTGGGTTAGGGTTTGGGGACCTGGGGAGATGCTGCCGCCTCAGTCGGCAGCCCATCCCCGATGCTAGCACCGACTTGCTTCCTTGAGCTCAACCAACACATCAGCCACGCGAATCTTGTGCCGCTAGATTCGTCCTCTGCTGCCGCTGTTGGCACTTACAGGTCTGCTCATCCTCCTCTATGACTCTTATCTTCTTTGCACCGATTGCTCCACTCTCTTCTTCCCCTCAGGCCTCAGCTGCCTCTCTGCTTGCTGGATGAAGCCTGAAGCTAGGAGGAGACGGTGGCTGGATGGAACTGGGAACGTACAGTGTGCGGTGGAATAGACCTATTATAGGGTAAGAAGAATGGGCTTTGTGGGCTGGGCTTAGCATGGCCCATGTGAGGGATGGTTTTTGACAAAAAAGATTTAGTGTTTTGGCCATAGACATTTAAAACTCTGGTGTGACTACTGTCTCTCTTGTCTACCATCCAAGTACGCTGATTAGTGTCCACCTATTAGTTTTTATAAATCCCCGATTAATACAAGTAATACCTATACTAGTAACCAGCCCCGACCGAGTGATGATTAGCGATTTCTTGGCCTGAAACCAATTTTATGCTTAATATTTATATCCTAGTAAGATACTGCAATGTGGTGGCTAATTTTACATTTTTTCTCACTCCAGTTTTCATGAATTCTTGAAGCAAGAGAATGAAGTTGGAAACATAACTAGGCAAGAGGCTGTCAGCATGGTGGGTGCCTTGTGTTTATTTCGAAGATTACTGTATTGTTTGTCATAGATGCCTTGCATATGTTAGGGCAACCTTTGTTTTCATGATATATATTGTTTTTACAGGTCCCACCTCTGTTTCTGAATGTGCAACCTGACCATCATATTCTTGACAGTATGTTTATTCATTGCCCATGTCCATCATTTCACATGTTGCACAAATGCACAGTTTATGCGATTGGCTGCCCCTCTCTCAAATTGCCTATTTTACCTGGAACGCCAGCTATTTTCACAATCTAGTCTGTGTGGTCCACAGCCAAAACATCTAATATATTAGTTTGTGTTGTTGCCAAAAAAATTAGAAGCCTAAATCGTCCACACTGGCTTTGGCTTAAAACTTGATCGTCATTATCTCGAACCTAAAGGAAGTGCAGTTCCAGTCTTTGCTACAATACTCAGTTCTTATATTGAGAGAGAAGACTTCTCAAATACTATAACCTCATGAATTTTGTGGTCTTATGCAGTGTGCGCTGCCCCAGGATCTAAAACTTTCCAGTTACTTGAGATGATCCACCAGTCAACAAAACCTGGACTGCTTCCAAATGCCATGGTGCATTTCGCTGCCTATAACATATGATACAATTGATGCAGCTATATTTATTTATAGTTTCTATTCAATTTCAGAAACTAAAAAAAGAAACATTGATTATATCATCTATTTTCTTTGTGCTTTCTACTTTGCACTCAGGTGGTAGCTAATGATGTTGATGTGCAAAGATGCAACCTTCTTATTCATCAGACAAAAAGAATGTGCACAGCCAACCTGATAGTGACAAATCATGAAGCCCAAAACTTTCCTGGCTGTAGTCTTGCAAAGTTTTGTCCAGAAATATGTGTTGATGAGTCCAAACCGCAGAAGTTGGAATTTGATCGTGTACTATGTGATGTTCCATGTAGTGGTGATGGGACTGTCCGTAAGGCTCCTGATATGTGGAGAAAGTGGTAAGTGCTGATTTACTTAGCCTTGTTGCTTCTGTCACTTTTTTTCTTAGTTCCTTATCAACTGAATTGATAACTAAGGAATGCTGGTATGGGCAATGGACTTCATCGACTCCAAGTGGAAATTGCTATGCGTGGTAAGAATCATAAGATACTTGAACCATTATGTTTTACATTGAATTATTTAGTTAGTTGAGTATGTTAAAAGCCATCTTTGTGGTGTTGCCTCCATGCACAATTGACTATCGTCATTTATGTTCGATTGTAGATCAGATCTTCAGTAACTGTGGAATGCCATTAAATGTTTTGTGAATTTGACTATTTGATCGCATGACCAACAAGATAGCTTACTGCTTAAGAGTTTGTGCAAATATCTTATATTTTCCTTTCAATCCATACAATATGAAGATATTTGCATCTGGCTTGGATTCTTTTGTAATTAATGTGATAGAGAAGTTTGCTCTAATTTGATATTTTACTGATGAGTAAATTCATCTTAGTTTTAATGCTAATGATTTGTTACTTCAAGAGTAATGGCATGTATTTTGTTTTTTCTTAAGGCATTGCTTTGCTTAAAGTCGGTGGAAGGATGGTTTACTCAACATGTTCAATGAATCCTGTTGAAAATGAAGCTGTTGTTGCTGAGGTACTTTTGTTGCTTGATTTGAACTGTACTCCCCCCCCCCCCTCTGATATTTAGTCTATCAATCTCCTAGTATTTTTCTTTTTAATATTTTTATTTGTCCTGAAATGGTATCCAGTCCAGTGCATGGCAAGCTCGTTTATTAGAATATTGTTTTTCTTGTTTCTTGTACAATTCTTTATCTTATGTTCTGCATATTTTCGGGTGTAACATTCACTATGTTTTTCATAACTAAATAGATTCTACGGAAATGTGGAGATTCTGTTGAGCTTCTTGATGTTTCTAATGAGCTACCAGAATTGTTCCGTCGTCCTGGACTTCGCACCTGGAAGGTTAGTGGACATGTTTATATTTCTTTAATTGATCGGGTGTTTGTTTTTCATTATCATTTGTGGTTTCCGATGAGACTAATTTTAGTTTATCCTTGACACCTGGAACTTGCTACTCTTTTATGAGGCTAATGCAAGCAGAAGTAGGTCACTGAAGATTTTTAGAGAGAATCTCTTTGGAGTTACTCAGCCTAGCATACTATCATTACTATGTAATATGTTGCACCGGTGGTTTATGTTGGTCACTACTTACTCATAGCATGTTCCACCTTCTATTGCATATTTGCATGGTTTAAGTAGGCCCTGTGTTCTCATATCAATCAAAGCTTATTGTTCACTGGATAAAGTGGAGACCCAGCTTGCACAACTATACCTCAATATTTTCTGCTTTAATGTTTTGTTGACTGTTTTCCTTTTGTTTGGCATAGTAGGTTTTTAAGAGGAGAGGTGGTGAATATTATTTTCCAATTTATGATATATTTGTGTAAGGACGATCAGAATAGCAACAGTGTTTCAGTTTGAATGTTTGCCGCTATTCTTTGAAATTATAATGTCTTATTTTTTTGTAATTATTCTTCCGGTATTGGTACGCTGGGACACAATTATTCTACTTTTGTGTCATCTATAGAATTAATATTTCAAGGTGATCAATATTTATTCTGCTCTCAAGGATTCTTTTTAAATATTGCAGGTACGTGATAGAGGATCTTGGTTTGGCACCCATGAAGATGTCCCTCGCTACCGGAAGAATGTGGTATCACCAAGCATGTTCCCCTCAGGTAAAGGCACCATAGATAGCCATATGGTAGGCAGCAGTGTTAATGTCAATACAGATGAAGGCAAGGAAGATTCAGCTGGCATGGTAGAAGGAGACCAAAGAACAAAAGAAGCAACCATTGACATCAATAATGGTGAGATCGCAAATGCTGAAGAGACTGGAAAAGATGATTGTGAATCTGGCAAAGTCCCATGTGGCTCTGATAAAAAGCCAGATTGTACACGCATCCATATAGAACATTCAAATTTCCCGCTGCATTATTGCATGAGAATTGTTCCTCATGACCAAAACAGCGGAGCATTTTTCATTGCAGTCCTTCAGAAACTCTCTCCCTTAAGTGGTAACTTTTTGTCCATTCATTCCACATTTCATATATTATGTCATCAAATCTCTTGCACGTAACAGTTAGCATCAACATCTTTTCAGATAGCCAGGTGGTAGACATGATAAAAAATGAGCATGGTGTCTCCAAAGACATGGCTAAGAATCTCAAGAAATGTGTAGGGTCAGATAATGTACCATCTGAAGAAATTCCAGTGCGTCCGGAAGGGGTTGATGATGACAATGTTTTGGATGGACAACAAAATGCAGACATGGATAAGGTGACTGTTAAGGTGGATAATGAGACATCAAATAATAAAAGCTCAGAGGAGGCTAAGGTGACTGGTGATGAAGCAGAAAATGGTCAAGAAGGAACAAGAGATAGGAGGAAGCCACAGAACCAAGGCAGGTGGAGAGGGGTTGATCCAGTTGTATTTTTCAAAGATGAAGCAATCATTAGTAGTATAGTGTCTTTCTATGGTATTAAGGATTCATTTCCACTTGAAGGTCATCTTGTGACTAGGAATCCTGATGCTTGTCATGTTAAGAGAATATACTATGTGTCAAAATCAGTGCAAGAAGTTTTGGAGCTCAACGTAAAAGTTGGTGAGCGGCTGAAGATTACCTCACTTGGCCTAAAGATATTTGTAAGTCACCCATTAATTTCTGCTATAATCGATTCACAGGTTTTCTAAAGAAAGCGGAAAAAAATTGACAATTTACTTTCCTATATTCTTGCACACTTTTCAGGAAAGACAGTCATCAAAGGACGGCTCACCGTGCACATTTAGGTTATCTTCAGAGGGTTTGCCGTTGCTACTGCCATACATCACCAAACAGATTCTGTATGCATCTGCAATCGACTTCCAGCACCTTTTGCACTACAGAACTATTAAATTTCCTGATTTTGTGGATGCAAAATTCGGCGTTGATGCTTCTAATTTGTTACCGGGTTGCTGTGTCGTAGTACTACGTGAAGGTATTACATTCCACTTTTCAACTTAAAAGAGAAAGGTGACTACTTTGATGATAAGCAATTATTTGTTTTATATATTTCAGGGCATCAGGATATAGATTCCATCGCCATGGATCCCTCTGCAATCTCCATTGTCTGCTGGAAAGGAAAGACCAATTTGTGTGTCATGGTTTCTCCCCTGGATGGGAAGGAGCTGCTCGCCAGAATTTCATTACGTTTTGGGCTCAAACTCCCTAAGGCCGATGGTGGGAAACCCAGCCTAAAGATTGATGGATCAGACGAGCAGCCTGAATGTTTTACTGGGACAGCCGATCCAGAACTTGTGCCTGAAAGCAAAGCATCAGACATGGATATTTAGTTGTCACGGAGGTCGAGTAGATCTATTGACACTATCCAAGGCCGAATGTTATAGCTGGATGCAATAGCCTCCCGTCAGTTGGCTGCCGATACCAGTTGATTACACTCTTGAGTAGTGAGCTGCCATTTTTTTAGTCCTGGAATTTACCCTGTTCTTTCTGCACGGATTCCATTATATTGTTGGGGCGGCCGGGCCAGGCCATGAGAAGGACCACACATTGCAAACGACAGCAGTACACCACATGGTAATCGTGCATGTTGTAATGTAGCGAACAGCAGTATCGCTCTGAACTCTCTGAACGTAAAATCTGACAATATTTGTCAAGACCTTTTTGGGCAACATCCTGAAATTAGACAATATGGGTGTTGTGCGTGAGTGTTTGTGGCAGTCTTACCAGTGCTTGTGTATGGTTAACCTTGCCGTTTCCGGCAAGCACAAGCTCAGTGATCTGCACATTATCATCTCCACGGCCGTTGTCAACAGGAGAAACGGGCGTGCCTAGAAACCTCTTGCTGGAGAAGCATTGACATATGGGAGCAAAACCAAACCTGAAAGAATATCCCAGGACGAGGCCGAAGATTTGGACCTAGCTAGTGACCGTCTGAGGAATGCAGTCATGCCGAGCAGTCACAGGTCCAGGATCTGCAGTTCTGCACCACAGAACCTGAAAGCGGGCGCGCGCGCGCGCGTCGTGTTTCCACTTTCCCGTCCCGGCAGCGCACGAAACCACCGCCTACACGTCTAGTTCCTGCGAATGCCCAAGAAACGGGATGAAATTTCTTCAAAAAAGAGACGGGATGAAATCACGGCAGCGCGCCGGCGTACCACGGCGGCGACTCTTGTCTTGGCTTCAAAGATCAGCAAAAGCACACGGCGGAAAGCAGGAAACATGCGTGGTTGCTACAGGGACGGGTCAGGGCCATGAGTCATTCCCCGGGGACTTGGAATATTTGAAGGGAAAAGTACTAACTTAATTTTGGTCCTTAATTCAAGAACCGAGCTTGAATTGTTGAAACCAAATACGAAACTCGTAACTTGGTCAACGATTGTTTTTTATCGGTCCAAGATGAATTATATATTTTTTTAATAAAAATGTTTCATGAAATTCAAGCAAGTTGTATACTCGAGTTCTATTTATCTTGCAACTTTATATTTTTCCCATATTTTTTACCGCATTGTACCAGGTTTTATTTTTTTTCATTTCTAGTAGTCATAAAAATAGCACAAAATTCTAAACAATCATGTAAAGTTTAAAAAGTTATGTGAAAACAATATACTCCCTCCGTTCTAAAATATAAGACATATAATTTTTTGATGCAGTCAACAAACGTAAACTTTGACAATTAATTTCTTTCGTATTATATCATCAACAATTCTAAAAATTAACATCATATCAAAAAACTTTCAAATACACATCTAACTATATCACATGTATAACATCGAACATATATGCTCTTAGCATAATTATTAGTCAAAGTTCTAAACATTGACTTTCTAAAATACATGCACGTCTTACATTTTAGAACGGAAGGAATATTTGGTAATCATAAAAAACTCAAATATATATAATGTACCTCATCTGAAGAAATATTCAAATGCATCAGAATGGGGCTGATGGTGGAAATGTTTTGGGTGGACAACAAAATGCAGACGCGGATAAGGTGACTATTAAGGTGGATAATGAGAAGGCAAATAATAAAGCTCAGAGGAGGTTAAGGTGACTGGTAATGAAGCAGAAAATGGTCAAGAAGGAACAACAAGAGATAGGAGGAAGCCACAGAACAAGGTAGGAGGAGAGGGGTTGATCCAGTTGTATTTTCTATTTTGCAAAGATGAAGCTTCCACTTGAAGGTCATCTTGTGATAAGGAATCCTGATGCTAGTCATGTTAAGAGATTATACTACGTGTCAAAATCAGCGCAAGAAGTTTTGGAGCTCAATGTAAAAATTGGTGAGCGGCTGAAGATTATTACCTCATTTGGCTTGAAGATATTTGTAAGTGACCCATTAATTTTTGTTATAATTGATTCACAAGTTTTTTCAGAAAGCGGAAAAAATTGACAGTACTCTCTCTAATATTCTCACACACTTTTCAAGAAAAACAGGTGGTTAGGTGAAGCAGCTCACCCAAGTCATGAGTGAAGCACCACATATTGCATGAAACCCACGCCACATGGTAAGATGGATGTGTAATCGTGCATGTAATGTAGCAAACAGCAGTATATCACACTGAACTTGAACGTGAAATCTGACATTTTTTTTTTTGAAGACTTTTTGGGCAACATGCACCCTTATTACCAGTTCTTGGGCATAATTACCGTGACGTATCCGGCAAGCACAAGCTCGGTGGTCTGCACATTATTATCTCCACTGCCGTTGTTAACAAGAGATAAACGAGCGTGCCTAGAAACCTCTTGAGGCAGAAGCATTGGCATATGGGAGTAAAAAGCCATGTGCAAAACATGAAAGAGTCCAAGGATTTGGACCTAGCTAGCGACCGTCTGAGGAATGCAATCATGCATGCCGAGAAGTCGCAGGTCCAGGATCTATACCACAGAACCCCGTCTCCGCCGCCGACGACCCGGCCAAGAGCTGGCGCGCGCGTTGTGTTATAATTTCCATTTTCCCGTCCCGGCAGCGCACGAAACCACCGCCTACTCGTCCAGCTCCCGTGAATGCAAAACAAGAAAGAGGCCACGTGAATGCCCAATAAACGGGATGAAGACGTCCAGGCCGTGCGCCGGCGTGTACCACGGTCCACGGCGGCGACTCTTGACTCGGCTTCAAAGATCGGCGAAAGCACACGGCGGAAACACGTGCGGTTGCTGCAGGGACGGGTCAGGGTCTCCACGGGAACCTGTTCATGGACAACCTGACCCGACAAACCCAACCCGACCCAGTCTAAAAAATCCGATCCGGCCCAGCCCAATCAGTGCACCGGACCGGACTCAGATCTCAGTTTGAAGACCAGCCGCCAGGTTGGGCCGGGCTTGGGCCCGACGGCGGGTGCATGGCGATGGCTGCATGCCAAACGTTCGCACATGCACAGCAACGATGACGCGTGACCACAATGGTTTTGAGCCGACGAGTATGGGTGTGGCAATGCACGAAATCAGGGAAGGGATGCTCGACGCTAGCTTCGTGCCGATGGTTGTGGGCTATGTGGCTCTGTGTTGTCCATAATTTGATGCCAAATATCTCAATGTCATTCATGTATGCAATGGATTCAAGCAAATGTTGCATCTAATTGATCGGTATAAACCGACGGCTTCAAATCGGCAATAATCAAAGCATTACACCCCAATCGACTTCTTACTGGCGTCTGCTATTCGACAATGATGATGTTTACTCATTAATTCCAAGATGTAAAATCTGATACAATGCGATATAGTCTAAGAGGGATATAGTCTAAGAGGAAAGGGGATTTGAGGGGGGATTTCAGATCCACACATCTTTTTATCTATTTTGATCTCTTGATCGGCAGAGACATGTATTAATAACGTGTTAAGATCCCAATTAATGTTGTCGGACTAGTTCAGATGACCTTAACAACATAAAAACAGTTGATCACATGAGACACGAAGATGTGGGAGGGAAAGATGATTCTATCGATCAATTTTTTTAATGATTTGTTCTCTTTGTACAATAGGATATCCTCTATTTATATAGCCTAGTCTAAGGTTTGACAAAATGGGTTATATGAGTCTTGAAGGGCCACTAGGTTTCTCAACAGTTGCTTCATTGCAATGGCCAATTTGCAAGTGTTTCGACGCTGTGGAAACGTACCTCACGCCGTCGAATACTATGCCACACCATGAACAGAAATAACACCAACCATGTATGTGTACATTGAGCTGCATGTATTCCACAGTAGACGTACTAGATTAGGCTAGAGTCTTAGCTAAATAGCAAAAACTCATGGGGTTGCTGACTGGCAATACGAGTATAAGTATGGTGCGCGTACAATTTGGCAGATCGATGATCTCATTGCATTGAAAAAATAATATAGGAAAAGGTGGTGAGTATGGTACGGAATTTGATTATTTAGTTAGGTCGTCATCGATGAAAAATTCACGAGAGTGACGATTAGACTAACTACAATACTAATTAAGTTAGTTTTTTATTTTTGCAAAGAAAAAACTATGGAAGCCTGATGCTAAGGACTATGGTAGTATTTTTAATCACGTGGAACTGTTGGAGAGATTTTCTTGTACCATGTTTTTATAGATATCTAAACCACATATCTATATCTATATCTAACTCTATATCTTTACTACTCTATAATTGAGCAGTTTTGGTCTAGATTAAACCACAGATCTCATCAGTCTATTCCCTTCATCCAACAACCATAATTCCGAGTTAGATCACTTGAACTTCACTTAAATTACCCACCTTTGTCACTTCATATTGAATATGTTACTCTATATCAAATCTGTTAGGGATTATATAGTTAATTAGTAGGACTCTATTTCCTTGTAAAAGTAATAGGACAGGACCTTTTGGATTAGCTCGCACGCAAGGAGGAGAATTCCATCTACGATCGGAGATAAAAAAATTATATGTGGCATAAATGCTCGGATAGCAGACATCTCAATATCCAGGACGGTCATGCCCAACGACGTGACCAACGTGATCTTGGCCAGCGAGGATCTCGACCCGGTCATCGAGGTCATTGTGTGCAGCACCTGGGAGGAGGTTCAGCACGACAAGCGATAGGGTACCGGCCACGTTAAGACGCGGAGTCAAGATGACCGATCCGCTAAGTAATGTCATTGTAATGTCATATTGAATCTGTTAGGGATTAGATAGTTAATTAGTAAGAGTCTATTTCCTTCTAAAAGTAATAACACAAGATTTTTTGGATATATCGGCTCGGACGTAAGGAGGAGAATTCCATCTACGATCGACGATAAAAAAATTGTACGTGGCATAAAAGCTCGGATAACAGACATCTCGGTCACAAGGACTGTCGACGGTTGGGATATCGACCCAAGTCAACCAAGGTTCTTTAGAAGTGAGATAGGAGACACGCCGAACAACCACGAACAGCAACGAACAGGAGACAGGGTTTTTATCCTGGTTCAGGCCTCTCGGGAGAGATAATAGCCCTACGTCCAGCCTTTCTTATATATCAGAGATGAATACAAGAGGTGGCTCGACGAGACGAACAAGTCTCGGCGAGATTATGGTGTATAGGAAGCAATGTGCTATGATCAGGTGTCTACCAGATGCTAAAAGCTAGGTCAAGTCCCCTCTACACGCCGTAGGGGTCTTGTTTATATAGTACGGAGCAAACCGACCTACCGAGGAATATCGGGCCGGGCTAACTACGAGATCG
>SPJY01010250.1:1593974-1732655 GCA_005191435.1 Raddia distichophylla | reverse complement strand
TCCAAGGAGCGGCGCCGCCTCCCCTTTGGCCCTTCAGCGAGCAGAACCAACGAGCGTCGCCCTCCTCTTCCACCCACGAGCGGCGCCACCTCCTCCTCCCTCCAATGGCGCAAGCGAGTGTCGGCCTCCCCTAGCCGCCAGCGGCGCCGGCCTCCACCCGCGAACGGCGCCGCCTCCCCCTCCCACCAGACCAGCCGCACCGACGAGTGCCGATCTCCTTCTCCAGCGGCGCCGCCTTCCCCTCCTTCCAGCGAGCGTCGCCGGCAATCCGCCACCAGCACAGCAAGCTCATATAGTTTGGGATGTTCCAGTCACAATTTGGGTGTGTTTGAACTTTGAAATGTGACCAAACTGTGAATTGAGCGACCATTTTGTTGTGAAATATATGAATTGACTGTCCAGTTAGAAAATTTATTGTGAAAGTCGTATAACTTCGTATAATGTATGCTATACGATGTGTGTTGTGTGCTGCTAGCCAAGAAAGCCACAACCATCTGTTTTGGGAGTGCTCTTTTGCGAGGCAAGTTTGGCATGCGATGGCGCCTTTTCTTCCTGCCACCAAGGTTGACAGTCCCACAGTTCCTTCAGTTGGGCGGTGGTGGGATCAATTGTCCGGGGGGAGAGCTGTCAGACGTTTTGAGGACGGAATTATCATTGCAATTTGTTGGAATCTTTGGAAAGAAAGAAATGCAAGGATTTTCAGACATGAGGACTGTTGGCCAGACGACGTTGTGCGGAAAATTAAAAGTGAGATAGGGTAGCCCGTGTGTCGTGCAGGGCTTGTTGTGTTGTGTGCTGTGAACGGTTGTGGGTACTGGGCAATGCCCTTGTGACTTCCACTTTGTTTTCGCTCTTCCTCTATTAATGAATTGGGCACCTCGCCTATTTTCAAAAAAAAAATAATTGAGCAGTTTTGGTCTAGATTAAACCACATATCTCATCCGTCTATTCCCTTCATCCAACAACAATAATTGCTAGTTAGATTACTTAAACTTCACTTAAATTACCCACCTTTGCCACTTCATATTGAATATGTTACTCTATATCAAATCTGTTCGGGATTATATAGTTAATTAGTAGGAGTCTATTTCCTTGTAAAAGTAATAGCACATGACCTTTTGGATCAGCTCGCACGCAAGGAGGAGAATTCCATCTACGATCGGCGATCAAAAAATTGTATATGGCATAAAAGCTCGGATAGCAGACATCTCAATCTCCAGGACGGTCATGCCCAACGACGTGACCAACGTGATCTTGGCCAGCGAGGATCTCGACCCGGTCATCGAGGTCATTGTGTGCAGCACCTGGGAGGAGGTTCAGCACGACAAGCGATAGGGTACCGGCCACGTTAAGACGCGGAGTCAAGATGACCGATCCGCTAAGTAATGTCATTGTGATGTCATATTGAATTGTTAGGGATTCGATAGTTAATTAGTAAGAGTCTATTTCCTTGTGAAAGTAATAGCACAAGATTTTTTGGATCGGCTCAGAAGTAAGGAGGAGAATTCCATCTAAGATCGGCGATAAAAAAATTATACGTGGCATAAAAGCTCGGATAACAGACATCATGGTCACAAGGACGGTCATGCCCAACGACGTGTACTCACTACAAGGGAACTGCCCTACAGCAACGTACTTATATGGTGCTATATGTACGCATATGTGTTGCAGGCATCAACAGTATCACATAATGTAGGTGTTGTTATAGGTGGTGTTGCTAGTTGTATGCTGCATCACAAAATTATATGGTACGATATGTTTGTATATGTGTTGCTAGCTAGCAACATGAATTTAGCATCACTTGTACGCATTAAATTGGTTCTATCTGACAGCATCACTTAAACGATCTATTGTAACATCATTAGATGCATGTGTATATAATTATATTATTTATGTAGATAATATAGTTGTCACACATAATTTACTAAACTTTATCTTGAACAACTCTAAATATGAACAGTAATCAAATAATGAATTTTATTCGTTTAAATATAATATAGTGTAATGTACATCACTTCACATAGAAATGGAAAACAACTCCTTTGTCTATACATATAGAAGCCAAAAGAGTAATTAATAATTGACTTAAAAATATGTAATTGTTGTTTTTCTTATTTGCATTATGGCCTAGTTTCTATATTTTACCAACTAAATATAATGGTTTTTCTTATGTTAAACATACCATACATACCTAATATATAGCAACATGTTTATTAAGTGATGCTAAGTTGTGGAACAAGAAAAGTTTTCATGAGTAAATTCAATGATTCAACACATGTGTCAACAATACATACTATGTGATGCAAAACTGTTTTTTAGCATCATAACATATATGTGATGCTAGTATGTGTTGGAGTAGACATATGCTTCGAGTTTTCTACATCACAAGCCATATATGATGCTAAGTATGTGTTTGAATAGCCTAATTATGTTGTAGGGTGTCCAACATGATCTTGGCCGGCGAGGATCTCGACCCGATCGAGGTCGTTGTGTGCAGCAGCAGGGATGAGGTTCAGCACAACAGGGTACCGACCACGTTGAGACGCGGAGTCAAGATGACTAATTCGCTAAGCAATGTCATATGTAGTGCATGCGTGCTACACTATAGATTGCCTAGCTCTCAAGTTAATATATTAGAGACAAAAGTTTAAATCTGATCTGATCTGATGTATTAGAGATAGATTATGAGTTGGAGATATATATTAGAGATAAACTCTAAATCTGATCTAATATATTAGAGATAGATAATGAATTGGAGATTACTAAAAAAATGAGTTAAAGATAAACTCTATATATATATATGCTCAAATCTAGCCACGCAAATAAGCGAGGACCATCTCGCTAATAATGGAAAACTAGCAAGCATGCACGTGCAAAGCACATTGGAGCAATTCTGATATCAACAATTTGTAGAAAAAGTAGCATTTAGGACACGTGCAATTTTTTTCTATTTGTCTATGTCTATATGGATCAGGTGTAGGATCATATTCCTTATTGCATTGGTTATCTCATTCGGTTAATATTGATTGGGTCATCTCATGAAACATCTGAACAAGAAAAATTAAATAACAAATAATCAAGATATAAATATAGATTAATTAATGGGTGCAATAACATGCAAATAATTTTTTTATTAACAAATCAATTTTGTACATGGATGTACACATAAATACACGTGACACTTACTCATTTAATTAAAAGTAGCGATGTGTTCTCTCGATGGGCCGGTCAGGTTGTAAATTGTAATTATATGTGCATTACAATTGTTATTTATTGTGTTGTAAGCTTAATTAGCATGTTGTATACGTCTGCACGTATTGACATGGAGGGGAGGATATTGGAGCGTATTCCTAACAGAGCTACGTGATACTCCTATATACGGAGTCCTGAATTTATTCCACTGCAATTAGAAAAAATTAGGATTAGAAAGATTTATAACAGGAGAATAAAAATTAATCCCGTGTATATATGGGCAAGAGTCAGTGGTCTATACGTATCGAGTCAAGAGTCCGTGGTCTATATGTATCGAGTCAAGAGACCCAAGAGTATGTGGTCTCTACGTATCGAGTTGATAGCAAACTACTGAAAAATTATGGCCGTTGGATGATGGATGGTGGGAATAGACGGATGTGATCTATAGTGGTCTATACGTATCGAGTCAAGAGTCTGTGATCTATACGTATCGAGTCAAGAGCCCGTGGTCTATACATATCCAGTCAAGAGTACGTGGTCTCTATGTATCGAGTTGATAGCAAACTTTTGAAAAATTATGGTTGTTGGATGGTGGATGAAGGAAATAGACGGATGTGATCTGTAGTTGGATCTAAAACAACTGCTCAATTATAGAGTAGTTTATATTTAGATTACTTTGTTCAAAATTGATACAACTTGTTTCATACGGTAAAGCCAGCTTCGTTTAAGAGAAAACGACTTGAGGGAGCCATCGATCACGTCATTCCATGAACAAACGGTGAAGTCGATCGATGGGAAAGCATTGTTTGACTGTGTCACTCGCGTGCGAGCTGTGAAATATTTTTAGAGAGTCACTTGTTTTAGATTTTTGTTTTAATTGTCGCGCAGGTGTTTCACAAATGTTTAGTGAACAACCATTTGTTTAAGATTCTGAGTGTTTAGCATTACGAGAGCTTCGGTGCATGGGGCAGTGGCAATCATGCATGCCAGAAAAATTAGAATTGTTGAGTGCGATAACTATGACGATTAGTACGCGAGAGATGTGAACGTTGTCAACGTCAGACCCAAGATCTATAACTTGACCACACTGATGTTCTTAAGCCAACGCCACCTCTATTTAATCACACAGTACTGCTATAATAATCTGAATGTATCCATAAGTACCATCTGAGCGAGCGTCTAGTTATATTTAATTAGGATTTGGGAAGTTTCTTGACAAGATAGCAAGGGGTTTTCTAGGGTAGAAAGACAACTTGGCTCCGGCCGGACACGTGTTTCAGCGAGGAGTTGATCAATAGACGCGCACTAGCTAATTGTTCTATTCTCCATTGCTACTCATGCTCATGTATGTCAATATATTGTCAAATCTCACGAATAGAAATATAGACTCCCAAAATAAAATACGTGTATGAAAGCGTACTAGCCAGCAGACGCCGCCCTGCATCTGATCAATCATGACTGGCATAAATCGATGCTGTCTTTTAAATTTAAGTGCATGATTAGATTTTTTCATGATTAGATTTTTTTTAAAGTAAAGAGTAGACATTGTCTTCTATTCAAAAGTAGGGAACAGAAAAAAAAAGGAGAATACTCCTTCTGATCATAAAAACAAGTTGCGGTTGACTTTTGAACACGGCTTTGACCATTCATATTATTTAAAAAACTATGTAAGTTATCATTTACTTTGTCATGATTTGTTTTATCATTAAACATACTTTAAGCATGATTTATATTTACGCATGTTTGCACTAAATTTGTGAATAAGACGAATGGTCAAAGGCATGTCTAAAAATCAACGGCATTTTGTTTTATGATTGGAGGTGGTATATCCATAGGGGCCGTGACAAAAAAATCAAAAGAGTTACGCTGCTTCCGAGAGGCTAGCCTCAACCGAACTCCACATACGGAGTCTGTCCTTACAAAATTTATGCAGACGAGAGTTAACTAAATGTTCAGATTACCCCAAAGATAATGGAGATAGTTTTCTTAAGCCTGGAGGAGGGGACCTGCCGAAGGATGACATCAAGCCGCCAGTCCAGCATGTCAGCGTAGTTTGGCCTTTTATTTTACAGTATTTATTTGTTCTTATTTTTTTATTCCTGATATAAACTCTTTGCTAGTATTATAGTTTTATGAAATACTTTTACTATTATTTTTATCACACTGACTTTTTTTTTTTATGTTATGTAGTTTTTAGTTTTATTCCTTTTATTGTAATTATATCAACCCTTATTTTTGAAATATGAATGTGGACTCTAACTTTTTTATTTTGAATTTATGTAGTTCGTATCTGGCATGGACACTTCCCTTTACTGTGACATGGACTCTCATTTTTATTTCGAATCTTTATAATTTTATTTTATTGTATCTGATGCGGGCACATTCTTTTCATATGGCATAGTCTTATTTCTATAATTTTTAATCCAAATTTACATAATTTTTTATTTTTTCCGATACAAACTTCTTAAATATTACATGGACTCTTATTTATATTATCATTAATTCTGAATTTCTATTATATTTTATTTTAATCTAAGCCGTTATAATTTGATTCCACTATAACCGATGGTGGAGATTTTTCTTTTTCTCTGATTTACGTGGGAATTTTATTGGATAAAAGATTCAAATTCGTTATAATTTGGCCCACCGTAATCGATGGTGGAGATCTTTTCTTTTTCTCTAATTTATGTGGGAATTTCTTCGATTAACGTGGTGGCTCCGTTTGCCCTGCTTTATATATATAATGAGCATGGTGTTCCACAATACTTTATTTTGACATGGTCTCTTATTCTTATTATTTTATATTCCAAATGCATGCAATTTTATTTTTTTATTGTACCCGATATAAAGCATTTTTAGTGTAAATGGACTGATTTTTATTATTTTTATTCATAACTTCTATTATTATTTTGTTATAGCTGGTATGCATTTTTTAATCTGGCATGGACTCTTATTTCTATTATTTTTATTTTGAATTTCTTTTTTGGTTGTATTTGATGTGAATGCTTTCTTTTAGTCTAATCTTTTATAATTTAGGTCCACAGTAATGGACGGCGTAGATCCATTTTTGGATTAACGTAAAAATTTCTTGTATGTTATGATTAACATGGTGAATCTGTTGGCCAAGGTGACATGGAGTATTTTTGTATTTTTTGGCTGACACCGGTAGCGATGGAGTATGCGCAAGAGGCGGCATGAATGTGCCCATGCGGCCATGCTCATACTCACCACGCACTTTGTTATAGCCACCTCGCGCTATCTAGCTAATTAATAATTTAATCTTACCATCTTTATTTCTTGGCACGTGTGAATCATGATGTTTTAGATGTACATATGTCATGTGTGACATTGTGTGCTGTAAAACTTCTATTTTTTTTTTCTGATTTTATCATATTAATTCATAATTTTTATCATAAAAAAATCTACACGTACCTGGATCCATAATAATCAAGATAGATTTACGTAGGAATTTCTCTGATAATTTATCCAATTTGGACCATTATAATGTAATCGATGGCAGATATCTTCTTGTTTTTTTCTAATTTAAGTGAAGATTTCTTCAATAATATGTTTAATCTGAGCTATTATAATCTGATCCCGCTGTAATCGTTGGTGGGGATCTTTTCTTTTTATTTGTCTTACATGGGAGTTTTTTGATAATAGATTCAATCTAAACCTTTATAATTTGATCTCACTGTAATCAAATGTAATGGTTTTTCTTTTTCTCCGATTTATGCAATTTTTCTCCAATTAACGTTGTGGCTTTATTTGCCCTGCTCGATGTCCACAGATCGGTTAATGCGTGAGAATCAACCGATCGATGTACACACATTTGGGCTCGATCCACTTGTAATAAACACCAGCCAGGGCAACTTTGACATACGGTGAATAAATTGCTTTAGCTCTCTCGAGCAGCTCCTTAATTTGACGTCAACTCCGGGCCTACTTGTTGCCATCTTTGAAGCGACTGACACATAATTCCATATAAGTTCAATCTAGAGCCAGACATCGTCGTCATGCACTCATGCTCATGCATCATGATCGATCACCGTCCCACTTGCGAGAGGCTGGCAGGTGACTCACAACTTCACAAGCTGAGTGGCAATGCATGCATGTGTGATGATATGCATGCACCTTAATTGTACACGGCGGCGCAAACTGCAAGCCGGCCGGCGATCGAGCGGCCGCTGCACGCGACCCCGACGCCGTGCCGTGCATGCACGCATGTAAGTGTAAGAGGCAACCGTACCAGCAGACAGCAAGCAGATGGCCGCCGGCGACCTCAAACCTTCTTTTTTTCTTTTCTCACACGGACGTTTCCCCTCGCCTATGGGATTCTCTGACTAATGACTACTCACGCTGTTGGTTGTGCCGCGATATTCGAGCGTAGCTCTTTCACCTCTCTCTCATGTTTTTTTCAGCTAAAAGTTTTAATTTAGAAAATCTATAACTCCTCGACAGACATCTTGAAGAGTCTACAAAATTACTAAACCTTTTAAAAAACTATTTAAAACCCCACAAAAACAACTACAAAATACTAAATAATTTGGTTTGTACAAAAATGATAAAATTTTATTTTATTTTATTTTACTTAAACTGAAAAAAAATGACTCCTTAGTCTTTTCAACTCTACTCCCCATTAAAATTCGAACCAAAAGTAATTGTATCTTTCTTCATCCTTCCCTCTCCCTCTCCTCCTCCCCCTCCAAGCCGGCCGCCGCTACTGGCGACCACGGCGGTGTAGCCTTAGCATGGCCTGGCGCGACGGCTCGATTTAGCTAGTGTGTGTGGAACCGTGGTCGTGTGTGGCTAGGGTGGTGGTCACAGGTGGCAACGCCGCCCGGTGGCGGCCGGCTAGGGGTAATGAAGAGGAGAGGAAAAGAAGGGGAAGAAGAAAGGCCCGATTGCTTTTGATTCAATTATTTGGAATGGTGGGGGTTGCAAAAGATCAATAGAGAGGTGAGTGGTTGCTCACGGATCTAGTTGTATGACCAACGACAAGAGATAAGGTAGGGAAAAACTTTATAGAGGAGTCTCTTTAATTGTTTTCTAGAGCTACGAGCTATAGCTTGAGCTCTCTCTCTTTTGCGATATGTTCCACAATGTTTCGAGTTAGAGTCGGACTCTAGCCAGACCTCCACTATATAAAGTGAGTCAGCCCTGATGTAACCATGTCAACGACTGCATAATAGTAGCATATAGGTCTGAGGAGGTCAGCGGCCGGCATGTGGCCGTGATCTTGCAGCCGGTATGCTACGGTATTATGATTTGGGGAGGAGCGCCCATAATCAGAGCCCCGCAGATGTAAGCGAAGCTGAACTGCATTACCAAACATCGTGTCTTCTAGTGTTGTTCGTGATCTTGCATTGTCGTAAATCCAAACGCACAATATGTACGTCATAAGGACATGTTCATTACTAGCGCTAAACTTTTACTATAGTAATAACGGAAACACTACAGTACGGACGTCCAGGCACTCAGACGCCTCCCAATGCAGGCCACGCGACCCATAATTGCACCCAGGCTCAAACGCGAGAGCATGTTGGGGGCAGGGCCCAAACCATGAAATGGACAACAACGTGCATTTAGCACTGTACCATTGAAGTTGTGATTGATTTGCAATCCAATGTCCATCGGCTTTTGCTTTGTATCAGCTTTTACTTTGTACGGCACACAACATGAAAATTCCTCTAGCTTTTACTCTATACTGGGACAAACAATGCAGTTTGTTTGTATATATTTTCTTCGTGTACATGTGATTAGCACACAGAAATGGTAGAATCAATCAATGAAATCTGAGTCTTTTTTACTTGCGAAAGTTGGATTTTTCGCACGTGAAACTTTTTGTTTTTTTACAATGAAAATTGCATTCTATCTATTAAAACTTTTTGATTTTTTACGTGAAACTTAGGACTTGTCTGCTAAAACTTGGGATTTTTTAATCTTGTGAAACTTGTACTATGATAAAACTTCGAGTTTCATTGGTTATTTTCAAAGTTTCATCAGTTATTTATCAAGTTTTATAGGTTATTTTTAAGTTTCATCAACAGGTTTGTCAAGTTTTATTAGTTATTCTTTCAAGTTTCATTAGTTATTCTTTCAAGTTTCAACAGTTATATTTTAAGTTTCATTAGTAGGTTTGTCGACTTTCATTAGTTATTTTTTCCAGTTTCATTGTTTAATTTTCAAGTCTCATCAGTAGGTTTATCAAGTTTCATTAGTTATTTTTCAAGTTTTATCAGTAGTTTTGTCAAGTTTTATAATTATTCTTTCAAGTCTCGATGGTTATTTTTCAAGTTTCATTAATTATTCTTTCAAGTTTCGATAATTATACTTTAAGTTTAATTTGTTATTCTTTTAAGTTTCATTGGTTACTTTTTAAGTTTCATCAGTTAGTTTTTCAAGTTTTAAAAGTTATTTTTCAAGTTTCGTCAATATGTTTGTCAAGTTTTATTATTTATTTTTTAAGTTTCATCGGTTTCAAGTTTCATGTGTTTTTTAAGTTCAATTTTTTGGTAAGTTCGTTGGTTGAAACTCAATTGATGGAGGAGTGATGGGAAATGGGGTTGCGCATGCACCTGCATGATGATTTTTTTTCTAAAAAAACAAATGTGTTCCCACATGCATGCATAATCCATGACTTCTGAATGAACCGAATTCATGAAACACAGCATATATATGCATGAAAGGTGGTGGGGAGCTACGTAGGTGTATGTGGACCAAGTCCACGCAGCAGCAGGGCTATGCAGCAGCACAATTGTGAGAAGGAGCTAGCGCCAGTAGCTGGGCTGTGCAGACTACAAGGCGTCTCCTGCACACGGGGGCGGGGCTGCTCTCAGATGTGCACGCTGTCAGCGATCCGACGGCCGAGGCGCGTCCGATCCAACGCGCTCGCACCGGACGTCTGGACGCTGACGTCCGCCTAGAAATAAGGTTGGAAGTAAAATATAATAAAAAAAGATGTAGTGATTGTGTTGAAGAATACGAGCAAGATTAATTAAGGGTGATCAATGAACAACGGCCTGAGCACCGTTATCTCTTTGTGTGAAGAAGCGAAGCTGATGCATTTGATGGAGATCTACAATTCTACATGCACCACAGCAACGAATGTGTCGTTGTATGGCATGCATGGCCGCATGGACACGCCCATTCTGGACGGGCCGGGGCCCGGAAACGTACAGCGCAGTCTTTATAGCGAGGGTTTTCAGCCTCGGGATTTAAGAAGATTTCTGCAGTAAGCGGTGTTCGATCGTACGCCGCCGGCGGCCCGTCGACCCTGAGTGCGACAGTGAACAATGGCGAGTCAACAAAGCCGATCAAGCACGCGCTTGCAACTTGCGAGCAGGCTGCGCACAGCGACGTCAGGCGGCAATGCATGGGGCATTGGGGCCTATGCAGGAGCCTTCCCTTTAACCCCCCCGAAGCCCCCCCCCCCCCCTCGGCGAAGGAACGAGCCGGAGACTTGCGCATACATGAGCCGGAGAGCACGGCCGGATAGTCGGGCCGGGTCGGACGGTCCGTCATGCACTGGTGCCTGGTTTTCAGGCTCGACACGGCACACCATTTGGATCATGTCACTGCAACCTATTTTTTCTGTGCTGTGCCGTGCTTTGGGCGGTCTTTTTCGGACCATGTCCAAACAGACACTACAGGAATCCGTCTTAACTTCATCGGCAATAAACCGACGAAAATAGAGGTCAAACCGACGAAATTAACCCAACGAAAATAAACACATTTTATTCGGTTGCCGACGAAATTACTATATTTTCGTCGGTTTTACAAGCCGACGAAAGAAAGTTCCCGATGTCCCTCGATCCTTGCCAAGTGCTGACGTGGCAAATAATTTCATCGGCCAAAACCGATGAAATAAAGGGCCACAATAGCCGACGAAATAACATTTTTTTTAAAAAAAACAGGGTGTTGTATAATTCATGTAAAAATCATAGAAAATCACAGAAAATCAGAAAAATCATAGAAATTCACAGACGTTCATGTCGTCACAAACTTGTATCAACATGAGTTTAGACAACAAAGATATCATTTAGGCAACACATGAGTATTAGATAACACATTGGACAGTTCGTAGCCATATCATCTCAACGACTAAGCAAAAAGAAACTTTAAAAGGACACGTATTTCAGACTAGATCTAATGCACTACACATTCCACATGGACACACCATTTGTAAAGTTTATACAACAAACATAAGAACAAAAAGCCAGACAAAGGCCTTGTTTGTTTCAGATTAAATTAAATTAAATTAAATTAAATGAAAATTTGTTATTTTTGTATAAGCCAAATGATGTAATATTTTGTAGTCATTCTTGTGGGGTTTTAAATAGTACTTCTTAAAGTTTATAAAATATTTTTTCATAATTTTTTGAACTCGTTAAGACGTATTTTGAGGGGATCATAAATTTGCTACAGTAAAATGCAACGCTACATTAATCTGAAACAAACAAGGCCAAAATCTAATAATGCTATATTCCGATAAATTGTAGTCAAGGAGAAGATAGATAATCCAAGCCCTGCTTTAACACATGGAGATAGGTCGAAGCAAACACAAGGGCAACAATCAAAGTTTCTCACAAAACTTTCCACACAGACAGACATCGGCTAGTTAATACCTACATGAAAACAACCTGTGGCTATTAGAAAAAAAAGATTCTAAAAGTTGTCTATACGTTAGAATTTGATGAAAAAATGATGCAATAGCGGCACCAAGTATGTAAATATCCACCCACACAAATTCAATTCTCTTTTCTGTGTTAATTTTGAAGTGTGCAGGGAATAAGTTTTATCCCAAGGGTGGGAGGGAGCGGGGAGGGGATTATGTGCATGTGCAGTTAGACTTAGGAAAAAACATGTGAGGCAATCAACTAGATAAGAAGTGGTACAAGATGATGGCTTACCCTGCCCTTAGGAAGCATGCCCGGCACTGCATGTTCAATGATTCTCTTTGGAATTCTTTTTTGAAGCCGATCAAAAGTTTATATTTTCAGTTCACCTGGCCTTCCAGAGTGCCTCATATATAGAGCTTCTGTGATTGATTTTTATCGGAAACAACAACCTTCTCCGCATTAACCTATGTGAACATAGAGTTAGTTTGGTAGCTCAATAATTCACAATGGTATCTGTATAGTGTATTGAAACAGTCTTCAGTGATTCAACAGTGTGAAAAACTACATTAACATTTCAAGAAAAATTCGGTTTCAATATAATTCATCTTTGTTTTTATTTGTCTCTGATGTTAATATTATAATTTACCTTTTTGAAAGGAAACCGGAGGGGGCACTGTCCTACTGCATATGACATTATGATTTTGTAAACAGAGAAACATACATATCACGACAACAAAAGCCTTCATGTCCACACTTGGAGTGTAGGTGGGCTCATTCTTTCCTGCATATTAAATTGCTTGATCCCTCCCCTTGTTCCAACAGCTGGGAGGCAGGCAAAAAGAGACCCGAAGGAACGACCAGCGCAATCCACCACAACCTGAGCATCCACAACGTCCAGCTTCGTTTCTTAGATGCAAACCAACGATGCTCGAGATGAGGAGATGAGATTTCAAAGAACACTTCGCCTTGCACCTGAATTGAGGCCTCTCACATTCCAGTTGAGTATGTGTGATGTCATTAGGGAGACAAATAAGCATCGGACCCCAATCGTGGGTTGCTCGAAGAAGTGGCACCCAAGGTTGTCGATTGATCTGCCCTCGTCGTTTGTGGGGGATCAGCAAGAGGGAGGCCGGAGAGGTTGGCCAATGCGACGGCCGCATCGACGGGTAGAGGCTTTTCCAGGAGGGCGGAGAGCAGGTCTAGGGTGCCATCAGGCTTGGCACGGGAATCAAACCACGGCTCAAGGCGCTTGGCGATGAGCTTCTTGGCCTTCTCCTCTACTAGTAGCCCTGACATGGGTTTAGCCACAAGACGAGAGCTTCACCGTAAAGTAGCGACCGGCGTCGGAACAACGTTCATAGACTGGCGCGATGCTCTTCTGGTAAAAACTTGGAGGATAGGGGGCTTCACAGGGATGAAAAATCTTGAGACGCCAGAGCGAGGCGGTGAAAACAAGGGTAGGGAGGCCGGTGTCTGATTTGGACCCTCCAAGTCATCTTGAAAGGCCAGTGGAGCATTCTCCGCCAGTAAGCCTGTGGAGTCTGCAATGGTCGAAAGGCCCCCCTCGTCGATACAAGACATTGCCGAGGGTGATGAGACCGACGTCAGGTTTTGACAACCATCTCCTGGCGCATCACGGTTGTCTATGGCCCACAGTCCACATCAAATAAACTTCTCTTTCTTAAGAGATTGCCACTCATGCTTCGACAACTCTTCCCTGGCTCATCTTGGGAGACTTCAACTTTATCTACCAAGCCGCGGACAAAAGCAACTCCAACCTTAACCCATCGCTTATGTATGCCTTTCGCTCAATGATCAGCAACCTTGAGCTAAAAGAAATTCACCTCTCGGGTCGTCGCTTCACTTGGAGTAACGAGCGGGCCAATCCTACCCACAAGAGGATAGATCGTGCCTTTTGCACTGCAGCCTGGGAGCTCCTCTTCCCAGCGACTTACCTCAGAGCTTTACCATCGTTGGTTTCTGATCACGCCCCTCTCCTCCTTTCGATGACAATGGAGCATAGGCCCGCTAAATGTTTTCGCTTCGAAAACTATTGGCCACGAATCGAGAGCTTCCACCAGGTAGTCCAGCAGGCTTGGAGTCGTCCAGTGGCTAACACGAACCCCTTCCGCAAACTTCGCACCAAGCTCTCCCGTACTGCTAAGGGAAGTTATTACGATTGATTTGCAATACAATGTCCATCGGCTCTGTATTGACTTTTACTTTGTACGGCACACAACATGCAAATGTCCTCCAACTTTTACTCTGTACTAGGACAAAGAATGCGGTTTGTTTGTATATATTTTCTCTGTGTACATGTGATTAGCACACAGAGATGGTAGAATCAATCAATGAAATCTAAGTCTTTTTGTCTTGCAAAACTTGGATTTTTTGCACGTGAAACTTTTTTTTTACGATGAAACTTGCATTCTACCTGTTAAAACTTTTTGATTTTTTACGTGAAACTTTGGATTTGTCTCCTAAAACTTGGGATTTTTTATCTTGTGAAACTTGAAACTTCGAGTTTCATTGATTATTTTCAAAGTTTAATCAGTTATTTTTCAAGTTTCATAGGTTATTTTTAAGTTTCATCAACAGGTTTGTCAAGTTTTAGTAGTTATTCTTTCAAGTTTCATTAGTTATTCTTTCAAGTTTTGACAGTTATATTTAAAGTCCCATTAGTAGGTTTGTCGAGTTTCATTAGTTATTTTTTCAAGTTCCATTGGTTAATTTTCAAGTCTCATCAGTAGGTTTATCAAGTTTCATTAGTTATTTTTCAAGTTTTATCAGTAGGTTTGTCAAGTTTAATTAGTTATTCTTTCAAGTCTCGACGGTTATTTTCCAAGTTTCATTAATTGTTCTTACATGTTTCGATAATTATACTTTAAGTTTAATTAGTTATTCTTTTAAGTTTCATTGGTTACTTTTTAAGTTTCATCAGTAGGTTTGTCAAGTTTCATTAGTTAGTTTTCAAGTTTTAATAGTTATTTTTCAAGTTTCGTTAGTATGTTTGTCAAGTTTTATTATTTATTTTTTAAGTTTCATCGGTTTCAAGTTTCATGTGTTTTTTAAGTTCAATTTTTTGGGTAGGTTCGTTGGTTGAAACTCAATTGATGGAGGAGTGATGGGAAATGGGGTTGCGCATGCACCTGCATGATGATTTTGTTCTAAAAAAAGCAAATGTGTTCTCACATGCATGCATAATCCATGACTGAATGAACCGAATTCATGAAACATCGCATATATATGCATGAAAAGTGGTGGGGAGCTACGTAGGTGTATGTGGACCAAGTCCACGTAGCAGCAGGGCTATGCAGCAGCACTGGTGTGAAAAGGAGCTAGCGCCTGTAGCTGGGCTGTGCAGACTACGAGGCGTCTCCTGCAAGCGAGGGTGGGGCTGCTCTCGGATGCGCGCGTTGCCGGCGATCCAACGGCCGAGGCGCGTCCAAGTCCAATCCAACGCGCTCACGCCGGACGTCCGGACGCTAGCGTCCGCCAGAAATAAGGTTGGAAGTAAAATATAATAAAAAAGATGTAGTGATTGTGTTGAAGAATATGAGCAAGATTAATTAAGGGTGATCAATGAACAACGGCCTGAGCACCGTTATCTTTTTGTTTGAAGAAGCGAAGCTGATGCATTTGATGGAGATCTACAGTTCTTTATGCCCCACAGCAACGAAGTGTCGTTGTATGGCATGCATGGCCGCGTGGACACGCCGATTCTGGACGGGCCGGGGCCCGGAGACGTACAGCGCAGTCTTTATAGCGAGGAAGATTTCTGCAGTAAGCAGTGTTCGATCGTACGCCGGCGGCGGCCCGTCGACCCTGAATGCGGCAGCGAACAATGGCGAGTCAACAAAGGCGATCGAGCATGCGCTTGCAACTTGCAAGCAGGCTGCGCACAGCGACGTCAGGCGGCAATGCATGGGGCATTGGGGCCTATGCAGGAGCCTTCCCTTTAACCCCCCCGAAGCAACGAGCCGGACACGCGCGCACACATGAGCCGGAGAGCACGGCCCGGACAGTCGGGCCGGGTCGGACGGTCCGTCGTGCACTGGTGCCTGGTTTTCAGGGTCGACACAGCACACCATTTGGATCGTGTCAGTGCAACCTATTTTTTTCCGTCTCGTGCCGTGCCGTGCCGTGCCGTGCTTCAGGCTGTCTTTTTCAGACCATGTCCAAACAGACACTACAGGAATCCGTCTTAATTTCGTAGGCCATAACCCGACGAAAATAGAGGTTAAACCGACAAAATTAGGCTAATTTCGTCGGTTTGCCGACGAAATTAACCCGACGAAATGTGCTAGACGAAAATAAACACATTTTCATCGGTTGCCGACAAAATTACTATATTTTCGTCGGTTTTACAGGCTGACGAAATAAAGTTCCCGATGGCTCTCGATCCTGACCAAGTGCTGACGTGGCAGATAATTTCATCGGCCAAAACCGATGAAATTAAGGGCCACAATAGCTGATGAAATAACAATTTTTTTAAAAAAAAGGGTGTTGTATAATTCATGTAAAAATCACAGAAAATCATAGAAAAATCATAGAAATTCACAGACGTTCATGTCATCACAAACTTGTATCCACAAGAGTTTAGATAACAAAGATGTCATGTCATTTAGGCAACACATGAGTATTAGATAACACATTGGACACTTCGTAGCCATATCATCTCAACGACTAAGCAAAAATAAACTTTAAAACGACACGTATATCAGACTAGATCTAATGCCCCGCGTCATCATGCCCCGCGTCACCGCACGCGCCCTGGGGTCCAAAGCTCGCCCCGCGCCTACAAAAGCAACAAGCTACCCCGCCGGCGCCAGTTTCCACTTCTCCCCCAAATTCGACCCTCGCCGGCACCGAAGCAATTCCGACAATTCCGTGAGTCCCCGTCCAATTCCTCTCTACTGGAACCCCCTTGAAACCCTCCTAAACTTTTCCCCCATTCAATTTTAGCAGGGGAGCTTGGAGCCGCCGTGCCGCGAACACCCCTGTTTCGGTCACCGTCTGGTCTTCCGCCGCCAGCCACCCCCGAGCTCTTTCATCCCGGTCGGAGCCCGTGGTGAGCACCTCCTTGACCTCCTCTAGCCCGATGCTCATAATCACGACCTATAGAACCGTAGCTTAGCACGAGAACTCCGGCGAGCCTTTGGCTCCGCCGCCATCATCGCGCCGCCGCGTCCGGCCGTCTCCGACCTCGACGAGGGTGCCGTTAGGACCATAGGACACCGCGGGTGCGTGTGCGTGCATGCACATGGCCGGAGAAAGGTTGTAGCTATGCCAGGTCGTGCCGCCAAGCCGAAGGAAGAAGATGACCCGCGACCGTTGGATCCGGCGCCTAGATTCGTGCACTGATAGAGTAGTATAGACGCCGACATGTGGGTCCCGCCTATCAGACGTTCCCGTGCGCGCTGAGACCAAGCCGCGGTTCTAGGTCGCTGATGTGTGGGCCCCGGTCCCATTTGTCGGTTTAAGTGGAGGCATTGATGGAGAAATGCGTCATCATCGCGCGATAGCGTCTTTGGAAAAACCGCCTTCGGCATAGCTCACTAGCCAGCGCAGGCGCGCGTGCGAACGGGCCGTGGGCCGTATCTCTTCTTTGGGACGCCCGTCGGTTGGCTCGGCCCGAAGGGTTTTACCCTTTTTTCCAGCGATTTAATCATTTATTAAATCCAGAAATCGATTTAGATTTAATTAAAATAGCTAAAGGCTCCCAAAAATTCTAGAAAAATTTAGATAAATATTAGAGACCATTTATGATTTTATAAAAATATAATCTTGGCCATTGTATTAGGGAATTTGGCACTATTAGTTGATAAAGTAGCTTTGCATATATAAAAATGGATAATTTAACTCTAGGGTAATTGTTGGGTATAGTAATTAAGGAATTAGACCCAAATATTCATTATAAAATTAAACTGGATAGACAAATGTCTTTTTGACTTTAGAACAATTTATTAAATTCCATCCTTGCTTAATATATCCCTAGGATTATTTAAGGGACAAAACCAACAATTAATTAACTAATTTCCCTATTAGATTACTTATGAAACTAACCTTAGAAAAGATGTTAATAATGGATATAACTAGGGTTTATCTCCTTTATTTGAGAAACACTTAGCATACCGTCCACTCCGATAAACCTTACCTCATACTTAGGTTGAACTCCTAAAAGCTGTCATTTCATGTCGCCTAGAAACCCTAATCACCCTATTACGACCTAATTGTACGAAATCTTATTTTGGGGTTGGTAGACTATTATATACTAATAATATTATTTATTAATGTATTGTGTCATGCATAGCATATCATGCGAAAAGTAGGTTCGTTAATCGATCTTAAGCATTAATGCCGAGGCTAGGACCTAGGTCGAGCATGCATCATGTTTTCTAATGCATTAGTAACTATGGGTTTATTGGTATGTTTAGACGTAGGCGATCCCGAAGGAAGATTTGGGGATGCCGAAGAGGACCACCTACCTGATCAAGGCGAGTTAACACTTACTCTTTAGATGTAGTCCGTATTAGGGAGAGTTTGCAACTTTCCCTAGTGCGGATTAACATCACTAATTATCATGTTCATTACCCAGTTTTTCTTAAGCTATATTGTTTAAATTACTAAAAATGCATGCTTATTAGTCTGCCTAGTTGTTAATCATGTAATAGTTATACATGCCTGCCTTGAATTGTTTAGCTTTAATGACTGCCTTGATTGTCATTGCTCTTGATAGCCTATGATTAGTCTGATAACCACTTTAACCCTACTTAATGGGTAAAACTTGCTTAGACTGACTTAGGCTTAACAAATCTTCTGACTTACCGCCACGGAACGGTGAACTGATATTCACCAGTCATTCATATTTCTCATTCAACATGATATGACATATGACAATTAGGGCTGGTAGTTGCATGATTGAGCTGATTGTGTTTGGGGTAAGGCCATGTGGGAAGTCGGTCTTTGTGGGTCGGATTGGTTGGGATAGTCCAAGTGTGGTGTTGTCGATGACCGTGGAAGTAGAGAATAATCGGTGGGTTGCCCCTAGTTGGACATCCTGAGGGATGATTAAGGCACAGGATGTCTAGTGCTGGGTTTAGCCAGGGCTTGCCCATGAGGAGCGCAGAGTAACGCGTAGCGGGGAGATCGCTGCCATCTGAGGGATGGTTCCAACACAACGCGTGGCCATCGCGCGGAGTACGGGTCTTGGATCGCCAGCTGTGAGCGCTCCGCGGAGGCTCTCTAAGACCATTCTCGATAGGTACCGGCATTGGTCATCACCAAGGGTGATAATGGCCACACATCCCCAGGGTGACGGTCGGCTAGTGAGGGCTAGCAACCCTACTAGGCCGAGGTGGGCATGCAATGACGTGTGGTCCACAACAGGATTGCCAAATCCTGGAATGATGGCGGAACTAGGAAAGTTGGGGCAACCAAAGGAAAGTTTGGGAACGGATAAGCTGGTATGGTGATTGTTTAAGTTGGTTGTGTTTATGATCGAGGGTTGGTCGATTGTGAGTTGGTTGGTGGGTTTGGTTGGTAGTTGGGTTTGGGTGCATTGTTAAGATGGAAACCCCTGAGTTATATAAAATAGACAAGTTCTAGTTGATACTAGTTAGGATGTTTCCAAAAGTCTTATAAACTTGGCTTTACGCAAATAAAATAACTCTCTCCTCCAAATAAAGCCTTCCACACTATATGCATTAAGAGAAGTGTTACCTAGCCAGCGTTTGGATGATGCTGACCTCGCCTCTTACCCTCTTTAGCCGATGGAGTCAAGGATGACCCTTACGAGTATCACGAAGACGATGGATAGGACTATGGTGGACCTGAGGAGTCTTAGGGGTCGCTCCAGTCGCTGATGGACCGTAGTGATAGGAATTCTTTTGGGTAAATATTTTGGTGACCGCTGTATTCTAAACATTGTTTTGTAATTTAAGGCGTGTATGGGCCGCCTTACTAAATTTGCATAAGGGTGTAACACTGTTTTGTAATATTCAGAAATTTATGTAATCGATGTATGCTTGTATTGGCTATGTGGTCTTTCGCACTAACGTATTGATCCAGGGGCTAGTGCATGAGATCGTCGACCCTCAAGGTAAGTTAAAATTGAGAGGTGATAGTGAGCCTAAACATTTGATAGTAAAAATAGATGAACAGATGGTGTGGAACTAGAGCCAAACTCGTATAATACAACATTTGTGTAACAGATGTAGTAAGAATAGAGTAAGTTCCTCCATAGTAGCTTCGTTAGTTGCTTTCTTGTCTTAGTTTCACACACCATATTCATGCACCTTCCTGTAGGATCATTTTCATTTAATCATCTTCCTCTATGAACGATCGGTGGCTAGTTTTAAATATCATGGTAATACATGCGGCATTGCATTTCACTGAAATAAATTCATTTAAAGAAGGGATTGGCATAGACTAAAGAATCGATCAGTGAACCTTATATAAAAGTAAATGGAGAGTTTGCCAAACAAATGCAGAGCTACTCGTAAGAACTAAAGTCAAGTCAATCCTAAGAATTGAAAGAAATAGACGCATTTTTCAGCATAAGAATCTTCCTTCTAGGACACTGGTTGATAGAATTTTGAAGGAGGTGAGGGGATAGAGCTTGGGGCTCCTTGCTGTCCCAATGAAATTCCTTTTTGTTTTTCTAGCCGTGGCTAGGTCTTTGTACAGTGTACAGTTCTCTTCTTCTTAATGAAATGGCATAGCGCCTGCCCCGTTTGTTCAAAAAAAATTTGCTTGATCAGATCACCGTACAGCACAGGTTACACAAGAATAAAGAACAGCCCATCGTGTGCACCAATGCACCGATAGAAGTGTGGAAAAGAAGCACAAAATTCACATTGAACCCTTACTAATTGAGCCTAAACATTTAATAGTAAAAATAGATGAACAGATGGTGTGGAACTAGAGCCAAACTCTTATAATACAACATTTGTGTAACAGATGTAGTAAGAATAAAGTAAGTTTCTCCATAGTAGCTTCGTTAGTTGCTTTCTTGTCTTAGTTTCACACACCATATTCATGCACCTTCCTGTAGGATCATTTTCATTTAATCATCTTCCTCTATGAACGATCGGTGGCTAGTTTTAAATATCATGGTAATACATGCAGCATTGCATTTCACTGAAATAAATTCATTTAAAGAAGGGATTGGCATAGACTAAAGAATCGATCAGTGAACCTTATAAAAGTAAATTGGGAGAGTTTGCCAAACAAATGCAGAGCTACTCGTAAGAACTAAAGTCAAGTCAATCCTAAGAATTGATTCGAAAGGTAGATCCTAGACTGTGGAAAACTTTCCATTTTGAAAGCACCAATTGTACACTACCCCAAGTCATACATCATTAGTGCTATCTACTGAAACTGTAGCAAATAGCAGTGAGTAAGGTAAAGAGAAAGGGGAAGGAGGGAGGGAGAGAGACGGCGGGGAAGCGGCGGCGCAGGGAGCAGGGCAAACGGCGACACGGATGAGCAGCACGGCGGCCGACGCGGGGTGCAGGGCGGAAGGCGGAGCGACGGAGCAAGCGAAGGCTCGGCGAAGCGGGCGGCATGGCAGAGCAGGAGGCGGCGCCGCGGAACAGGCAACCGGCGAAGCGGGATAGAAGGCGGCAGCCGGCGTGGGGTCTGGAGTAGGCGAGCGGTGGCGCGGGGTGTGGAGCAGGACGGAGGGCAGCGCGGCAGAGCGGGCGAAGGCACGGCGGAGCGGGCAACGGGCAACGCAGGAAAGCATGCGGCGGCCGGTGCGGGGTGTGGAGCAGGCGAGCGGTGGCGCGGGGTGGAGCAGGAGCGGTGGTGCGGGGCTGCAAGCAGGCGGCGGCAGCAGCTAGGTCAAATGTGGGAGAGGTGCATCGGTGGGCAGTAAAATGGATCGGTTAATTTCATCGGTTTTTCTATAGGCCGACGAAATTACTGTCGGTCGACTAAAACACTTCGTTTTTCGTTTTTCTGTAGTGAGATTCGGATGAACTAGCCCAGACTCACAGCACTAGTGCTGCATCCTGTGCTGCGCATGGCCCGTGCGTGTGGTGTGGGGGCGCCGCCGGCGGGGGACCGGCCGGCGTGCAGCGTTGGGCTCGGCACGGAGACGACTAATATTTGTGCGCGCATGCACGAGGAAACCGCACACTGGCCACTGCATATATGCTACTAGGTTCAGCGTTCACGTCTAGTCGATCGCCTTTGTCACCGTGACTTCACCGCTTAGCCAAAGCTGCGGTGAGATCCACATGTAAGTAACGGTGCCGTCAACTACATGACTGCACAGGATCGAAATCCAGAAAAACGTCAGTTGTTGGACTGCTGTATATTTTGGCATGTCCGAACCGGTCTTTAGGTCTTTGGAGTTTAGACTGCCACACTCGTAAACAACTCAACATAGAGCGGCGGGCTAACGCTCTACTTAACACATCCAAACCTTAAGTGCCGAACGAAAAACAACGGGGCAAGATCCTAGGCCATCTACCGTGGCTGGCACTTATTTTTAAAAAGAAAAAATTCGATATGTTCCATTATAATGTGACAGTTTCTGAGATATGACATTACAAAATGGCTTATTCACTGGATGTCACTATAAAGTCACATTTCTCTGATATATGCTATTATGATCATTTTAACCTTTTTCGCGGTTGAAATACCCTTGGAATACGCATAAACCATTTTATTTACCAAATTGCCCCTATCTTCAACCTCCAGCTCGCCGTTGCCGCTCTGGCTCGCACTCGCCGCTGCCGCTCGCCCTCACCTCACCGCTGCTCGCCGCCGCTCTCCCTCACCTTGCCGCTACTCACGCTCACCACCACCGCTCCCGTTCGCACTCGCCACCGCCGCCGCTCGTGCTCGTCTTCTCCTCGCCGTTGCTCACCTCCGCCGTTGGAGCTCTCCATCACCTTGCCGCTGCTCACGCTCGCCGCCGCCACCGCTCTCCCTCACCTTGCCACTGGTCACGCTTGCCATCGCCGCTCCCATTCGCACTCGTTGCCACTGCCGCTCACGCTCGCATTCACCTCGCTGTTGCTCGCCTTCGCTGCCACCACCGCTCTTGCTCGCGCTTGCCCACCCCTCGCCGCCGCCCTTCGTCGCTGCTTCTCACCCTCGCTACGGCCGCCGCCGCCGCCCCTCTCTTCTTGCCGTCACCACAGCGATGAAGATTGGAGAGAGAAGAAGAGAGAGGAGAGGGACGGAGAAAGAAGATAGAGGTTGGCATATGGGGGCCCATGTATTTTAGGACATAGTTTGGAGATATTTTACCATGAAAAATGCTTAAAATGACCATATTGACATATATCGAAGAAATGCAACTTTATAATGGCATCCAGCGAATAAGCCGTTTTGTAATGGCATATCTCAGAAACTGCCATTTTATAATGGCATATATCGAATTTTCCCTTTTAAAAATGGACATGATTAAAAAATTATGGTGGTGTAAAATAGAAAATGACCATATCACTAATATAATAGTTCATAACCATGACTTCATCTCAAATAAGATAATGAAATTACAAAACAAAAATTCAAATTAACCTCTTAAAGCGCCTGAGATCTTAAGCCCCAGAAGCAATACTCACATTAATATTTTAAGCATCTATTCTCTACGGTTTAGAAATTAGGGTTTTAGGATTAGGTGGGTGTGAATGAGTGCCTTATCTGACCTGATAGGTGGTGGCCGAGTGCACTGGCGAGCTAGCGGTAGCAAGGCAGCTAGACGACCCGCTGTGACGGCGCAGGGCTCTAGGAGGGCATACGGGGCTACGGCCTACGGAAGGAGTCGACCTCCCTATGCTCAATGACTTGTGGGCTGCGGTTGTGACATGTGGGAGCTTGGTTGACAAGCTAGGTGAAGGTCGTTTCGACTGGCATGTAGCATGGTTCCCGGTGGTGAGTGGCTGGTTGATTAGGCGGAGCTGGACTGGCGGATCAGAGGAGGATGGAATCAAGAGAGGGGAAGGCGAGAGGCCGAGGCAGACGATTGTGATTCCACTCGGTCTCAGCCTCTTGGGTTAGAGCATCTCCAATGGAGACAGCTCAGCCGGCGCTAAGGCTCCCACGTCAAATTTTCTGCGCATGTGGAGGAGAGAGAGGGCGTGCAGCGCAGCCGTCGGCGCTTGACCAAGCGCCGGTCGCTTGGGAGCACATCGAGGCCAAGTTCGCCACGCGTCCGTTGCCCTCTTCCATCGCCTCCCCCCCCTCTCTCTCTCCGCTGCTTGCTTCCTCCCCTGCCATGGCCGGAGAGAGAGAGAGAGAGAGAGAGAGAGAGAGAGAGAGAGAGAGAGGTGGGGAGTGAACCAAATAAAAATTCTAATTTTGAGTAGAATCTTCAATTTTGAATTCACAAGCACAAATAGCAATTAAAATATTAACTCTGCTTTAATATAATAATAATAATGAGCACGGTGTCACGCACATTTGCACGACTAGATTTATGTCCATTTACGCTAACATGAACATTATTTTTATTACAAATTTATGTAATTTTTTATTGCACATAATATAATGACTTTATTTCAATATGATGTATGAACTATTATATCTATTATTTTATTCTAAATTTTATTATTTTATTATATAATTGTATTAGGCATAGAGTTTTCTTTTAATCTAAGCTATTATAATCCAATCCACTATAATCGACGGTGCATATCTCTCTTTCTTTTAGTCTAAGTGTTATAATCTAATCCACTAAAATTGACAGTGTATATCATTTTTTCTTTAATTAATGTGGGAATCTATAGTATTCTTCAATTAATTTGAAATTTTTAAATAAGATTAATGTGAATGGTGGTTCTGTTTTAGATAGATAGATAGATAATTATTTTGACCGGTAGAGAATATTTCCCAATAACATTTATACTAGATCCCACCGATAACATTGTGACCGGCAAAAATTTTCCATCCTTGAATTCTGTTGAACGGTTCTAATTTTGAATTTGTATGATCGTAGCCACACCTGTTAGAACTTAGAAACGATCGAAAATGGCCCGGGATAAAGCTTTTCAAAACAACAACACAGAAGTGCTGTTACTTGGCCCTTGACCGGCTCCTGTTTGAAAAACGGGTCAAGACAATGCACTAACAGCAAATAGAAGTATGGAACCACTTGTGAGTTGAATAAATTAATTAGGAATAGTACTAATTGCACACGACCACCTCATCTCGCCGCTGCAAGTTGCACATGTTCTCGCGGACGCGCACAGCCCATCTGGCCATCTCATCTCAGATCAGCCTCTATTTAAACAGCCCACAGGTCGCTACCCTTCTTCCCACTCGACCACACGGCGATCGAAACACAAAGAACGCCACCGCTCACTAGATAAGCAGATCATCCTAAGCACGCTTCCGCAGACCAGGCAAGCACTCTCCCATGGCGTCAGAGCAGCAGCAGCAGCTGCACCCCGCCGTGCCGAGGTGGACGCCGAGCCCGCCGCGGCGGCCGGCCGGCGACGAGGGGCCGTCGGCCGACACGGCCTCCGAGCTGAGCGCGTCGATGCGCAGCACCGAGGGCTTTCCGTTCGGCAGCGGGCGGTCCTTCGCGCAGCCGCCGTTCCTGCCTCTGCGGCAGCCCTCGCTGGAGATCACCGTGGAGAACGGCGGCGGCGCCCGGAAAGGCGGCGGCGGCGCAGTCGTCCGCGAGGCTTCCCTGCGCCGCGCCGACCAGGGCGTCGTCCTCGCGTGGGAGGACCTCTGGGTGTCCGCCGCCGCCGGCGGCGGCAAGCACGGCCGCGTCCCCATCCTCTGCGGCCTCAGCGGCTACGCGCGCCCCGGCGAGGTCCTCGCCATCATGGGCCCGTCCGGCTGCGGCAAGTCCACTCTCCTTGATGCCTTGGCAGGTATACGTACCATATATTATAGGCACATACTCGTGTCTGACGCTGTCCTTCCATTAAACCTTCACAAATCATAATACATCACGTTGGACGCAAAAGATTTTGTTCACACTCATAGCGAATTGGTGATCAGTAGCAACGACATAATCTCTTGGTGTCTTTTTTAAAAGAAAAAAGTGCATCAAGTTGCAATTTTTATTTTACCCAAAAAAAGGTTGCAATTTTAACGAGATCTCTGACACCGCATGTTTCGTTTCTGGGGTACAGGAAGGCTAGGCTCCAATGTGAGCCAGAAGGGAGACATCCTGATCAATGGCCGGAGGCAGAAGCTGGCGTTTGGAACATCGGTAAGCATGGCTGCATTTCTAGATAATGGAAAATGAAATTCGGCCTCTACATCACACATGTGCACGGCCCCTTTACAATCCGTAAGCATGCCTGCATGTCACGCTGGTTCGGAGAATCTCCCATCGTTTTCGTCAATTGACACCGATCGATTAATTTCATCAGTACGTGTATATATGCGTCGAAATCAGAGCATGGAAACGATCGATCGAGCTGATCGCGCGAGTGTTGCGTGCACGCATGGACACATGCAGGCTTACGTGACGCAGGAGGACGTGCTGATGACGACGCTGACGGTGCGGGAGGCGGTGCAGTACTCGGCGGCGCTGCAGCTGCCGAGCGGGATGGCGGCGGCGGCGAAGCGGGAGCGCGCGGAGGAGGCGCTGCGGGAGATGGGGCTGGAGGGCGCCGCGGACACCCGCATCGGCGGGTGGGCGCACAAGGGGATCAGCGGCGGGCAGCGCCGCCGCGTGAGCATCGCCATGGAGATCCTCACGCGGCCCGCGCTGCTGTTCCTGGACGAGCCCACCAGCGGCCTCGACAGCGCCGCCTCCTACCACGTCGTCGCCCGCATCGCCCGCCTCGCGCGCCGCGAGGGCATGACCGTCGTCGCCGCCGTGCACCAGCCCAGCGCCGAGGTGTTCGGCCTCTTCCACGGCCTCTGCCTCCTCGCCTACGGCCGCACCGTCTTCTTCGGCCCCGCCGCCGAGACCAGCCAGGTACCTGCATCTGCATACCTACCGCTCCACTAGACAGCACGTGTATATATCATCAGCTAACGAATTTTCAAACAATACAGAAAAAATGTATTTTTAGTAAAAGGCGGAAGAGGTGTCATTCATTCATAAAAAGAAATGAGTACAGAAGAAATGTTGAGGTGCAATTTAGCACGTCAAATTCTAAACTCCACAATTCAGCATTTAAAATTCTAAATTCATACATACGGATTTGATGTCATGAAAAATATTTGAATTCTATAATTCAAATGTCAACTTGCTTGGTTGGTTCAGAATTTTATGAGCTAGAAATAACCATATTTGGCACATCATTTTTTATGCTTTTGTATCTGTTTGGTTTTTTATTTTTAATTCTGGCATCTCAAATATTGAATTACGGAGTTCACATATTGGGAAGTTTTTTTTAAAACAAGACAGGAGATCTGCCTTATCACTTAAGAAGAAGAAGAAAGCAAGTTCCATAGTGCTTAATTACACGATATTAGTGACTTCAAGCCAAGTTTCCAATCCTACGTTGGAAACCGACTCAACTGAATTGCAAAAAACTGCATCAAAAGTTCGATATTTAAATCTAAAGATTCTATTATTGCGTTCTCGCCATAAGTACCAGCAGCCACAGATCATCGTCCCGTTCAGAAGTCTCTTTTCTTCTTTGTTCCTCGTGCGTTCTTCTCAGGTTAATCCACCAATTGAGGTTTAAAGATGTAGGCAAAACGATAGAGTCAATGAATTGCTGCTGGTGTAGCCAACTTATCATCTTTGTTCAGAATTGCCTCGCAAACAGGCATGTCCAAAAGAGATGGGCAATGCTTTCCGGAAATTGTCTGCACACGGGACAATAGAGAGAAATTGGCCATCCCCTCGTTTGCAATATATCCTACGTTTGCAACAGGTTTGAGAAGTTTAATACACTTGTACTTCACACATACAAATTTTCTAATTGTTATGGTTTGTTATGTATATGTTTTAAATATTTTTACTAATGGTAACATAGAAAATGCTATAGGGCCATATTTTCTCAATTTGCATTGGGGTACAACAGAGCCTTAATTTGTTAGTTCACCCCACATAACCACAATTTCTATAGTGCTTTGGCACCAATTTTGAGTTATGAAGATAGTACACGACATGAGTGTTTCCAATCGTCGGATAATGGTCATGACAATTCTTTTAGATGAGATAACCATCAGAGATTCATAGGATTGGATGTTTTGATTGTCTTTTCTAAAAGTCACCGCTGCATTTATCATGAACTTTTTTTTTTGGAGGAGATTTATGGGTTTGAGATTTAAATATTCATATTCAACGATGTAGATTTTTTCTTTTTTCTATGCTTAACATGAGAAATTCTACTATTTTTCGATTAACGTGGAAATTTCTTGGATTTTAGAATCAATGTGGTGCCTCTGTTTAACTCTGTTTTATATAGATAGTAGATAGATAGATAATAGATAGAATAGATAGATAGATAGTAGATAATAGATAAATATTTTCATAATTGAGAAAATAATATTATCTTTACCGAAACTAATAATAGATGATGTAACCCGTTGATTAAGAAAGATATTGCCTTGTTTGCTCTCAACCTTTAAAACATCGTCGGAATAAGCGCAACAAATTCTAAAACTGCTCGCATGCCCCATGAGTATGCTACCTTGGCATTTAATGGCACGTTCTTTACGGCTATGTGAAAATTTTAAGCTGAAAAGGTTGTTACCTCTCTCGAGTCGAGATGGGTTCTGAAGAGTACACAAAATTATAATTTTTAAAAAAATCTAAAAAATTATTTAAAATCCTACAAAATAACTATAAAGCATTGCATCGTTTGGCTTGTAAAAGATAGTAGACTAAATTTTAATTTAATTTAATTTATGTCAAAAAGAACAAGACCAAAATTTTAACCTAAAATAATTCAGCAATGCTTTTGGTTGTGCATTTTGGGGGCCCACATGGGGGCGGTAGCAAAACACGACGCGAACGCAATGCTCGTCAACTACATTTCAAGCCCATGAGTGTGTTTGCATGGTCTCTCCTTCCGCTGCACTCACTGCTTTGATGTTCGCTGTACGATGGCCAGTTGCCGTTCCTGCTTAGGGATGGCAATCGGGTCGGGTACCTCCGGGTACACCCTCCTCATACCCGAAACCCGAAACCTATACCCGAACCCAAACCCGAAATTTTTCATGGGTATAAACCCATGCCCATACCCGAACCCGAACGGGTACCCGAAACCCGAAATACAATATAAGTCTATATCTCTAAATTGAATACAATATATATAACATTAATCAATTTCAACTCTAACATTTCATCAACTTTAAATAAATAAACTTATATTTATACTTTACCCTTTCATAAATATATATTTATTATTAACATATGATATCATGTTATATTATATTTAATTTTATTATTTTTTTCGGGGCTTTTGTATCTGTTTGCTTACTAACATACCTTTTGCGTCTGAAAACCAATGCCAATTACTCCTATATGGGAACTGTTCTTACACAATGCACACATTGGTAAGAGAAAACCAGCTATCTAAAATTAATGAGTATGACCACCGTGGAAAATCTGAGACCATGCGTATGAACTAGACATAGGAACATTCATTTTGGTTGCAACAAATTTATGGCACTAGCTTAAGCCACAGCAGAAGCACAATACAAATTTATTGCATTTAGACAGTGACGTGGATAGGTCGGAGAAGTGTGAACATGCATTCTTTGTTCTGCATTTCTAATTGAGGTTTTGCTGATGGATGCATTAATGCCAACTGTAAGGCGCGGCTTCAAAACATAATCATACTAATAATTGATTATGGAGGAGTAAATTTCACCGCCTTTGTGCCAACTAATTCCGCTTGACTTTATGCATGTACCCTTTAGCTCTGCCGGTTGTGGTATGATGGTATCACATCACATCCATGCAGTAATACAGATGCTCTTGTTTGGCAATTTTTCAATGCCAAAAGTTAAATCCCAGGTTCCAGATAGCTCTGCAAAGATTAGTTTAGTGTTGGTAGTAGGTAAACCACTTGCAAAAGAAGTCCTGATACCACCAAGTAATAGGTGTGATTGAATAAGAAATTAGGAAGTATTAGGTCACCTCTTTGAATAGGATTCTACTTTGTATAGCGTCAATTGACCACTCGGTTAGAAGTTGGGTCGAAGAAGAAATCCTGAAGAAAACACGCGTCTTTTCCAATTGACCATGTCGTACTATTTCATGGATCGACATCTGAAATTTCAAACTTCTCTTTGTCCATGACTTGGTGAATTTAGACTACAACAATCATAGCACAGAAGCAATTCTTCAGAGTACCGGTTGCTGCACTTGGAGTATATTACTAGCTACCTGCCGTACTTGCACCGCAGAAACCATAGTGCAGAAAAATTTCTAGTTCGGATTACTAGTTCCTGTACTTGGACGACAAAAAACATAGTACACCAAGTACAGAAGAAATTCTTCAGATTGCTAATTATTCCGGCTTGGAATGCGACTTCTGAAATTCAAATGCTCACTTCATTTCTCGCAGTTCTTCGCTCTGAGCGGGTTCCCTTGTCCGTCGATGATGAACCCTTCGGACCACTTCCTGAGGACCATCAACAAGGACTTTGACAAGGTGAGCACATCACGAGAGCCACTGTGCTGTTGCTAGTCAGTGTCAGTCACCTTACCAATCTGAAAGCTGCTGCTGCTGCTGCATGCATGCATGCATTGGTGAGTGGTGAATTAACTCCATACATGCATACTCTCAATTAAATGCAACAGGACATCGAGGAAGGGCTGGACGGCAAGAAGATAACTACTGCTCAGGCGATCGAGACGTTGGTGGGCTCGTACAGATCCTCCGTCCACTTGGAGAAAGTGACGCGGCAGATCGCCGATATACGCCACACCGTAAGTCGTCCATAACACACCGATGATACGATATGTTTATTCTTGACAGGTTATTTTTGCTTAAATTGTTTGATTATGTTTTCTTGACCCTTTGATCTTTTGTTTTTTTGGATCCAGGGAGGGGCAGTGGTGAAGAAGGAAGGGCAGCCGAGCTTCCTAACCCAATCCGTTGTGCTCACCAAGAGGTCGTTTGTGAACATGTACCGGGACCTGGGCTACTACTGGCTGCGGTTCGCCATTTACATCGCGCTGTGCCTCTGCGTCGGCACCATTTACTACGACGTCGGCCACAGCTACGGATCCATCCAGGTGATCAGAAGCACTGCCAGTTTGCCGCCACATTCCACACTATCATGCCTTCCATGCATGCATGGCTCCATGTTTCAGTATGTGTGTATATGGTGCTCATATGGAAAACAATATTGCAGGCCCGTGGGTCCATGCTCATGTTCGTCGCCGCCTTCCTCACCTTCATGGCCATTGGCGGCTTCCCATCTTTCGTCGAGGACATGAAGGTAACCTTCCTTGACCACTCATGCGCAGGGTTTGGTTAAGCATATGTAGAAAATACTGTAAAATAAATTAAGCGTGTAAGGATAGAGTGTCTGGTGAAGAGAAATAATCTTTTAAAGTGATATGTAAAGGGTGAAAAAAATTTAAAATGATTGATAAAGTGCACAGTGAATAATGTTATAAAATGTGCATTTAAAGGTTCACCTGGAGATGCTCTTAATGAACCATTTTTCCTTAAAAAACTGTTACCCAATTGTTTTTCCAGCTAACTGCGATCGAAAACCACGGCTAGCCGAGGAAAACCAGCTAGCTAAAGAAACCTAGTGGTTAACTAAAATGACCGGTATAGATCAAATGGGAGCTAGCCGAATGGTTTTGCAATTCACAATTCGTGAGTGAGAGGAGCTGGCGTACACAAGAAAGATGTATAATTTCGATGTTTGTATGACGTATGGTTCTTGTACATATGCAGATATTTGGAAGGGAGAGGCTGAACGGGCACTACGGCGTGTCGTCGTTCGTGATCGCGAACACGGTGTCGGCGACGCCGTACCTGGCGCTGATCTCGGTGGTGCCGGGCGCGATAGCGTACTACCTGACCGGCCTCCAGAGCAGCGTCGGCCACTTCGCCTACTTCGCGCTGGTGCTCTTCATGACCATGATGCTTGTGGAAGGCCTCATGATGATCGTGGCCAGCGCCGTCCCGGACTTCCTCATGGGCATCATCACCGGCGCCGGCATCCAGGGCGTCATGATGCTCTGCGGCGGCTTCTTCCGCCTCCCCGGCGACCTGCCCAGGCCGGTGTGGCGCTACCCCATGTACTACGTCGCCTTCCACAAGTACGCCAACCAGGGCTTCTACAAGAACGAGTTCATGGGCCTCACCTTCCCCGGCCCCGGCGCCGGCGCAGCCGCCACGGTCACCGGCGGCGAGATCCTGAGGGACTACTGGCAGGTGGAGCTCGGGTACAGCAAGTGGGTCGACTTGGCGATCCTGGGCGGGATGGTCGTGCTGTACCGGGTGCTGTTCCTGGCCATCGTGAAACTCACCGAGAAGCTCAAGCCCATGGTGAAGGGGCTCAGGTTCAGGGGCACCGTGCCGTCGGTGCACGTCGCCGAGCAGGGCTCCGTTAGCCCATGATAGTCCTATATAGGTGATTTTGATCGGTAGAGGCAACGCCAATATTGCCTAATTAAGTGGGTAGTACTCATTCGATCGTCAAACCATTATACAGTGATTCAGTGAACAGTTTTATTGCATGCATAGCAAGCATGCATGGGTATGCAAGTGTGCAATCTCGTCAAATTCGCATTGACATGTAGGCACCGTGCAGAGTTAAAAGAAAACATGTATTTTATAGCATTTTGGGACTGTCTATTGCACAGTCGTCTGTTTTTTCTTTTAACCATCAGTTGATTTTCTGGACCGTTGGATCTCAATCCAACGGCCCAGATCAACCCCGCGCCCCCCCACTTTCTCTCTTAATTTCCTCTTTCCCCTCCCCTCCACCACCCCAACCCCAACTCAGCCCCTGCTCCATGCTCCTCCTCGTCCTCCCTCGCCGCCTCCTCCACCGCCCGCGGCCGGCGCCTAGCCGCCCCGCCACCCAACCTCCCGCCGCCAACGCTGCCCCGCCCAACCTAACCCGGTCATCGCCTCCAGCCCCCGCCACCGCCGCCCCAACCGCCTCCCATGTTTATGTGGTACGCTGTGGCTGTAAGACTTTATTTAACTTGAGGTGATGATGATGTAATGGTGAATTGCTAGCTATTTAAATTTCTTGCAATTGTGTGATATATCCTGTCATATTGCATTTAGATTCATTTGTGCCAAGGATATAGGGGGAGCTCTTGTTGTTATTATTGCCATAGATTCAGGGGGAGCTTTCGACTATATTCTTGTTTATAAATGTTTTTGTGAGCTATAATTGTTGTCATCAATACACCAAAAAGGGGGAGATTGAAAGTGCATCTAGGCCCTAAGTGATTTTGGTGATTAATGAGTAACAATTATAGAGCTAATATTTCTATTGGAGAATTGTGCACAGATGTTATACAGGTTAATTCCATGAGGTACATGTTTACATGTGTTGGTGTACCCCTCAAAATTGGATGTATTGCAAGAAGGCATCAAGACTAGTTTTTATTTGTAAATCTTTATTTATTGAGTCCTAGGGATGCCGTACTATAAAGAGGGATGAAATGGAGAAGCTTATAAAGGTTTCTAAGTGCTCAAAATAGGTATTTCGAAGTTCGTGTGAGTTTTCTACCCAAAATACACCCTATACAGAACCTATGCCATCAGAACATCCGACGAGGGTCGGAACATCCGATGGTAATCCAGCCTGCCAGTTTTCAGAGCTATCCAGTAAAGGGTCCATCGGAACTTCCATCGGAACATCCGACGCGGGTCGGAACATCCGACGGGAGATCAGAACATCCGATGCGGGATTTACTGCACAATGGCTAGTTTTCGGGATTCCCTATTTAAAGCCGCTTCTAATACCTTCCAAAGGCTGCTGACACTGTTTACAACCTGATTTGAGCCCAATTCGTACTGTTCATTATCTCTCTAAAAACCCTAGCCTTTGTCTCTCTCTTGTTCATCTTGTTAGATCTAGATCTAGAGAGATCAAGGCAACCCAAGTGCTCCGTGAATTAGAGTTTCTATTCTTGAGCACTTAGCAATCTAATTTCTTCATCGCATTTGTTACTCTTGGAGGCTTGAAGGGCTCCTAGACGGCTAGGTGTCGCCGGTGAGTCGCCGATCTTTGTGTGGCGTGCCTCCGGAGTTTGTGAAGGTGCGAATCTACCTCCGCAAGGAAAAGGATTCAACTAGTGATCACCGGTGAGTGCTTTGTGCTTCGCTGGTAAGGGGGATTAGGGTCTTGGTGATCCGGGCTTTGTGCCTTCCCTAACAGTGAGTAGGATCTCCCTTCAAAGATCCGAACACCGGTAAACAAAAATCGCTGTGTTTTTTGTCTTGATCTTGATCTGGTGTTTTTACTATTTGTATTGGTGTGTTCTGAGTATTCTTGATTAGATCTAACCTTGGTTTTGCGAGAAAACAGATTTTACTGCAGGTTTTCGACAAATCCAGAATACCCCGGATCGGAACATCCGACGTCCGTCGGAACATCCGACCCAGATCAGAGCATCCGACGGAGGGTGTACTGTACCACGTCGGAACATCCGATCTCCATCGGAACATCCGACCGACTGGTTACTGTTCGACTTTATTAATTCCGCAATTTCGTTTTATTCGCCTATTCACCCCCCCTCTAGGCGGCATAGCGATCCTTTCAAATGCTAACAACAATATACTTGTTCTGCTACATGGTTTGACACTAGTATGTGACATCAAACCATTAATCATCAATGACACTAAATCAAATGAAGGGGCAACAAAAATGAATCCTGGTAGTTTACGGTAGTATCAAAATAACTTCAAAGCATTTTCAGTTTTTTTGCCCAATGTGCTATCACTAAGACTGAAGTATTTCTTGGTGGCTATACAGAGCATGAGGATACCGATTCAGTATAGCTGGACTAATCAACTTAGAAAAGCATACAAAGGTATGTCAAAAGGATCATAAATTGGAGGTGGAATATGCACTGTCAAAATAGTAAAAAAAATAGATGCTGCTAATGAAACCTAGGTGCAGCCAGAAACGATGAACACATGGATCGCATAATAGCGAGAGCATATGTATCATATATTAGTAGTTATACGTCAAAAAAGTGGGATTAGAAAGCTTGCTGAGTCAAGCACATAGACACCGATCTAATCTGCCGACTGTCGAGGAGCCTAGGAGGTGATGGGGATGCCGGATTGCAGCCGCCGCCACCAGGAAGCCGCGTGCAGCCGTGCGGCCTGCAGGCGCTGCCGCGCCAGGGCGAACAGGAGGAGGAGGCTGGCAGGACCGCAGGAGCAGACGGTGGCGGGCAGGAAGCCGGGTCGGTGGTCGGCGGAAGAAGTCGATGCCTCGGTGGCGCACAGCGCCGACGGCGAGTTGGGGGAGTGGGGGGTGAGGCAGCTGGCGACGCACGCGACTGGCCTGTGGGAGCTGAGCTGCTGAGGCAATTAGGCAAACCTAACTCAACTCAAACTTGCTCTGGGCCTTGATGTTTTGGCCCAAGACCTAGGAGGGGGTATCCCTTGCTACTGGGCCGCGGCCCAGGTGGCCCTAGGCCTGGGTCCGCCCCTGTTTGCAGGCATGCGCCCAAAATACACAAGAAATGACGATTTATCGGGCATACGCAAATCAGACATAAGATGTTGTTTAAATTAAACATATTTGGAAAATCCATCAAATCCCAAATTAGACTGCACCATGGTGAAGAGCTCGTCAAGACGATCGAAAAACATTTATTATCTGCTATATTTTGAGCTCGGATGAGGAAGAAACGAGTTTTATAAGATTGCGAGCCAGGCTGGGACCTGGTCGGCCGCCCAAACCTAGGTCAGCCGACCTAGACCTGGCCGGCCTACCCAGCCTGGTCAACCGGCTCCACTTTTTATCCAATTTGCCTCAGTCTTTCTCCCATATGCCAAGAAACACACCAAGAGGCCATCCGAACCATCCATGCAAGTCGGTTTTGATCCTAAAGACGAGATTGCATTGGAGATGATCACCTGGCTCACAAGAAAGTTAGTTTTATTGGCCTCAACTACCGAAACCGACGTGGGGAGGCAATCTAGATCGTCAATGGATCATCCCATGCGAAGCAGAAGGCCTGGATTGACCGAAGCCAGGCCGGCCGACCTACCTAGGTCAGCCGACTCCCTTTTTTGGCTCCTCGGGTTCTTCTTCGACTCACATCAAGTCTACACGTGTCCCACTAAATGGCAATGCCTCACTTGCTGCGGTACACTATAAATAGAGGGGCATTGCCTCATTTGCAAAGCATGGAGAAGTGCGGGATAGAAGAAAGCAACGCTATGCTGTCCAAATATAAATGTAAAAGTGGGGAGAAAGAAGAGCTGAGTGCTGGGAAAAAGTTGGTGTGTCGGCTCTCTTCCAATTTGTGCTCCGGAGCTGAACTCGGGTGTGAGTTCTGCTTCGCTCTACTATTCGGCAACACTTAGTCCTATCCCTTTAATTATAAAGCAAAATTACTTCATACATATTCTCACTGTTGGTATTAGGCTCGTGTTAGATTTTGAGTGCTAAATCTCTGTGCTTGGATGTCACAATAGATATTACTGCCAGGTTTAGTGGGGGTGCGTAGCGAGTGGCGACTTGGTACGTAGTACTGATAGGTATAGGTGTGGTGTCTAGACTAGGTAGTACCCGGTAGATACCTGATTCAACGGCTGTGCGGTAGGTAATAGGTGGTGATAGCCCTACTATCCGGCTTAGACTTTGTGAAATCTGTCCCGTTAGTCTCAGCCAGTCAAGCCCAATCGGAGATGATCGTAACCATCCGATGTTCTTAACTAATAGCGGGTGTTAGTGAATCAGCCGAGCTTCGATGCAGAGTAGCTTTTGTGTTGGGTGATTTTGTATATTTGGCTAGTGAAACCTCTAGAAACTCTCGACCCGAATTATCTTATCCCACTCCCGTCATTACCACCATATCCATCCGGTCAACTTAGATTCTATAATAGAACACTTCTCGTTTCTCGTGGAAATCGATACCTTGGAATACTTCCGGGTGAAAGCTATCGCGATATCCGTGCGCTTGCAAATTATTTCTGTTAGGCATAAGAATCGCCAACAACAGGCAACACATTTGATTTATTTTTTTGTTATATCTTTTGATTAGTATCTCCAATTATCGAACCGATTTCAAAAATGGGTTGCTGATATTTTTTTGAACAAAAATAGACCATACTTGTCATATAAATTTCAAAAGTTTAAAATATTCATTTTTGAATTTATTTATTTATGAGACTTTCTTTTGAATTTTTGAATTTTGTATTTGATTTTTTGTTATTTTGATTTTCTAGAATTTATTTTTTAATACATTTCATCCCTCTTTTAAATTTCTCCATGCCATTCTCTCCTTAGTGCAATCAACAAAATAACATCTCTACGCAGCCTGTACAATCTCATACAACTAACCAAACAACAACCATTTAAATCATCTCAGTCTGGCTCCAACCAACCTGTCTCAGCTAATACAGCCTGGCTCAACTGAGAAGACAACCAAACAACCTATAAGCTTATCAAATTGTTCATGTGCATAAAAAGCACATGCAAACAGGGGTGTTATAACTCTTGGTTCCAGAGCGGTCACGCTATTTTGTAGAATTTTCCCATAATTATCTCGGGTAATTAAATATTTTTAGAAAATGGAAATCATTTTTTGAAATATTTAACTGGAAACTCGGCCCAGCTGGCTCCTGGCGGCGGCCTGTCTCGAAGGTTGCACGGGCACGTTCGAGGGGAGAGGCGGCCCAACTCCTGCTTCTCCGTGTACGGTCAGGCCCAGCACGCTGCAGCATGCATGCAACCAGCAAGCGCACACATGCACTATTGTGGGCCATGTATGCTGCATGCATATATACATACTAGCGGTACAAACGCGCATTCGCGCGTTAGCTGACCCGCATATAAAGCAGTGAACCAAACATAGATGACGTGCACAACATAACGTACAATACTAATTTTTTTACGGTGTTTAATACACATAACAGTGCTTTGTTCACAGCGATGGTGTCGCCATCTAGAGTACTATTACATACTTCAAAGCGATACAGGGAGATAGATCAGGAAAGGAACTGAAACACGATATAAGGAGCTGGATTAGAAAAGGAACAGTAATGGTTAGCAGATGCCCGAGCGAGCCTCTACTGGCGTAGATTCGATCAAGCTTTGTCGCTGTTTTTTTGGTCAGTAGCCTAGAATAGCTTTCTCTTTGCCTCGGATGTGTCTGCAGGCGTGGAGTGGCTATCAACCCTGAAACCAAAAACGTAATTGTTTTGTGGACAGTAGAATTGCATATATACGGTAATTGTCAATGCATGTACCTTTTGCCTTTACGTGTATCAGGTAAGGCACTTGCTTCAGAAGGAGGTGTGGTTGCTGCGTGCGCTGGTTCGAGCCTTGGTTCGGTGCTGGATGGTTCCTGCAGGCACACAGTATTAGAGCTGGTCATCACTAATAAACGAAAACAAACGTCACAAGCAGGTTATGGCCTTGTTGACCTCATTTGTTGTGGGCGCTGGAGAATGAATCAGCACTGGATTGAATGAATCCACCACATAACTAAGTGTGTCTTGTTCAAACGTCCTCTCTGTGATCTTAGTGGTGACATCGTACTGCTTTCCAAAAAGAGCCGTTATTTGGGGGGTATGTAATTTTCGGTATGCTCTGTCATTCTCATAAGGGCATCAACAGGAAATCCGATGAGTTGCTCAGCTTGGTTGCCAAAGAATTTGAGGTAGATCTCCGATGCAGTGGGGTTTTCTATATCAGAAGGACCGGTGCACTTGAAAGTGATCTGGTAACTGGTAAGTAAACTGTGTCAGCGCAATTTTTAAGATAGAAGGTGTGATAGGAGGTGATCTATAATGCAGACCGTGGAGAGGGTGATGTTATGCCGCATAAACTGCAATAGAATGAATCATTTCGATGCTCAAGCGTCCTCCTGCATCTAGAGCATGAGTCATACCACCAACGACGACCAGGAAGAAGGCCTTTCAAAGCTATGCGAACAGCATATGTATTTCCCTATGCATGTATTCTATCAGACAGCATGAAAAGGATATTTGTTAAGAGGGCTGCATACAGTAGGTAGAGTTTGCGCTTACAAGGGCCTCATGTGGGTTGAGGTCGGTTAGTTCTGGCACGGTTGCAGCAATTGTCTGTGTGCTCACGACAGCGGTGCTAGAGGCTGCCTTAATTTCTGTATTTTCATTTGCATATCTACAATGAGGCAGCAGGTATGTTATTGTATGAAGAAAGGAATGGGAATAGGTAATCATTTGGTTATGTTTTATGAAGGGAGAATAAGAATTATGGCGGTATGTACATTACCTGTTCCGGAGGGAAGCAATTTCGGGTAGCGGCACATTGATGTACCATTTAGTAGCACTAGAGGTTTGCAGGTACACCTCATCTGAGACATGAAAGCCAGTTCTTGTTGCAACAGTCAGCCCGACAAATAAAGCAATGATCGGTGTGCTGCGCGATTCTTCTATAAGCGTTTGTGCATCAAATTGAGTGGCGTGGTGACCCCATAACGTTAACCTGAAGACAAGGCTGTGCACACAGTAGTTAGTAATGAGCAGAGCATAGATCTTGCTGTTCTGTACATTGTTGTAATCACTGCTATAGGTAATTACCTTCCGTCTGTCACTTTGATGTCACGTATGGGCGTTGCTATGCCTCTAACAACGGCAGATCTGATTGGATTGATGCAAGTTATAACTGCAACAATATCTATAATAAAATTGGAATAAGCAGTGCTATCTTATAAAGATGATGATATAAGACTCAATGTAATGTGCGAAGAGTTTGATTGTATTTAGTTGTCTTTTGATTTTTCGTTGTCTTGTAAAGCAAGCTAGCTATATAGTTGCAAAATAATATTATAAGCAATGAATAATGTATAGCAGATATTTACTCACCTGAGAGAAATTCTTTGTTCCCTGCTTTATCTTTCAGATCTGTGAACAGAACAGGTGTGTATGCATAGAGAGGGAAGTGGTCAGGCACGGCTGGGATGTGTTGAAGCTCGGTAAATGCCGTGAATTTTGCCATGTAGGGACCATTGACTGGTTTGTAGGTCTGCCTAGCAGCCGTCACATAGAAATAATGTACGCTGTACAAAGCCCCCTCTTGTAAGCATGGCGCAAATTTTTGACTGATCTTCTGTGGGATTTGGGTATCCATAACCGTTCCTTGAGAAATAGGATATTCATTGAGCTGACTGAAAAAGGATGGAAACGTGACTGGGCAGTGATAAGGCATTTGAATAATATAGGCATACCTCTTCGTCGATCATAATCATATCAAGCCTCTGCGCTTTTGTGAAATCAACAGCCTCGTTGTAGGTAGAGAATCGGATCAGCCTGACCTGGACCCGCCATTTGTGGTGGACTGGGCTAACCTCGTTGAGACGGTTGGACTGCATTTGGAAGCACTAACTGGACGTCTGTATGATGATCAGTAAATAAATTAATTATAAACCATTGTAAGCCATAGTTGAAGAACTTAAGTAGGAGACACTTACAAAGCAAGGGAGAATTTTATGGTTGATAGACAAAGATATTTGATTGGTATGTATTTTGTTGGCACGCAGTGTACATTAGTGATTGCTATGGTAGAAATAAGTGAGCTTGTAAAGATATTTTGATCTGATAATGCAATGATTGTATGGGAAGAAATTGAAAGCCTACTGCTAATGTATAGCATAACGTGTGCACGGTATGGAAGTCGTGCAAAATTTCTCTCTGAGTCATTTATCTGCTAATGGGGAAGTTGTTTTTTGCATAGGAAAAAATACGACGAGAGAAGTTGACGACATGCGCATATAAAATATGCAGTGAACAAGACGAGGCGCTGACAAACGATAAGAAAAGGAAAATATTAGCCGTATAAAATGAAGGAAAGCAACGAAGGAAAGCAACGAAGAACTAAGAGTTATTGTCGATGATTCTATTAGTAGATATTTTATTGGTCTGTGCTGCATATTAGTAATCGTTGCAATGGGTATAAATTGATCTGTAAAGGTTTTTTTATGAGGGGATGCAATGAATTAGAAAATAATGCATGTCATGTTCACATTGGTTTGCAGGACTGGCATTGAGTTAGCTGAGTAATTTCTTGTTTGAGGAGCAAGAACGAAGTAATTCTGTGTTATGATAGATAGAGGTTATGTACAAAGGTAGGAAGAAGAGTAAAGGTAGCATCAGCAATTATGTAACAATTAGAATAAAGAGTGCCATGCATAGGTAGGGCAATCTATGTACAGTATGCAGGTTGAGCCGGATTTTTCTAATTGCCATTTGCTCGGTGATTAAAAAGGCGATATTCACATAGGAAAAAAATCATGATGCATAAATGAACGATGTGCATACACGAAGTATTCAGTAAATAGGGCTAGGCATTGATAAATGGTAAGAAAAGGGGAATGATAGCTGTTAAAATATGGAAGAAAACAACCAAAGCAATCGGATTGATCTAAGCCATTATAAACTCAGTAAATCCTAAATGGTAAAAAAAGGAGAACGACAGCTGTTAAAATATGGAAGAAAACAACCAAAGCAGTCGGATTGATCTAAGGCATTATAAACTCAGTAAACCCTAAATGGTAAAAAAAGGAGAATGATAGCTGTTAAAATATGGAAGAAAAGAACCAAAGTAGTTGGATTGATCTAAGCCACTGTAAACTCAGTAAATCCAGTGAGGATTTAGCTAAGCCACCATAAACTCAGTAGATCTAGTAAGGATCTAGTTAAGCCATCATAAACTCAATAGATCCAGTAAGGATTTAGCTAAGTCAGCACAAACTCAGCAAATTCAGTGAAGAAGAAAGAGAGCAGGGAAGAACGAACTGGGGGAGAAAAAGAGATTTACCTTGACTGTGCGGAACGAATGGCTGTGTAATGCCCGGAATGCGGCAGTGTTGTTAGAATGATGCTGAAAAAGTTAATTGTATGAAACGTGGCACAGTAAACAGTGAAATGGGTACACACGTTGCAACGCCGTGTGTAGGGGCCATATGCATGTGTGCAGCCACGTTTCCATGCTGATCAATGCATGTGTATTTGGTTAGTAAAGCATGTTAATATCCATATTAAACATTGGTTAATATTGCTACTGGAGCGTTAATGTGCGTGTTTTTTTTAGCATTTTGTCTTCATTGATACCTTGTTATTTTCAAGATGATAAATAAATGCCCAATAATTTGTATATCATATGGCTTTGGAAGAAAACATCACTTGGACATTGATCAGTAATATGTTTTGTGCTTTGTTTTGTTAATGTTGCTGGTGTGGTATTGATTCTTCGCTTGGTTTTCGTATGGATTTTGTCTATTGTCTGTAATATCTGGACTCTTACAGGTATAAGCATTGGCTGGGTCCTTGTACTGGCGGAACATGGCTATGGCCTTGTTTGTTTAAGCCTAAATTGAATTAAGTTAAATTAAATAAAAATTTGTTTTTTTGTATAATCCAAATGATGTAATGTTTTGTAATCATTCTTGTGGGGTTCTAAATAGTTTTTCTTAAAGTTTGTAAAAAAAAAATCATATTTTTTTGAACTCATTAAAACGTATTTTAAGGGGGTCACAAACCTGCCAGAGTAAAACGTAATTTAACATTAATCGAGTGTCGTGGGCAAGAAAAAAGTACAAAGGTAGGAGGGTAGTCACTAGTGGCTCCTATTGTTTAGGACAAAAGTTTGTTAGGAGCAAATTGTAGCAGGCCTATAATTATGGTACAGTTATTGTTGGAAGGAATTATAAAAGGCAGTGAATCAATAAACAAAGTTATGACCTGCTAACCTGGCGTAATTTTTTTTCTTCTGTAGTATGGGGATCAACTGGCTATAGTCCTGCAAAATAGAGTGTTTCTGAAAGAAATTGTAGAAGGCAACGAATGAACGTATAAAATTATGATATGCTTATCAGGTGCAAAGTTTCCTGGAATATGTGGTTTAGTTTATTGTAGATTTGCAAGGATCAATGTTGATGACCGAAACTCATGTGACCGTTATAAAATGGAAAAGTTATGCATAGCAGTTTGTTATATATACAAAGCAAAACCTTTTTTTTTCTCAGCAAAGGCCCCAGGCAATTTGAAAGCGCAGGCATACAATATATGAGATTAAATCTGAAAACGTATTGGTGATTGCTGTTGTTCAATTGCAAGGTTCGTTAGAAGGAGATTGCAGTGGGCTGAGAACTGTGTTACAGGCAGTAGCAAATTTGTATCTCAAATTACAGGAGGCAGAGAGCTGACGAACAGGACCATGGCTTGTTAAAATGGTGTAAACTTTTGTATGATATGGGTATTAACTGACGGTGGGTCTGCAAAGACTATTGTTGGAAAAATTATGCAATGCAAATTGCCATATATAAAGAGCAAAACTCTTTCTATTAAGCTCAGCAAACGTCTGTGGTAGGTGCTAAACATAAGTATACAGGACATGAGGTTAATTTCTGAGAAATTAACACACAGAACATGAAAAGACTAACACTGTTCTCTCTTTTTTCGTAATTAGCAAGATAGATTGGCGCATTGAGCAAGAAGACCTGTGACAACAGCATTGAGGTTAATTTCTGAAAAACTAACACACAGAACATGAAAAGACAACCACTGTTCTCTCTTTTTTCGTAATTAGCAAGATAGATTAACGCACTGAGCAAGAGGACCTGTGACAATAGCATTGCAGGTATTAGTTATGATTATGGTCTGTAAATGATAATAGTGGCAGCATAACACAGATGGGCAGAACATAAGGAGGGATGTAATAACCTGGTAGTTTGGAATAAAACATGACGTATTTGGAGATGAGGTTTCAAAAGATCAATACACAGAATATAAGAAGAGCGATATTATTTGTTTTAAGCAGGGTATAATGCATCATAGATGAAAGAAAGAACTGTATATAAAGTAAGAGTATCTGTGATGATAACATTACAGGCATTAGGACCATAGCATTACATGTATTAGGCATGACTATATTTCATAAATGTTAATTGTCATGGCATAGGACAAATGGGTAAAACATTAATAAAGTCATCGAAAGTAGGTACTTCATGAGGAAGCATGCTACAGTCAGAGGCCAAATACATGTGAAATGAGAGCAATGGTGCTAATAATATGGAAAAACCCATCGTCCAGTATGGGCGAGCCGGAAAACCGTCCAAAGGAATGGGCCAGCTGCATCCTCACCGACAGCCTCCTCGAGTCGCAGTGGACGACGGCGACCTCCACTTGGGCCACGGCTTCCCTCTATGGCAATCAGCGGCCTGAGCCCTCGGTGGCGTTGACGACCGTCCACTTCGCGGCCATGGGGGCGGCCGACTGCTGCTACTCTAACGTCCACGTCTCCAACCACGCCCCGGAGGACTACCTTGTGCGCTTCGACACCCAACAACAGCGTGACCAGGCTGTTGACCGTGGCCGCTTCTGCCATGCCTCCTTCGACATCGTCTTCAGAGCATGGGCTCCGCGGTTCACCTCCTCGCCGGCGCCCATTCGTCACCGCGTCTGTCTCTGTTTGGAAGGAGTCCCAATGCACGCGTGGTGCCCGCGCGTCGTGGAGAATATCATTGGCCCGGCCTGCGTGCTCCAGTGCGTGGAGGAGGAATCCTCACGTCTTCTCGACACCGCCACGCTCAACATCTGGGCGTGGACGGCCAATCCGGACACCATCCCCAAGACCCACCGACTCTCCATCGCGCGCCCCACTCCAGACAGCGGCGTTGGTGGCTCCGTGGCTTTGCGCCCCATGGAGTTCTGCTCGGCGTTTGTCATCATCCACCTTGATGTGCTGGAGACGTCGGAGGATCCACGCCGCCAAGCCAGCTTCGGCGGCAGGACGCACGTCATCAAGTTTGACTGGACGCTGGGGCAAATCGACGAGCCGTCCCGACGCCTCTTCCGTAGGGAGCGCTCTCCTTCCCCCCTGCGCCATAGACGCCATGATGATCGTGACCGAGAGGACGTCGACCACCACCGACAGGAGGACTATTCCAGTCGTCGGCATCGGGCACGCTCTCAGCCTCGCTGCCACGACAACTCGACGACGTCCCGTGCCCCTTCCAGGGGGCGTGACCACCAGAGACGGGACAGGGGCGAGCCAAGCCACCGCTACCGCCACCACGAGACTTCTGCCCCACGCTCGTCCCAGCAGTCGTCCAGGCTGGCCAGCGGCCTTCTTCGCAGCGACGGCACCATTTGGACGGCGCCTCCCTCGCCTGTGGTGAGTCCGCGGAGGGGTGATCGTCTTCTCTCTCCGGTGGTGCGGCTTCGCTCGCGGTCGCCTCGCGAACGGCCGCAATGCGCGGGTCCGCTCCTGCCGGCTGAGGACTGCGCTCCAGCTTCACCCTACCGCGGGCGCTCACCCTCGCCGCAGCTCCACCCTACCGCGGGCGCTCACCCTTGCCATGGCGGTGCCCTCGGCCAGGCACCGAGGCCTCTGCCACTAGCTCTGATCCAGAACTCGCCGAGGGACGCCACTCCCCCTCCTTTGACCGTCGCTGATCCCAGTGCGGCCTTGCCTCAGCAGCCTGCGTCGCCGCGTGCTAGCCCGGCAATGGATAGTCAGGCCACCCAATCTGGGGAGCAACTTGCTGAGTTTCTGTAGTCCGTCACAACCCCTACTCCTCGGCCCGTGCTGCAGGTTTCTTCGGCCGGCCAACGACCACCATTCCTAAAGATTCGGTTGTTCCTCTCAATCCAAACATACCGCCGTCTTTGCTTGCGCGTTTCCGTGGCGGAGCTAGGGGAGAAGGGAGGAGGAGAGAGAGGGAGGAAGAAGACAAGGGAAATGCCTTTTTTTTGTAAATTTGAAGGGATGAGAGATATAAATGTCCAATTTAAATAGTCAAAGCTAAAAATAATATGGATGCAATAGATTTGAAATTATGGTGACACCAACGACAATATCAATGTTATAATAGCATATATATATATGAAAATTTAATAATAGCATGGATGCGATTAACCCTATATATTATATGTTTAGGAGCTGTCCATACACCATTGTATGCAGAAGAAATCACTTGGCTATATATGTCATGCTAGTCATGTATGTAGAGGTCTAAACTTTAATTTGTTACACTATCTAAAATATATATGTAGAAGAAATCGATCACTATAACTTTTTTTTTTCTAGAAGTGGGACGAAGCCCTGACCTCTGGTCGTGAGAGGTACACAACTTTAAATATTTAACACACGATGCTATCACAGGGATCAAACTCGAGAGAAACGAAAATAAGCTAGCAATCTCAGACCCACTACTAGGCTATAAACCCATAAGATGTATACAGTTGGTACCAAGAATATACTCTCTCCGGTCACGAAAAAAAATTGCCGTTAACTTTTGCACACGTCTTTAATCATTCGTCTTATTCGATTTTTTTTATAAATATATAAAATATAAGTCATACTTAAAATATATTTAACAATAAACTAAATCACAACAAAATAAATGATATTTACATAATTTTTTTGAATAAGACGAATGGTCAAAGATGTCTTTAAAAATCAATGACAAATTTTTTTTGTAACCAGAGGTAGTATTTATAAACATAGCTTATATGCGTATGTATTGTATACCTGTGTATTTGCACGTACTCGACCAGCATATATAAACGGTCACGAATCGTTGGCCATATATAGAAGAAATCAAAAGCGAAGGCGAGGGTGCAATGGTGCGCCGGTGCAAGTGTCGAATGGAACAGTTCAGAAAATGGCTTGTCGAAAAGGATTGACATACGTACAAACGAATAGAAGAGAGAAGAAAAGAGAGAGAGAGACAGCGACCAATCCACCGAGCTCAAAATTAAACGGTTTCCGTTCTCTAGACCTGATCGATTTATGTAACGTTTAGAATGTTTTTTTGACCTACCTGATTTATTTATTTGTGACTTATCTGATTTATTTATTTGCTGATAAACTGAATTTTAAGAGCTTTTTTTTAAAAAAAGAATGGATAAAAACACCAAAGCATTTTTGTTTGCATTATGGCAAGTTTAATGCTAGCCACATCCTGACCCCAAATCCTAACCCATTACTATACAAATAGGATTGGAGTAAAATATAAGAAGAAAACATAGAAAAGAATGAAATAATAATTAAAAAGTGAATGGATAGTATTAGGACGAGGCTAGCACTAAACTTGCCATTATGCATGGCATAGGAAAAGAACTTAACAACAAACCATAGCGCACAAACTAGCACACTGCGATTTGGTCTGAGTCTGACTTTTTTTTTTGTTGAGGGAAGGACAAAATGATTGCCTTTACTTGATTAAAAAAGGGGGGGCGGAGGCCAAGAATACAGAAACGAAAGAAAAAGGGGTGGAAAAAAGGAAGACGCCCCACCCCAGGCATTATAGGGGTTAACTAATTACAAGACTGGCCCCTTGCCGCCTCCCAGAGGCGTAGGTCATCAAGAAGCGAGCTCAAAAAAAGCGACATCAGCCGCTCACTGCAGCGGAAAATGCGATTGTTCCATTCTAACCAAAGGTGCCATAAAGTTGCGAGAGCGGCAGAGATGCTACTTAATTTTTTGGGATTGGAAATGGGTACTTTAGGCTCTTAGAGATGCTACTTAATTTGTTCTTGCGTGATTTTGATAGCTCTCATTTTCCCGCAAAAAGGAAAGGCAAACGCTGGCGGGAAGTGGTGGCGCGGAACGGAGGCGTCGACGTGGCGCGTCTGGAAGGCGGAAGCGTGGCCTATCGAGGAGGCGCGCTGGTAGCGCTTTGTTATATAAAGTTGACTAGCGGTACAAACGCGCATTCGCGCGTTAGCTAACCCGCATATAAAGCAGTGAATCAAACATAGATGACGTGCACAACATAATGTACAATACTAATTTTTTGACAGTGCTTAATACACATAACAGTGCTTTGTTCATAGTGATGGCGTCGCCATCTAGAGTACTATGACATACTTCAAAGCGATACGGGGAGATAGATCAGGAAAGGAATTGAAACGCGATACAAGGAGCTGGATCAGAAAAGGAACAGAAATGTTCAGCAGATGCCCGAGCGAGGCTGTACTGGCGCAGATTTGATCAAGTTTCATTGCTGCTTTTTTGGTCAGTGGCCTAGAATAGCCTTCTCTTTGCGTTGGATGTGTCTGCAGGCGTGGACTGGCTATCAACCCTGAAACCAAAAATGTTACTGTTTTGTGGACAATAGAATTGCATATATACGGTAATCGTCAATGCACGTACCTTTTGCCTTTACATGTATCAGGTAAGGCACTCGCTTCAGATGGAGGTGTGGCTGCTGCGTGCGCTGGTTCGAGCCTTGGTTCGGTGCCGGATGGCTGCTGCAGGCGCACAGTATTAGAGCTGGTCATCACTAATAGACGAAAACAAATATCGTAAGCAGGTTATGGCCTTGTTGACCTCATTTGTTGTGGGCGCTAGAGAATGAATCAGCATTGGATTGAATGAATCCACCACATAACTAAGTGTGTCTTGCCCAAACGTCCTCTCTGTGATCTTAGTGGTGACATCGTACTGCTTTCCAAAAAGAGCTGTTATTTGGGGGGTATGTAATTTTCGGTATGCTCTGTCATTCTCATAAGGGCATCGACAGGAAATCCGATGAGTTGCTCAGCTTGGTTGCCAAAGAACTTGAAGTAAATCTCCGGTGCAGTGGGGTTTTCTATATCAGAAGGACCGGTGCACTTGAAAGTGATCTGGTAACTGGTAAGTAAAGTGTGTCAGTGCAATTTTTAAGATATAAGGTGTGATAGTAGGTTATCTATAATGCAGACCGTGGAGAGGGTGATGTTATGCCGCATAAACTGCAATAGAATGAATCATTTCGATGCTCAAGCGTCCTTCTGCATCTAGAGCATGAGTCATACCACCAACGACGACCAGGAAGAAGGCCTTTCAAAGCTATGCGAACAGCATATGTATTTCCCTATGCATGTATTCTATTAGACAACATGAAAAGGATATTTGTTAAGAGGGCTGCATACAGTAGGTAGAGTTTGCGCTTACAAGGGCCTCATGTGGGTTGAGGTCGGTTAGTTCTGGCACGGTTGCAGCAATTGTCTGTGTGCTCACGACAGCGGTGCTAGAGGCTGCCTTAATTTCTGTATTTTCATTTGCATATCTACAATGAGGCAGCAGGTATGTTATTGTATGAAGAAAGGAATGGGAATAGGTGATCATTTGGCTATGTTTTATGAAGGTAGAATAAGAATTGTGGCGGTATGTACGTTACCTGTTCCGGAGGGAAGCAATTTCGGGTAGCGGCACATTGATGTACCATTTAGTAGCACTGGAGGTTTGCAGGTACACCTCATCTGAGACATGAAAGCCAGTTCTTGTTGCAACAGTCAGTCCGACAAATAAAGCAATGATCGGTGTGCTGCGCGATTCTTCTATAAGCGTCTCTGCATCGAACTGAGTGGCGTGGTGACCCCATAATGTTAACCTGAAGAGAAGGCTGTGCACACAGTAGTTAGTAATGAGCAGGGCATAGATTTTGCTGTTTTGTACATTATTGTAATCACTGCTATAGGTAGTTACCTTCCGTTTGTCACTTTGATGTCACGTATGGGCGTTGCCATGCCTCTAACAACAGCAGATATGATTGGATCGATGCAAGTTATAACTGCAACAATATCTATAATAAAATTGGAATAAGCAGTGCTATCTTATAAAGATGATGATATAAGACTCAATGTAATGCGCGAAGAGTTTGAATGTATCTGGTTGTCTTTTGATTTTTCGTTGGCTTGTAAAGTAAGTTAGCTATACAGCTGCAAAATAATGTTATAAGCAATGAATAATGTATGGCAGATATTTACTCACCTGAGAGAAATTCTTTGTTCCCTGCTTTATCTTTCAGATCTGTGAACAGAACAGGTGTGTATGCATAGAGAGGGAAGTGTTCAAGCACGGCTGGGATGTGCTGAAGCTTGGTAAACGCCGTGAATTTTGCCATGTAGGGACCATTAACTGGTTTGTAGGTCTGCCTAGCAGCCGTCACATAGAAATAATGTACGTCGTACAAAGCCCCCTCTTGTAAGCATGGCGCAAATTTTTGACTGATCTTCTGTGGGATTTGGGTATCCATAACCGTTCCCTGAGAAATAGGATATTCATTGAGTTGAGTGAAAAACGACGGAAACGTGACTGGGCAGTGATAAGGCACTTGAATAATATAAGCATACCTGTTCGTCGATCATAATCATGTCAAGCCTCTGTGCTTTTGTGAGATCAACAGCCTCGTTGTAGGTAGAGAATCGGATCAGCCTGACCTGGACCCGCCATTTGTGGTGGACTGGGCTAACCTCGTTGAGACGGTTGCGCTGCATTTGGAAGCACTAACTGGACGACTGTATGATGATCAGGAAATAAATTCATCACAAATCATTGTAAGCCATAGTTGAAGAACTTAAGTAGGATACAGTTACAAAGCAAGGGAGAATTTTATGGTTGGTAGACAAGGATATTTGATCGGTATGTATTTTCTTGGCACGCAGTGTACATTAGTGATTGCTATGGTAGAAATAAGTGAGGTTGTAAAGATATTTTGATCTGCTAATGCAATGATTGTATGGGAAGAAATTGGAAGCCTACTGTTAATGCATAGCATAACGTATGCACGGTATGGAAGTCGTCCAAAATTCCTGTCTGAGTCATTTATCTGTTAATGGGGAAGTTGTTTTTTGCATAGGAAAAAATATGATGAGAGAAGTTGACGACATGCGCATAAAAAATATGCAGTGAACAATTGACCTAGATTTTTCTAATTGCCATTTGCTTGGTGATTAAAAAGGTGATATTCACATAGGCAAAAAACCATGATGCATAAATGAACGATATGCATACACGAAGTATTCAGTAAATAGGGCTAGGCATTGATAAATGGTAAGAAAAGGGGAATGATAGCTGTTAAAATATGGAAGAAAACAACCAAAGCAGTCGGATTGACGTAAGCCACTATAAACTCAGTAAATCCTAAATGGTAAGAAAAGGAGAATGATAGTTGTTAAAATATGGAAGAAAACAACCTAAGCAGTCAGATTGATCTAAGCCACTATAAACTCAGTAAATCCAGTGAGGATTTAGCTAAGCCACCATAAACTCAGTAGATTTAGTGAAGATCTAGCTAGGCCACCACAAACTCAGTAAATCCAGTGAAGAAGAAAGAGAGCAGGGAAGAACGAACTGGGGGAGAAAAAGAGATTTACCTTGACTGTGCGGAATGAACGGCTGTGTAATGTCCGGAATACGGCAGTGTTGTTAGAATGATGCTGAAAAAGTAAATTGTATGAAATGTGGCACAGTAAACAGTGCAATGGATTGACACGTTGCAACGCCGTGTGTAGGGGCCATATGCATGCGTGCAGCCACGTTTCCGTGCTGAATACTGCATGTGTATTTGGTTAGTAAAGCATGTTAATATCCATATTAAACACTGGTTAATATTGTTACTGGAGCGTTAATGTGCGTGTTTTTTTTTAGCATTTTGTCTTCATTGATAGCTTGTCATTTTCAAGATGATAAATAAATGCCCAATAATTTGTATATCATATGGCTTTGGAAAAAAACATCTCTTGGACATTGATCAGTAATATGTTCCGTGTTTTGTTTTGTTAATGTTGTGGGTGTGGCATTGATTCGCATGGTTTTCGTATGGATTTTGTCTATTGTCTGTAATATCTCGACTCTTATAGGTATAAGCATTGGCTGGGTGCTTGTACTGGTGGAACATGGCTATGGCCTTGTTTGTTTAAGCTTAAATTAAATTAAATTAAATTAAATAAAAATTTGTTTTTTTGGTATAATCTAAATGATGCAATGTTTTGTAATCATTCTTGTGGGGTTCTAAATAGTTTTTCTTAAAGTCTGTTAAAAAAATTCATAATTTTTTGAATTCATTAAAACGTATTTTAAGGGGGTCACAAATCTGCCACAGTAAAATGTAATTTATCATTAATCGAGTGTCGTGGGCAAGAAAAAAGTACAAAGGCAGGAGGGTAGTCACTAGTGGCTCCTATTGTTCAGGACAAAAGTTTGTTAGGAGCAAATTGTAGCAGGCCTATAATTATGGTACAGTTACTCTTGGAAGAAATTATAAAAGGCAGTGTATCAATAAACAAAGTTATGACCTGCTAACCTGGCGTAATTTTTTTTTCTGTAGTATGGGGATCAACTAGCTATAGTCCTGCAAAATAGAGTGTTTCTGAAAGAAATTGTAGAAGGCAACGAATGAATGAATAAAATTATGATATGTTTATCAGGTGCATAGTTTCCTGCAATATGTGGTTTAGTTTATCGTAGATTTGCAAGGATCAATGTTGATGACCGAAACTCATGTGACCGTCATAAACTGGAAAAGTTATGCATAGCAGTTTCATATATACAAAGCAAAACCCTTATTTTTTTTTCTCAGCAAAGGCCCCAGGTAATCTGAAAGCGTAGGCATAGAGTATATGAGATTAAATCTGAAAGCATATTGGTAATTGCTGTTGTTCAATTGCAAGGTTCGTTAGAAGGAGATTGCAGTGGGCTGACAACTGTGCTACAGGCAGTAGCAAATTTGTACGTCAAATTACAGGAGGCAGAGAGCTGACGAACAGGATCATGGCTTGTTAAAATGGTGTAAACTTTTGTATGATATGGGTATTAACTGACGGCGAGTCTGCAAAGATTATTGCTGGAAAAATTATGCAATGCAGATTGCCATATATAAAGAGCAAAACTCTTTCCATTAAGCTCAGCAAACGTCTGTGGCAGGTGGTAAACATAAGTATACAGGACATGAGGTTAATTTCTGAAAAATTAACACACAGAACATGAAAAGACTAACATTGTTCTCTCTTTTTTCGTAATTAGCAAGATAGATTGGCGCATTGAGCAAGAAGACCTGTGACAGTAGCATTGAGGTTAATTTCTGAAAAATTAACACACAGAACATGAAAAGACCAACATTGTTCTCTCTTTTTTCGTAATTAGCAAGATAGATCGGCACACTGAGCAAGAGGACCTGTGACAATAGCATTGCAGGTATTAGTTATGATTATGGTCTGTAAATGATAATAGTGGCTGCATAATACAGATGGGCAGAACATAAGGAGGGATGTAATAACCTAGTAGTCTGCCATAAAACATGACGTATTTGGAGATGAGGTTTCAGAAGATCAATACACAGAATATAAGAAGAGCGATATTATTTGTTTTAAGCAGGGTATAATGCATTATAGATGAAAGAAAGAGTTGTATATGAAGTAAGAGTATTTGTGATGATAGCATTACAGGTATTAGGACCATAGCATTACATGTATTAGGCGTGACTATATTTCATAAATGTTAATTGTCATGACATAGGACAAATGGGTAAAACATTAATAAAGTTGTCAAAAGCAGGTACTTCATGAGGAAGCATGCTACAGTTAGAGGCCAAATCAGATACATGTGAAATGAGAGCAATGGTGCTAATAATATGGGAAAATTATGCATGGCTATGTATTAGAAGAACTGTTTACACAATGTGGAAACTATTAATATGCCTTTAAAGAGTAAGTAATCTATCATGAAATATGCCATACCTGAAGATTAGATTAGACAAAAGGCAAGACCTCTTCATAAACTATATTGGTTGTAATATTAGAAGCCTGGCCACTTTCATCCTCAATGAGAATTTTTAAGCCATTCCTGGAATTGACCCTGGAGATAGCAACATATAACTGGCCATGTGTGAACACAGGAGTCTTTAGATATACACCTATGCTGGATAATGTCTGACCCTGGCACTTATTAATGGTCATCGCATATGATAATCTAATGGGGAATTGCCGTCGTTTAAGAGTGAAAGGCCATTTATGATCTTTTGTGGTAAGACTAATTCGTGGAATACAAACCAATTGTCCTATGTTGTTTCCTGTTATGATCTTACCTTCTAGGATGGCATCACCGAGACGTGTTATAACCAGTTGTGTTCCATTGCAAAGGCCAAGTGGTTGATTTATGTTGCGTAGAAGCATGACTGGTGCTCCTATCTTAAGCTGCAATACATGTGTTGGAAAATTGTTAACAGCAATGGTATTGAGAAATTCTGAAGGATAGAGGAGCTGCACATCAGCAGGAGGATCCGCAGCAGCACTTATCATATCGTAGCTAAGGTATTCTTTCATCGGAGTTGGCACTCTTGATAACATGATGTTATTTATGTCATCAACAACACTGTTAGTTGGACACACTATAGTACGTTGTGCCAAGTATACTGAGTTGGAACAAGCATCCTCAAAATTATCATAGACGGCGCTGCATATGGATGCAGCATTTTCTCCAATAGGCCTGAGAAGAAGGTCATCTGGTATACAAACAGCTGTGCTGTCAGAGGAGAGAAGAATTTTTTCAACCTTTATACGTCCTTCTCCTATATCAAGAATCCAGCGAGCAAACTCCATCATGCTGATCTTTTGTTCGTCTGATAAAGAAGGATTTATTAGGCGCATATTGATGTTCAAATGCATGACTTGTACCTGTGCCCATAATGATGACTTTATAAGGGAAGCATTGACAGTTTCTGTACGTCCACCATGTTGCACAACAGGTAAGACTTGCCTGAAATCTCCACCAAATACTATAAGTTTTCCGCCAAAGGGTTTGTCGCCATTAGCTGTATGATCATGTCCCATTAAATCGCGCAATACTTTATCAAGAGCCTCTATGCAATGTTTATGTGCCATAGGAGCTTCATCCCATAGAATAAGAGTAGCCTTGGCAATTAGCACGCCGAGATGAGTGGACCTTCCTATAGAACAGCTACTGGAAGCATCCACCTCTAATGGTATATGGAATCGGGAATGAGCTGTCCGTCCTCCAGGTAACAATAAAGCAGCAACGCCTGATGACGCAACTGCCAGCACTATGTGCCCTTCTGATCGTAGCTTAGAAATGATACATTTCCATAGAAATGTTTTGCCTGTTCCGCCATGGCCAGATACAAAACAAAGGCACCTTTCTTTTTGAGCTATCTTTGACAAGATAGTGTCAAATATATAGCATTGATCATCATTCAGCACAGCGTACATAGTGTTGAATTCCAGTAGTAGCTGCTGTCTATCATAGTTTAATTCTTGTGAGATGAGGTTGTTTTCTTCCAATGGGCATGTTGATCGAGTTGGCAGTGGCAGACCATAAGTTGTCAATGTCATGTTGTTGGAACCAAACATTGCTTCGAGCTCCTGTAGAAGTCTGTCTTGCAATACATATGATGATATGGTGTCAGTTGAATTGGCATTTACTCGACGTATGTTGTATGCAATGTCATCGGTCATATACTGCCAGTATTTGTCATAAAGAGCACGTGGATCACCCACATCGCAATGCAGTAACACAACCATAAACAAAGACCTTAACTGCCGTGAAGACGCCCATGCAATAGCCTCATCAAACACTAGTGACCATTCGTCATCATCGCTAATAAGGCCTCTGGCTTTGCAAGCTTCACGGAAGGTGGCATAGATAATACCGTTGTATGTTCTTACGTCTGTATAATTAATCAAACACTAGTGACCATTCGTCGTCATCGCTAATAAGGCCTCTGGCTTTGCAAGCTTCACGGAAGGTGGCATAGATAATACCGTTGTATGTTCTTACGTCGGCATAATCAGTAGCTCCTTTGACAACAATAAGAAGCATTCTTAGATAGAATAATTCACCAGCACTTGGATGAACATGTCTCAATCTGCCAATTTTCAGCCCTTGTTTCCTCATGCACCACATTTTTCTATCTGCATACCATGTCCATCAAGATGGGAATTCACAATACGTGAGCTGTCTTGCAGAAGAATATTCTTGGTTGGCTGTGAACCACTCAGTGAGCATTGTCTTTGCAGATGCTGGGTCGTTAACAATATTGGACAATTGACGACCTTCATTATATGTGATAGTGTTCATGGCAGGTAAGTGCACGATAAGCCTTTCAACAGCTGGAGATCTAGCATGGATCTCGAACCCCCATGTTCTCCAATATGCCTCACAAGCTGATAAATATCTAGCATTGATATATTCAGCAATTTCATCCACAGTTTCATTCACATTAGCAGCCTGCTCTGATGGGTTACGCTGAGAAGATAAAGACGGGTTATTTGGAGAGGTGTTTACCGAACTTGTAGATGGCAAGGGGCCACCATGATTAGAGGAATGCTGATGCAGCAATCTGGCAGCATGGGCAGCAAGGGAACTACAGTGGAACCGTGCAGCTGGCGAAGCACTTTGGGGCATTGGATGCATAGTAATGGCCGCATGATCAGGACCCTTTGTTATATATTTGAAAAGATACTTGATAAGATGGGTGCCAATACACCATTCTACATTAATATGGGCCTGAAACTTTTTTAATAAATATGGACTATATGGGACAACCCATCTACTATCAAGTTTAATGTTTCCTCGACTGATAAATCTATTGTCGTCCCGTCTTCGATATACAGGATATCCTTGTGTATCAAAAGTAGTTTGATCCTGAAAATTTCTAGGATATCCTTTTAAGCATTTTCCATTGATAAGCCCTTTGATCATGCAAGGGGTAGAAGGATTTACGTCGCCACATGGGCCATGAATCATAAATTCATCAACCAAAGCATAGGCAAGTGGATCGGTAGCAACATCTGGTATTTCAGCTGAAATAAATGAGTCAACCATCTCTGAAGAAACTTCTTTGTCCATAACCAACCAAACAATGTTATGTGAATGTGGAAGGCCTCTTTTTTGAAATTCAATACTATGCATGGCTGTATTTCAACAAATGAAAGTAGAATTTGCAGCGCATAATAACATGCATGCATTAGGCCTATAAAAGGTAATATTAGAAGAAAGAAAGAAAGAAACTAAAAGGTAATATTAGAAGAAAGAAAGAAACCTGCGCGAATTTTTCCAAAAGCTATCCCATTTTTGACATCTGCTAAAAATTCCTTTTGTTTCATATGGAAGACTCTTGTGATCATATCAGGTCTATCGGATGGCTTTTGACCTCTCTCAAACGAAATAGCTTCAGTAATTTCCGGCCATTTGGAATTGCAAGTAAAGGTCGTGAACAATTGTGGACAGCCAAAAACACGACATATGGCTAAGGCATCCTGGCAATTTTGTGTCATATAATGTTTCCCACCAGTGAAGCTTGCAGGCAAAATAACCTTGACACCGATATCCCTTCCACTTGCATTTCCTCTTCCAATGGCATCAGATATTCCTTGATAAGTTTCTGTGCGGAGCCTATGCTGATTAAAATAAAAATAAGACAATCTATTTGCCTCAATGCAAGAGTATGCATCAACGGCCATTTGCTCAGATAATTTGCCGCAGCAAGTAGATTGATTAGGATGATCAGGGCAGTAATGAGCCTCGTATCGATAATATTCTAACATGGATATGTCCTTACGGCTGTTTGAACGACGGCCGTTTACACCTCTTAATTTCATACCAGGATGGTAACCAATTTCTCCATAGGGAAATAGTAGTGGATACTGCAAAGCCATTAAAGATGGATGTATAGGTGAGATATGCTGAAAACTGCCGTCACGGGCTTGCACGATAATATCATACTGTGAATTCTGAGGATTCATATCACCGACTATGAGAGCAGCAAGCTCAGAGGCTACAGGCAGAGAGTATGCACGACGACCTTCTTTCATGGATCCTCTAAGCCTTATTGCAATTTCAGGTGCATCCTCAGATAGCAGGCGCTCACGTGCAAGCCTGAACTGCTGAACAATAGGGTTGTGAGCATCTAGCATAGCCAGTAACTCTGCAAGCAATACAGGGTTTAAAGGTGCAGAGACATTAATTGCTATCACTTGTTTGGAGAATAGCCATCCTATTATCAATTTCATGCGCAGTGTCATAGATGTATAACTGAGCGAATTGCGGGCGAGATCCTGGGGGTGGCAGAAGAGAACCAATGACATGGTGAACGACGCCATTTATTCTAAAAATGCATGGCCCATGACCCACATTTATGCTCCTATCCACATTAACGCCGGTGGACGTAAAAGCCACTAAAGAATTATATTGTCTGGCAAGAGACATGAAGACGGAGCCATCAGATGTATTAAATGTCATGAGTCTATCCAAAGGCGGAGGGAAAGGACGATGGGGTGGTACATATACTTGGCCTTCGCGACAACATAAAGTATATACGGTTGAATTGCGCGAAGCAGCATTTTGTGTGGTGACCATTTCCTGAGACCAGAATAAAGCACCACAATAGGTACATCGATTGGTTGGGCCACCATAGTAAGATCTTTGAAGATAAGAAGCTAGCAAACGCATTATTGAAGTGTAAGAAACTAAATGAGGAGTTAAATATACTGGCCAAAATAGGCGGCAGATGGCAGTACAACAGTGACAAACCTTTTAAGGACTCCACTAAGTGTCGCCGTAATAGAAACGATGGAGGAAAGGCAGTTAGAAGTTGTATATAGTCCAGAGAAGGAGCTGCTGGCGTAGACCCTACAAATATTAGGAAAACAATTGGTAGAAAGGGGAAAAATGACAGAAAGAAAAGACCATGTAAAAAAAAAGCAAACATGATATTTAAGAAAAATCTAACAAAAAAAGCACGCGCAGTGGCAACTTGCAACACAATAATCGGGAGCGAAACACTAAATAGTTGCGTTAGTATACAGATGCTGACACGTTATACGATGGGCAACGCAGCATACTTGCGGAAATTGAAGCAAGGGAAATCAGCTGCACTAAAAAAGCCTTACAACCTGGTAATCGAATAAGCTGAAGTGAAAAGGTAAAACAACTAGGCATAACGGAGATAAACCTCTATCAGCCTCGCTGAAAGGCAGAACCTCAGAGGCATTTTGCATAGACGGAAGCTGCAAAACCTGGGCAGACGACGAAGCTGGGCGGCTAAACCTGCAGCACCTAGTACAACATAAAAAAAAGAGTCTATAACTGCAATACCAGAAATGTAAAAAAAAAAAAAAACTAAAGGTCGGATAAGTACGTGCACTTGCGGCTCTAGCCCGAAGATAAGCGCGTCTGTTTGCACGATTAACAGCTGCCTCAGCTCGTGTAGTATATACATTAGTGCCTAATTCGAATAAAAAAACGTGATGAAACATGTATAAAAAAAATGAAAGAAAAAATGGGATAGATGAACTACGTGCGGCTGTAGTCCTGGCCCGGAGATAAGCTCGCCTACGTGCACGATTAGATGTGGCCTCAGCCGATCGTGGCCGGACTGAGTATCAGCAGCAAGGCATATCAACGTGTCAGCACAAAACAAACAGCCATTTAGGTACTGCAAGCAAATACGATGACAACCAAATCGCACAAATACATCGCTCAGTAAAAAAAACTGGAATATGCATTTAAGCAGGAGCACCGAACAATACCGGGGAGTGATCACCGGGCATGCCCATTGCATTTGCTATTGGCTAAAATAGCCAAAGGTACAGGTGACATGTACATTAAATGACCATAATAACCCCAACAGGCCACGGAGAAGCACATTAGTATGCACCAAAACTGCTAATAATACAATAGGTAAAACAATTAAACTGGCTTGCTGTATTACAAAGAATTTGGCCCCAATAGTATGGAATACTGGTTGTACATCTGAAAAACCTCAGGCAAATAAAGAACAGCTACACTAAGAATGGCAAAACAAATTGACGTAATTTGACAACACCAGCCTCTTTTCGCAATGGGTGTGAACCAGGCTTGCAAGGACAAATGGCCGAACAATGTGAGGCAGAGAATGACAGCGATAACGTAAGCTAGCGAAGCTAATATACACTGAATAGTTAAACTCACTGCAAGGAATTATCCACAGCTGTAATTGCAATCTGAAATGGTTAAACCTAGGCCGCAAATTAGAAGGAACACATGAAAAGCATTGAACCAATCGGTTAATTTCGGAGGCAGTATAATCGATCCTAAAAGCCTCAGATCTACACTCATTCAATGGCCCCTAATCCTAATGCAGAAACCACAGATCAGTCTCCCAAAAAATATTCAAAGGCAAGCAAAACAAAGCAAAAACCTCAACCATGTAGAAAAAAGTAACAGAGAGGCTAATGTCAATCCCAATCGCTGAGGAAGAGGGGCTGCCAGCTGCGAGGGAGGCGCCGTGGCGGCGGCCCGGAGGCAGGCTGGAGAGGAGCGGCGAGACGGAAGGTGAAGGAAAAAAGGCGAGTTGCAGGCGAAAGGGGAAAAGCCGCACGGGGGCGGGAGGAGAGAGGGGCGAGAGCAGGCGTGGAGAAGGGCCTGCGGGGAAGGAGATGACGGCGGCGAGGAAGGCGACAGAAGAGGCGCCGCCGGTTAGGGCAGGTGGGGGCGTGGAGGGGAGGCAACGGCAGGCAAGGGCGAGGCAGCGGCGGCGCACGGGAAACGGAGAGGAAACCATGGCAGGGAGAAACCCATGGCAGCGCAATGTGGGGGAGGAAGGCTAGGTCTGGGTGCCGGCGATGGGCACGGGGAGTGCTGGTATAAATACGATGGCATTTGCGGGTAATTAACTGTGAAGGACAGGTGCATCTACGAAGGACAAAAGGGCATGGCTGCAAACGGCGGAAAACAGCAAGGGCGCGAACGAAATAAGGCAGGGGGGGAGAAAGCGCTGGGCAGGGGCTCAGACGTGAATAGATGAGGACGAAAACGCTAAATCTAAGACCACAGGGGGTTTTGTGCAAAGCTGTCCATCCAGGGAAACCAGCAGACGGGCGGCCGGATCGGTGGCCAACGAGGTGGGATCAGACGGCAGGGAACAGGGGGGCGACGTGGCCTCACGAGGAGGCGGGAAAGCTGAGGTGTCGAGCCCAGGGCCAAAGCTGCGCGGAGCGCTATATAGTAGCGCAGCTAATAAAACATTGATAGATGCACTGCCAATGATAGCTAGCAGCCTACCCGCTGTAGGCTAAAACCTTGCACTGGAAATTTCTAGCGGAATGGCATATTGGCGTGTAGGTATCTAACAAATCACTACAGATCGGGAACAGTAAAGCCGTCGACACAGGTATACATACCGCCGACATAGGTATTTGTCGACGGCTGGCCGTCGACACTGCTCCGCCGACGTAGCGTTGACGACACAAGTTCAACTTATCGGCAGCCCCGCCAACAAAGATGAATACGGGGCTTGCCACCTGGGTTAAGGCTATGTCGGTGGCCCAACTGGCCGTCGACACAAGCTCCCCCTAACGGAACGTGTGGGGTTACGGCGCTCTGACAAGTGGACCCACATGCGTTTGTTGGCCCGGCATGTGATAGATCAATGTGGACGGTTCCCGCCAAGGCCGCCGACACAGGTACATCAAGGTGGTCTTGCTGGTTTGCCTGGCTGCCATCTGTGTCGGTGGACTTGGATGATGCCACCGACAAACATGTCCAGCTATGTCGGCGGCCTAGGCTATACAGCCGGTATTGGTTCTGTCCGGAAACGGCCCTGAGGCGCTCCTAGATATAGCAGTGTGATCGGCTTTGTCCTCAGCCTATGACATATATAATTTTTCAGAAATAAAAATTTATGATAATTATTAATAAAGTTCATCTTGAACCTGCAAAAAAACCCAATTCACCCCATATATTCGTTCCCTAATTCACCCGACCACATACACACATAATTAGGTGCTCGATACCACATTTTCGAGCACATACACATACACATCATTTCAAAACACAAAATTATCAATAAACAACAAGCAAACTCACTTCAACCTTCACATACAGTTACAACTGAAAATAAAATAAGTTCAGAAGTCTATATATCATACACATATAGGTCGCAAAGTCACAAACGGTAAAATAGAATGCTACACAGTTAAATAAGCACATCTATGGGTTTTGCGAACCGCCACCGAGGTCGGGATCTGGGTTAAACAAGTCCGTCACGAATTGCTCAAGCGGAGACGACCTTGTGACACTGTCGTCACCTCACTGCGGTGCAATCATCGCATGCGCAAGAGTAGCCAAACCGGAAATCTGAATGAGCGGAGAAAATGATGCATTTAAAAAACTTTATGCATTTGTGTATTTTTATGAGTATGTTGTGCAAAACTATATTAAACGTATTACCCCTGTAGAAGATGCATGAGCAGGTGGAAAGTGTACCATAGGAAACCTGTGCGGCGGCACTAACAGGGGAGTGTGCGGCCTGTGTCGTCGGGGCCCTCAACGTCGGCGTGAAGACGAGCGGCGGTGTATAAAGCATCTGTGCCTTACGAAGTTAATACAAAGTCAGGGTTATAAAGGAACTTGCGCCGAAAGTGAAACGTGGGGTGGGACAACCATTTGAAATGACTTGTTATGGGTTGTGCATGCACTAAAACCTTAGGTTGCACATAGGAATGACTCTAATCGAGCCGAGGGAGGGTCGGAAAGGGTTGGGTGTCTGGAGAGGGAGGGGTCTGTGTGGTCGGCCTGTTTAACTGCCGCCGACACAAACTATGTAACTGGCACACTTCTGAGCATGGCCCACAAGTCAGTTGCACAAACCATTGTGGGCAGCCTTGCATTGGCCCGCCTACATAGAGCAACTAAGTCGGTTGCATATGTAGAGACCGACCACACAGACCCCCCGAGCACCCACCCTTCTCCAACCCACCCTCGGCTCGATCTAAGGGATCTATGTGGTCGTCTACTTTAGTGGCCGCTGACATAGAGTATTTACGTGGCGGTCTGAGCTGTAGCCGCTGACATAGATCCTGCCTACCCTTCCTCTCCATTCTCCCTTGTTGGCCCCAAATGGCAGAGACGTTCCTTTGTCTGCCAAGCAGGACCAAACTTAACTCCGTCTATCCGAAGAATTAAGGCACCTTCAATGGGAGACACAATGTGGTCGGCTCGTATATGGCCGACGACACAGACTTCTTTAGCGGGCTCAAAAATTCAAATTCCCGGACGAACGGATAGGTGATTGCGCCATGTGTCGGCTGTCTTGTTAGGGCCGACCACACATCTTGTCGGGATGTTCTTTTGTGGGCGGCTTAATTGTGGGCCGCGGACATGGTATTGTCGTCGGGATTTTGGCCGTCGACATTGAGTTTTTGACACCGACCACATTGATTTCGTTTCCTGTAGTGAATATTTGGCCCGTGTTTGGTTAATTAGGTGAATGGGACTTTTTTTAAAAACGTACTGTTGGATTTAATATATATTTTTTAGGTCTTATGACACTTTTAAAGAGACCATATAATTTTATGTAAGTATAAAAACACTACACGCCGTTAGTCTGACTCGTCAGACTTGCGCGCACGTGAAACGCGCCCCACGCGGACTGCTTCCTAATTGCATGCAATAATGCAAGCTGACGTCAGCTAAGATCCCGTTTTCTATTTTTCTTTTCAGTGACCATAAATTTTGACTGGGTGCTCTAATCCACCAACCGTTTCCACCAACGTGTTCCTCGTATTTTTACGAACAAAACAAGACGTATGTTGCGATATAAATTTTGACCGGGTTTACTCAAGTTTCATTAGTAGATCATCAAGTTTCATTAATAAATTCTCAATTTCATCAGCAGGTTCTCAAGGTATTGAAACATCAATTTTGCCTAGTGAAACTTAGGTTTCGCCTACTGAAGCTTGGATTTTATACTCGTTAAACTTTTCGAACTGTCAAGTTTCATCAGGTTTAATCCAAGTTTCAACAGGTTTCATCCAAGTTTCATCATGTTACATCGAAGCTTCATTAAGTTTCATCAGGTCATCCAAGTTTCATCAAGTTTCATCAGTTTCATCTGGGGCCCGCCTTCATCAATACACTGGCCAAGGTTAATCAGTAAACGACCAAGGTTTAGCCAGTACAGGGCCACCATTCATCAGTACATGGGTCAAGGTTCATAATTATATGGAACAAGATTCATCAACACATGGGCCAAGGTCAAGTTTCAACCGTGTTTGTCAAGTTCTATTAGTACATTATTCAAGGTTTACTAGTGTACGTGTCAAGTTTCATAAATTGGTTCACCTAGTTTCACATTAAAAGAATTTAAAAAGTAAAAAATTTAAAATTTAAAAAGTATTTAAAATGGGTTGCTCTCGAGTTTAGAAGAATTATGAAATTTATTTCATGCAATTTGAACACCGTTTGAATTTTATACAAAAATTATAAGTTTAATTAAAAAATTATCAACTGTACATCTAGCCAACGTCCGCCTTGCTGCGTCTCGTGCACGCGGGGGCGTGGGGCTACGCTCAGATGCACGCACTGCTGGCGATCCGACAGCCGATGCGCGTCCGATCCAACGCGCTTGTGTCGGACGTCAAACACGAGTATCAAGTTTTAGGGTCTATTGTTGGAGATGCTATGAGAGTAATCCAACTATTATCCTTATCCAACTGATATGGTTTTTTTTTTATCGCAGGGTTTTTTTTTTCAAATCGTTGAGTTGCATATTATTTATTGAGCATCATCAACATGGACAGAGAAGAAAAACCGAGCGACTTACCGAGCTAAATCCGCTAAGGATAAGGAATCGCCCCCATGCCGTGCGTCAAACCTATACGCATGAAAATTTTCTTCATCTTTGGATTTCCCATGCAATTTTCAGATCATATTTCCTTCCATTCTATTTGATTTTTGCTCCATTTTTATTAAAAGTTTACTTAACGTGCCCTACAAAACATAGTGTTTTTTAGGCGCACGCAAGTGCTTGGACGTTCGATTGAGTGCAGGGATCGGACACCGCGCTGTCGTTGGACCGCGCTGTCGTTGGACCGCGCTGTCGTTGGATCACCGGCAAGGACGCACATCCAAGCGTTCAGATGCAGCAACGTCTCTAACAGTTCCGTGTGTTGCGCATTCGATTTTTTTTGGGGGAACGGCAAGCGCGCGCCTGCGTGTACCCCCTGTGGGCCCCACTTTGCAGCGCGCCTCCTGTGTTTTGATTCCCATGCGCGCCTAGCTTTTTTTTGGGACGGCGGGCATGCACCCTGCATACACCCCGTGGCCCCACTTTTCATGCATGCATGATGGGATTTTTTTGGATCGATGGTCAATCAAAAGTAGTAGCAAATGAAATTTAGAAAAATATCTTACGAAACATGAAGAAATAGCTGAAAGAACTTAGAAAAAATATACTAAAACTTAAATAAATAACTATTGAAACGTGAGAATTTACTAATGATGCTGCTCTCTTTAGTAATCATACGGGTGGATTGCATTGCCCGAAGCTGTACATCTTTCGAACCACTATAAAAAGATCATATTCTGTCGTAGTAAGTCTAACGTTACCATGCTTTTTTTACTTGGTTGCTGCACGTACAGGCTTGCATGTCCATGCAAAGCCTTGTAGTATTGTAATCCCTCCAGTTTAATAATACTTGTCGTTTTATGTTTGTCCTAAGTTAAAGTTTTAAAATTTTTTCTATAAAAATATTTTAAAATATTTAAATTTTGTACATAAAAACCGTAAAAATATCCAAGGGTTTAAATCGTGTTTTTCGCGGTTTCGCAGCAAGGCCCAAAAAAGCTATAAAGCTATAGCGGGCTATCGTGGAAGCTATTCTATTTAGCTTTTAATATGAAAATTATATAATATTAGTCAAATCCAACTAAATAAGGTACGTACATATTATTTTAGAAATACTTGTAATCTAATGTATGTCCATATGATCATATTTAATATGTACAGTAAATTATCGTAATATATTATTATACAAGTTTATTATAGAGGAAATTGTCGAGATCATTTATTAGTTTTACATCAATGGTATAATCATGTAAGGTTTAATGACGTAAGAATGAGAGGACATAGCTAAACATCTAACTTATGGTTGGATTTTCAAAGAAAATTTTAAAAAGTGGCATAGCGTAGCTATAGTGGTTATAAAAATAGCGGAAATATCGCCCAATTTAGCGGCTATAGCAGGGTGTTTGCGGAATTTTGGTACTTAGGCCTTGTTCTTTTCAGCGTTGAGTAAAGTTGAGTTTTACTGTAGCAAAAATGAAGTGTTCTCAAAAGTTAGTCTAATAATTTTCAACAAATAATTAAAAATAGGGCGCAAGAACACAAGAACAAACACCAGGTCTTACCTAAGTTCATGCCTCTGATCGGGTAACAGCCCTAATCCTGCTTGAGCTCCTTGCGATTAGTAAACTAGCTATTTCCGGGAGTTCGATCTCAGGATCGATCTTCGAACCCCCCTTACAGATACACCCCCAACCCTTATATACTTGGGTTAGCGTGGGTTACAATGTAGTACACAGTGTGCATTAAATGATCCCGCCACTGTAGCCATCATTCCTTCGGTGCTAATCTTCGCCGCCCTCTTTCTTGCCCTTGCCCTGACAACGGGACAGGTTGGATAGAACAGAGCGGCCCGCCTGCCCGAGCACCTTTCTGTCACACTGTAGCTGGCGCGAACAGGACGGCTACGGAGACGGCCATAGTGTAGCTGACATCACTAGCTGGGTCAGGGCAATCATGCCGTCAAAACCCGCCCACTCCGCCAGACCAATACCGTTGCACTGGATAATCTGGATTCGGTGTATCTCGGTGAAATCCTTAGCAAGGAAGCTTCCTTGCACCTTCGTCCTGTATCCCTGACAGGGGGTCTGTGTACCCCCTGCGGCCCCTGCGGCTCGCCCATCCGCCTGCTTGCTGGGTGCCACATGTCCTGGTTGCCCGGCGCCTGGGGCCTTGCCGCCCTCCTGTCGCCGGACCGCCACGTGTCCTGGTCGCCCAGCGCCTGAGGCCTGGCCGCCCGCCTGTGCGCCGAACCGCCATGTGACCAAGACAAACTGCTTGAACTTTACTTTACTTGGCACCGGACCTACGTCCTTCTGCTTAGGCCTGATGTGGGGCATTCCCTGATTGGACTCTGGTCCCACATGGCAGCGGAGCAGGAGCACACCCCAATGTAGAATACATGACAGTAGCCTTCCCCGCTCAGGGCAATTAAACCGTCGTACTGGGAATCGCCGCGAATCGGGGGGATCCCACCACTTTCTCTGCGCAACAGGCTTGGTGGGCCCTCACGCCGCTGGCTCCATCTTTTCGGGAACTAAGACCGCACGTGGGGAACGGACGGTCGTGGACATCATGATACGGCTCCATAATGCCTCCATCGGGGACAATTTTGCTTCCGCCGCCTCCCGCAAGTCGAAGCATCGGGGTTTTGCCTATAAATTGGGGGACTTCGGCTCGCGGCTCACCCACTCCAGCCTTTGCCAACTCTTGAGTCGTCGCTTCTTATCTTTAAGCTAGGGTTCTTCTCACTTAGGCATTGTTGGCGATACTTACGCTCAAAAAAATTAATCCGCAAGCGGACGGATATCGCTTGTAGTTTTCACTAGGAGTATTCCTAGAGTTATCGAATCCACAAGGAACGAAGGTTCAAAGAGATAAACCTCTATATCTTAATTATTTAAAAGACCAGCCAATCTAGGTAACGGGGGTTAGGATACATAAAAGACCGGGGACACACACACGATAAATATTCACACAATTAAAGAGAAAGCTACTCTAGCTAGATAGACAGTTGGGAGAACAACGAGACAAGTTTAATAAGTTCACAAAATCGTGTGATTCAGTTTATTGAGCGAGCTTGGGGTAATCAACTAGTGGTTCACTTGGTATTCATCGTCGGAGCTCGGACATTCACTACCACCGCTATCCTGAATTGGAATCCCGAATGGTTATGATCATTCCGATAGGGCTCTACTGGTCCAAAGCCGGACGCTGTGGGTTATGCACGAGATACTTAGTATCAACGGATGGATAGGGCTATCACCACCTACCACCTACCACATATACGTGGGCCCGGGTGTAAACCGAGTTAGTCCTAGTCTCAGACATCACGTCTGCCACTATTTCTAATCAATCTTCCTTAGTACCAAAAAGAAGTTGATTTAGGTTCAATGCCTAGCTCTAACAGTATATGAGTGAGAACCTAAACTGATTCCAGACGAATACAAGCAACCGGTAAGGCAAATCTACACAACTCATTTATGTAGATATACTCAGCTCAAATAAAGCTCAACACATAAGCAATGAATGAAGTGATCTCACTAATTGAAATAATTAGGAAATGGTACAAGAGCTATTATCCGAATTCCCGAAGACACTTCCGGAACTCCGAGCTTCAGCCCGACTTGACTCTAACTCTCAACTACTACTAACTAAGAGCTACTCTAATAAGTGGAAGGAAAGTGTGGAATGTGTTGTGTTACAAGTGAGGTGTAGGGGTCCTTTTATAGTGTTCCACAGCCAACCGGGGTGCTCCACTTGTAGGGACACTTGTCATCCAACCCTCCTCCAAAGGGGAATCCAAAGGGACTCAAGAGGGGTCGGCCGGCCTAGGGTGGGTCGGCCGACCCACCTTCTTCACCTCTCGGCCGTGGATTTCTTCTAGGATGCTTCCTTGATGGTGTAGATTAACCCCTTAAGCCGGTGGATCAAGTGGACATGCGCAAGAAAGGAATCCAAGGAAATCCAATGGTCATTTGTGAAGCAACCGTGTCCATTCGATCAAACTGACTGTCATGGACGGCTTAGATGTCCTCATTTTGTGCTTTTATGCCACTGGGGAGAAGACAGAGTCGGATTGGTGACGTGGCCAGGTCGGCCGGCCTAGGGTGGGTCGGCCGGCCTGGCATTTTGCCCGGTTCAGCTTTGGTTTTTCCCATTTTGTACCTGTAGACCCACAACTCATCAAAACTTGTGGAATTTTATTAGAATAAATAAAATGTTAGTATAAACCTTGATTTTCTCTCTGAAATGCCGGAATTTCGGAATATGTTGACGTATAAAATTGGCGTTTATTTGACGTCAACAGGCATCTTTCACCCTTCTCGCCACTACAGCAACCACTTCGCCACCACCACCATGGTGGTTCTTCCCAGTTCCAGCATCGATGCCAAGCGCGAGGGCAAGATCAAGCTGATCGCGCTCTGCGACGCGCTCCATGTCCGCCCGGCAGCGTCAAGCCGCTGCCCCGAAGCGGTGAGATCATCACCCTTGTATGGGCGATCCTAGTGGGCCTCGTCCTGCCATACTCGGAGTTCTTGCTCTCTGTCCTCCATTTCTACAACCTCCATGCTCTTCACCTCACCCCAACTCCATTATCTGCATTGCCGCCTTCGCGCACCTCTACGAGATGTTTGTGGGGGTGACGCCAAACCCCGCTTTTCCGCTACTTGTTCTCCATCCACCCAAACATCGACGATCCTGTGGTGGGGAGCTGCCACGTCCGGCTCCACGACCACCTTAGCGGCCAGTACATCTCCTTGCCGATGAGATCCAACTAGTGCAACTAGAGGGCCGATTGGGTGTACATTGGCGACGACAGCGGCCTTGACACCCTACAGCTTCCAGAGGAGAGGGCGGTCGCCACGGACAGCTGGACCGCGGTAGTGAACACGGTAGAGCTCCGCACCATGTTTCCCACGTCGAGCGGCTGCACGCCGTCAAGCTATCGGGGGCCTCGGTAGTCTTGGACTACCTTACCCACAGGATCAGCCCGCTCTACTGCAGCAAGCGCCCTTCCTACCTATACACCGGTACCTCCGACGTAGCCCACACTTGCCCCCATGGTACGTTGATCCTGCAGACTTTGCTAATTTTACTAACTTGTTCAGTCTTCATCGTGCAACTCCTTCTTTGCCCCTCTTTTTTTTAGACGCCGGCGACCTGAGCGGCCTAGAGCTGAGGGAGATGTTCGAGATCCTAGGGGTCACCGCTCTTGAGCGCTGGTCATTCCTGGCCGGGGCCAGGCCGCTCTACGAGATTGACCCCTCGGAGCGTACCCAGATCCTGCGCTCCTTGCCCACCATGGACTCCACCGGCATGGTCACCACCCCAAACCAGGGCCCTCTGGTGATCCGCGACCAGCCTGCCGCTAGGGGATCTAGCCAAAGGCAGTCCACCGTCGCCGACGTTGACTCCAGCGCTCGCGCCGCGGAGACGCGTGCCGTTGGTAAGAGGCTGGCAGAGACCGAAGACCCCACCACCAAGCGGGCACGCACCACGGACTCCTCGGCCAAGCCAATCGCTGGAGAGGGAGGCGCCGGTACCGCCGAGCCAAGTGCACCCGCCATGACAGCGAGCGTCGCTCCGGGCGCACCAACTCCTCCGCTAGTCACTACGCCGCATCTTGCTCTGCCAGCAAGCACGGGGTCCGAGACCGCCGCGGCGCCGCTGCCAACGTAAGGCACTGGCGGGCTAACACTGCTCGTCGATCGGCCTCGCGCCTTTTCACGCCGCGACCGGTAAGACCCCAACTTACTTCTCCGCCACTTTTGTCTTCTGCTTCTGATGATTTACTTCGTTTCCATGCAGCCCCCACGTAGCTTCTGTTCCTATCGGGAGTCTGCCGCCCCCGCAAGCGCCACCACGTGCGCCCGCTGAGACCGACGCTTGGAGCAGTTTTGCGCCGGTGGCAGCCTCCATCACCCGCGCCAACGTCACCCTGGCGGACTTGGCCCACTTTATGTGGACAGCGGTCAGTGTACTGGACACTCACCATGCCACCGCCGCCGAGTAGGTTCGGACAGTGATGACGCTTTAGTCGGAGCTGGCGCGGGAGTATGCCCGCCCAGGTGGCAGAGAAGGTAGCAGATACGCTCTGGGCCGAACATAGCCGCGAGCTACACAACATCCGTGCCTTGCTCCAGCCGTCCTTCCGCCGCTTGAGCCATCGCCTCGAGCTGTTCGGCATGCAGGTGAGCGGCCCCTTGGAGAACACCGCTGCCCAGCTCGCCCTTGGGATGACGCGCGTGGCGGACGACTTCGGCGGTCTGGGCGACGCGCTCCGCGAGCACTCCGTCCACGAGGGGACCGCCACCATCCACACCACCGCCGAGTACGTGCTGGCCTGCTGCACAGACCACGACCCCAACTTCAACGCTCGCGCCGCTGTGGAAAGGGCCGATGGCGAATCTAGCGACGCCGCACGCCTCCACGTGCGGAACGCTGTTGACATCGTTGCCGATACTCTGTAAGTGGAGTCCCTTCCACCGGCGGCTTTTGGAGACGACGAGGATGGCGTGGAGAGACGTGGCGTCACTGCAAGCGACGAGGCCATCCGCGTCGAGGACGACGAGTAGAGGCCTCCGTGCAGCCCAACTATCTTTATTTATATTGCATCTTTTTCCTTGGCCGGCAACCTTGTAAACAAAACTCTGTTTGCCTTGCTGCAAGCCTTGTTCTGATCTTTGATCCTGTGCCTGTTTCTGCTTCGGCCCCTTAGAGCGATCACTACCAGACGATCATGCCGCAGCGATCCCGACGTGGTCCAGCCCTCAGGCACTTAGTCTTTTCTTCTGTACTCACACCCAGACTGGTTGCGCGTCATCAATTATCAACTCGACCCAGCCTTCGAACGCTCCTTAGCCTTCAAAGGCGTATCCCGCACTCCGATCAACTTGCACTCACTAGTGGACAGTAACCAAAGTAGGAGTTAGATTTCTGGATAGACAACGTGCACAAAGTTTAAACTGAGTACACGCGACTGAACTATCAGTGAATGTGCCTTATCGCTGCTTTCCTAATGCCTTTGTTGGCTGACCACTTCCAGTATCTTTGAGTTGGATCACAGCGCCACGCGGCTAAGGTCATAGGCAGTCAGAGGTGGTCATAAGCTAGCGGCGCCCACAATGGCACAAGGTGCCCAGGCCGTATAAGCGCTGTGCTAGAACGCGCCCTCTAACCGCCCCCTCCTCGCCCGTCGTGAGAACTGGACGCCCACAATTACCGGTAAGGCACCATTAAGGTTACAAGTACTCACGACGACCACACAGAACTGAAACTGGTGGAAACCCCACAGAGGCACAGACAGCTCACAGAACTTCCTTTCCTTAAAAACAAAGGATTATACTCAATAGCCCCGGCCAGCTAGCAAGCAGGGAACATTGCCCGCTAGCTGGTCTTTACATAAAACACTGAAGACATATGGTTTTTAGGGATAAAACTTGCAGAGCTGCTCTTCATTTGAGGAATTGGAAAGCTCACGCCCGTCCTCCATTGCCAACCTGACTGACCCAGGATGAGAGACTGAGACCACCTTAAAGAGGCCCTCCCATTGGGGAGACAACTTATTGCGACCCGCCTGCATCTGAATTCTTCGCAGGACAAGGTCACCTGCTGCCAGTGTCCTCTCCTGAACCCGGGTGGCGTGGTACCTTTTGAAGCTTTGCCAGTATCGGGCAGCACGCAGAGCTGCGTGGTCACGGACCTCCTCCAGGAAGTTAACCTTCCTGATCTTCTTCTTCGAACGCCGCTGTGCGCGGTGAGCACAAAGATAGCTCAGATGGCAAAACAGCCTCCGCGCCATACACCAAAAAGAAAGGTGTGTCTCTCCGGTCGCACGGCTGGGCGTGGTGTGAAGCGACCACACCACCGACGGAACCTCTTCTGCCCAGCGCTTCCCGCACTTGTGGAGCCGGTCAAACACCCTTGTCTTGAGGCCCTTCAAGATCAGCGCATTGGCGCGCTCGGCTTGGCCGTTACTTCAAGGGTAGGCTACCGATACGAAGCATACATTGGTGCCCATCTCCTCGGAGAATTCTTGGAAAGCAGCGCTGGGAAACTGGGTGCCGTTGTCAGTTATGATGCGATTGGCAACCACAAAACCCATAAAGATCCTCCTCATGAACTTGATGGCAGCCGACGCAGTGATGTCGCAGACTGCGTCAGCTTCGACCCACTTGGTGAACTTGTCGACGACGACAAACAGATGGGTGTAACCCCGTGTGGCCCGCGGGAACAGACCCAGATATCCAGCCCCCAGACCGCGAACGGCAAAGAGAGTGGGATGGTTTGCAGTGCTTGGGCTGGTCGGTGGATCTAGTAGGTGAAGAATTGGCATGCCTCACATCTCCTCACCAGCTCGCAGCCATCCTGGAGGGCGGTAGGCCAAAATAACCCCTGACGGTACAACTTACTGACCAGGGTGCGACTGGACATATGGCTTCCGCACTCGCCTCCATGGATATCAGAGAGCAGGCTGCTCTCCTCTTCCCAAGTGATGCACTTCAGAAGAATTCCGTTTCCACCCCCGGCGATACAGGTCCCCACCTACCAGAGTGTAGCATTTGGCCTTACGTGCAATCTTTTCGGCTGACGCATCATCGTCGGGGACCACCCGGTCTCGCAGAAAGGCTAGGATAGGATCTATCCACCGTCCCTCCTGGCCAAGTGTGGTGACCATTCGGTGTTTGACAGGGTACTCCGCCTGGCCTGGTGTGGACTACATGGGCCCCGGGTGTTCTCTAGAAGGCCCATAATGGAGCAGATGGGGGACGACCCAAGTCGGCTGATTAGGGATAAAGACCACTCGGGTTACACGCGCCTTGAGCTCCAAGGAAGTTCCCGAGAATATGATCAATCTCCATGTAATTAGGAGATCAACACTTGCATGACATGTAACAGCATAACAGAATTAGGTACCGTATATCACGTGCTACCTTGTAACTCTATCTCCCCCTACACTATATAAAGGGAGGGGGTAGAGGCCATAGGCATATACACACACATCTCGACACCATCATCTTGGTCATCTTGCATCCTGCATCTTGATCAATTATAATCCCAGAGAACAGGAAGTAGGGTATTACCTTGGCCGAGGGCCCGAACCTATATAAACCCATTCTTGTGCTACCATCTGGTTTGGTTCTTGCAAACGCCCCCTCGTACAAATTCATTGCCAGCGGTGACCCCCAGTTAGTCACCAGTCGACAGTTGGCGCGCCAGGTAGAGGGCAGCGTCAAGATCATCTCGCAAGCTAGATGGCTTCTTCAAGATCGCGACACGTCGCCATGTGGCTTTGGCAGTCCCTTCGCTTCGGCACCTTGGACTTCATCACCGACGGCGTTGGCAATCTTCATCTCTCTCTTCCTAGGGAGATCTCTTCGCAAGAAGGTACGCGCAATCAATGGGACCCATTGCCCTGCGGCTTGGAGAATTTAGCAAGCACGTTCAGCGGATTGACCCGCTCACTGTTCGACTTCGCACCTCTCCCCGAGGAAGACGAAAAAGGACTCGACGGGCTCGACCGCACGGGCGTGAATTCTATTCTGCCCAACAACAATTCAATGCCCTCGGCTGGATTTCCCTCCGGACTCGAGAATTCCGCTACGACCTTCGCACGGATTTCCTCTGATATTTGGACAGGAGATAACCAGTCGGCGAGTGCATAAGATCCAGTCAGATCAGATCAAACTATGTTCGTAGGTGTCATCAATGCTGGCCAACCCATTGGACAGAGCAAACAAGTCAGCCTCTCTATTTCTAACTCCGAGTCTGATGAGAGCGTTGAGGTCCGTAACTACCGAGAGGTTTTCGTGCTTGGCGCAGAAGACCATCACTCTACTTCTCCACTTGTCGGATACGAGGAGACCACCACTGGCGCGGCGGACCCGGACTCATGCCGAGTGGAGGACCAAGATCGCATACGTCAGCTTCGCATCCACGACCGCGACGTCCAGAACGAGCTTCGCGCGGTGAAGCTAAGGGACCAGGACGTCTACACGACTCCCCAGGCAAACATCATCGCTTCGAAGACTCTTCTTGAGACCATCGCACCGCAGCTTCCAGAAGGCAGCCCGCTTGTCCAGACCCTCGCTCGAGCGACGGCCATGGTGGAGATGGCTGCCATCCAACGAAACGAGGCGCGTCCGGCTCCGACCGCTTCGGCTCGCAGCCGTTCTACGCGCAATTGGAACAGGGCTCGCGCCTCCGCGGCTGGCGATTCCCACCAGACAGCTGCCCATGACCTACGTCAAGACATAGAAGCCAAGTGGCGGGAGCGCATCGACGGCGAGCGAATCACTCACAGCCGGCGCATTGATGATCAGGCCGAGAGCACCGCCAGTCGGCGCGATCATCGTCAAGAACGTCGTCAAGGCCCGCCGCGGGAGCATCGTAGCAGATCTCCGAGGCGTAGGTGGCCACGACCATTGGAGGGGATTCGGGCCTTTACCACGGATCTCCGCCGAGTGGTTTGGCCAGATGGTTTTAACCTCAAAGGCATCGACAAGTTCGATGGAGAAAGGGACCCAAAAAACTAGCTGCAGGTTTACGCCTTGGTAGTCAGCACGGCATGAGGTGATCAGAACGTCATGGCAAACTACTTGCCAGTCACTTTGACGGAAACCGCCCAGACCTGGCTAACGGGACTCCCGTAGAACTCGATCGAGTCTTGGGACGACCTCCAGGAACAGTTCATCGCCAATTTCCAAGGGACCTATGAAAGGCCCGCGAGGAGATGGGAGATTGGACAGCTACACCGGCGCAAGAACGAGACTCTTCATGAGTTCATCAAGCACTTTACCAAGAAGAAGAACAAGATCCGGGATGTTTCTGAGCAAACGGTCATCGATGCCTACTTCGCCGGATGCAAATCTGAGGAGTTAATCAGGCAGATGACTCAGGACCCCCACGTAATCTCAAGGCCATGTTCACAATGGCGGACTAGGAGGTCAACGCCGAAGAGGCCATCATGAAGCATCGTGGTGGTAATGACGGAGGCTCCAAGAAGAAGCCTAATGATGAGCAGGGCAAGCCCAAGGATAAGAAGCGGAAGGGAGACGAGATGGTCGCCAATATGGAGCGCAACCGGCCTAAGCCCCCCAACGACAAAGACTACAACAAGGTTATGGACTCGTTATGTCCCTTCCATCCACGAGGAAAACACTCTGCCATGGACTGCCTGATTCTGCAGAAGTTCACCGAAAACTCGAAGCAGTTGGCGGCCAAGGGCGACCACGGCAAGAAGCCTAATGGAGATTACCAGGACGCTGAGCGCGAGATCAGCTACACCTTCGGCGACTCTGATGCGTACGAGTCCAAGCGGAAGCAAAAGCTTACCACTCGGAAGATCAACGCTATCATGCCCGCGACCCCCCAAGTACTTGCGCTGGTCCCAGGTACCTATCACCTTCGACCGATCGGACAACCCGGATCGGATCGCCTTCCCCGGGAGGTATCCTCTGGTGCTAGATCCGGTCGTGCGAGGAAGCAAGTTGAAGAGGGTTCTGGTCGACGGCGGGAGCGGGATTAACGTCCTTTTTGTCAAGACCTTGGACCAGATGAATATTCCTCGTTCTGAGCTACGTCAGGGATCATCTCCGTTCCACGGGGTAATCCCCGGAACGTCCGCGATACCACTCGGACAGATCTCCTTGCCCGTCACGTTCGGGACCAAGGATAATTATCGGACTGAGAGCCTGAGCTTTGAACTGGCTGATTTCGAGACGGCATATCATGCCATCTTGGGAAGGCCAGGGGTTGCCAAATTCATGGTTGTTCCCAACTACACCTACCTTGTCTTAAAGATGCCAGGTCCCAACGGTGTAATCACCCTCCCTGGTGACGTTAAACAGTCCCTGCTTTGCAATAGCGAAAGCTGTGAGATGGCGCAGGCATTGGACTCATCTGCTGAGATGGAAAAGATCCGACTGGAGGTCGCATCTGTCGACGGTTGGGATATCGGTCCCAAGTCAACTAAGGTTCTTGAGAAAGGGAGATAGAAGACCTGCCGAGCAAGGCGAACAGCAATCAACGAGCAACAGGGAGACACAGTGTTTTTATCCTGGTTCAGGCCTCTCCGAGGAGATAATAACCCTACGTCCAGTGCTTCTTTATGTCAAAGATGATTACAAGAGGAAACTCGACGAGACAAATAGGTCTCGACGAGGTTATGTGTGTACAGGAAAGCAATATGCGATATTGGCTTCAAGTCGTGCCGGATTGACCCCTCTACATGCCGCAGGGGCCTTGTTTATATAGTGTTGAACAACCGACCTACCGAGGGATAATCGGGCCGGGCTAACTATGAGACCGTAACGAACTCATATACATGCTAAATACATCCCGAGGTAGATAAGGTATACTCCAATTCTTGGGAATCATGACGTCTGCTCCAATCCGGGAAACCAAGTCCGGGTCTTCACGTAGCCGTGCAGAACTCTATTCGAGTCAGACTCGAACATGAATCCTAGGCCGTCACGCACCGTGCCAGCCAGGAAGCTGTTCGGCAGGATGCTCATGGGCCTGATAGAACCTTCTAGGGAGCCAAGCTCTAGGAGGCTGCTCGATTGGGCCGTCAGGGAATGGGCAGAGAGATCATCCGGGATTTCATGGCGAACAGGATCTATCCGCTGCGGAAGAGGTCTTACCCTTTCTACAAAATAGTAGATTGGGAAGACATTACCAGGAAAAGCTCGGGTAAGTTCGTCAAACGCTCACCCTTAGTTGGTGATTCATCCGAACAGGGACTAACGACTTCTTCTGTTCGGGCGGTGAAACCTACCAACGCATGGGTGACCAAGCAGATCGACGCCATGCTGAAGGCTGCCAGGAAGGACACTGAGGTCACCGGAGAGGTGGCCTACACGTGCCCGAGGAACGTGCTTGTCCGCTCACCAGAGGTAACACGCTTAAAAGCCCCCATCTGAGTCGCTTGACTTACACGATTATGGAATGCTTACATTCGCTTCCAAATATGCAGGACGAGCAGCTGATCATCGACGGGATCGTTGATGAGCTCTCTTAGTCCGATAAAGAGGAAGCGAGGAAGGGCAAGGCCAAGGTGGCCGTGAAGCCGACGCGGAGTTCACCGCGCCACAGCGGCCACCAACCGCCTCTGAAGCCCTCTGCGGCGACGAAGCGCGCCGAGCAAGTCAAGCGCGCGCGCGGCCAGCCGAGGGGGGAACGCCCAAGCCAATCCCTCCTCACCGAGCAAAGCGACGAGGAGGTACGGAACCTGACCCACTGGCTGAGGCGCCATACACAAGCTCACCCGGGCCATATGGAATGGCTGCAACAGATCGCTGAGCAGAGGAGGCTCGAGGAGGAAGTTGCGCGCAAGGAGGCGCTCCTTGCGTTGCGCAAGAAGAGTGCTCAGCTTAGCAGAGAGCTGAGTTTGTCGCCGCGAGCGCCCGGGCTCCGCCGATCAAATCGATGCTCTGAAGGACGCGATCGATCGGCTCGAAGCCAAAGAAGCGGGACGCGACGCCACGAAGATCGGGGCCAAGGTGTTGGCTCTGCCGGCTGCCCGAGGCGGGACCGAGCAGGCGGTCCTACCGGGCACTTCGTCGCAGGGGCAGATCATCCCTGTGACGACGGCAACTTCCGGCGAGCAGGGCGAGAGACCTGCCGCCGGGGAGCAGGGAGACGGCCGTGAGCAGGGAGAGCAAATCGCCCTGTCCGCGGCCCCACCGACGTCTCCGATCAGAGGGGCGCCGGTCTTGCCCGAGGTTACTCGGGCGGAGGAAGAAGAGGAGGTGCAAGAGCTCGGCGGCGACGAAGACGCGGCCGCCAGCCCTCCCAGGGCTAAAGATACCAGGGGGAGGAGGCGAGCCCCCAAGCTGGCGCGCTTCGGCAAGAAGAAGTCGCAGCGCGGAGAGCATCATGCTGCGGCCGTTCCGAGCAGCCGGGGCTTCGCAACCCAAGGCCTTGGGGAGCGCCTTCGCCACAACTTGAAGAACAGGCTTCAAGAGGTAAGCCCCAAACAAAAATTAGTCCGTTTAAGTTACCAGCAACTTAATATGATGGTCTTGTCCTTCTCTCACTCAGGTCTTGTGGACGACTATGGAGGACTTTGAAGAAGGCGTCGTCATTGAGCGTGGCGCCATCTTAGGAGCCCTCCAGCAGCAGCAACGGGAAAGGGAGCTCTAGGGGGAGCTCCTCGCCCCGACCAAAAGCCGGGGCCGACTGAAGGCGAAGGCGAAGAAGCTGAAGGCCCAGCTGACCGAGGAGAGGCAGTCCTCCGCGGCTCTTCGGGAAGAGGCCGAGGAGCTTCGCGCGCTGGCCACGAGGGCGAGTGTCGCGGAAGGAAGGGTCAAGGAGCTGGCCGAGTAGCTCAAGACCGCCGAGCAGCGCTTGAGTCAGAACGAGAGTCTGACCGAGAAGCTGCGGGCCAAGACCGAAGAGGTCGAAGCACTTCACGCAGAGGCCAAGGAGCAGGCCAAGCACAAAGCGGTCAGCAAGGAGGAAGCCGAGCGCCTGCAAGCTGAAGCGAAGGAGAGGATCAGAGCCCAAGGGGAAGCCCTGTGCCTCAAGTTAGAGATTGAGGAGATGAAGGAGCAGCTTGCTTCTCAGTAGTAGCAGTAGGGATTTACCCGTAAGGGCCCTTTTGTACCTATAAAACTTTTGTTAGTGCTAATAAAGTCTTACCTTTTACCTGCAAAAAAGAGCAGCAAAAGACAAGAACAAATAGGAAACTGAGAGCAAGGCAGGACAGCGCTAGAGAGTTTTTAGAAAAACTGTAGGACGCCAGCCTAATTCCCAGCCCCCGTTGTGCATCTGTTCGAAAACCTGAGTTTGCGAACTCGAGCAAGTGCACAAGCAGAAGAGCGACACCCTAGCCCCAGGTACGGACGATGCTTGAAGACCTAAGCTTACGAATTCAAGTACGTGCGTAGAGAGTTAGAGCGACACCCACATCCTGATCGGCGCGCCCCATGAACTGCTCATCAACGTAAGATAGGCAATTCCAAAGGTAACCGGACAAGGAAAGTGCCTCTGCCGCGGGGGACTTACGAGAGCAGACTTTTCCAAGTGGTTATGCCAAGCGAGGTAAGTGCCTCTGCTGCGGGAGGCTTACGAGAGCAAACTTGGCCGCAAGGCGGAAAGCCATGTTACGCAACCCTGAGTTTAGAAACTTGCTGAAAGTAGATGCGGGCAGGAAAAACCTGACGATCGCGGAGCCAAGAGTTCGCAAGACCGGGCAGCCATCAAGTGTTACCAGAGAGAAAATAGTCTGAGAAGACGAGATGTGAAAAGGCCCTCAGGGGGCCGCGAGCATTCACTATTGATGGATTGAACATTACATAGCAGCCCGAGAGACTTGGACGAACAAAGGTGCGAAGTTTGACAAAAGCGCAAAGCTAAAAAAACAAACGAAAGACCTACACAAAGAACTTACGAAGCTGGTCGATGTTCCAAGTGCTGGTCAGCTCTCTCCCGTCCTCCATTGCCAGCGAACAACCCTGGACGAGCAGTAGAAACGACCGTGAACGGGCCCTCCCATCGGGGAGTTAACTTGTTGGCATTGGACAAGTTCTGGACGCGGCGCAGAATAAGGTCGCCCACCTTCAAAGCCCTTGGTCAGACAGATTTGGCAGCGTGCCGGCGAAGATATTGTTGGTAGCGCGCCATTCTGACTTGTGCCCGTTCGCGTGTGCCTTCGAGGAGATCGAGTTCGAGCAAGCGCTCTTGCTCTGAGGCAACCAAGTTGACCGAGCTCATGCGAGGCGATCCGAGTACGATTTCGGCGGGCAAGATAGCTTCTGCACCGTAGACCAGTTGGAAAGGAGTTTCCCCGGTTGCACAGCTGGCTATGGTGCGAACGGCCCAGAGGACGGAAGGAACTTCGTCGACCTAGGCTTTGTTGTGCTGATTGAGTACAGCGAACACCCGCCGTTTGATAACCTGAACTATCTGTCCGTTAGCTCGCTCGACTGCTCCATTGCTCTGTGGATGTGCCACAGAGGCGAAGCAGACCTTGGTGCCCAGCTGTTAGCAGTATTCTTGGAATAGCTCGCTTCTGTTCCACAAATGCACCTTTTAACATTCTTCAAAACACTTCAAATTCCATCTTGTCACATATATTCATCATCAAACAGGGGTACCCTCCACATGGGTCTCAACAGCTGGATTTCCCTCAGGACTCGAGAGCTTCGATGCAGCTCCCGCACGGATCTCATCAGAGATTTAGATGGGAGATAACCAGTCGGCGAGCACAACAGATCCACTCGGATCGGATCCAACCATGTTCGTGGGTGTCATCAATGGTGGCCAACCCATTGGACAGAGCGAACAAGTCAGCCTCTCGGCCTCTGACTCTGAGTCTGTTGAGAATGCTGAAGTCCGTAATTATCGGGAAGTTTTTGTCCTCGGTGCGGGGGATCATCACTCTTCCTCCCTGATCGTCGCGTACGAGGAAACTGACCCTGGCACGGCGAACCCAGACCCACACCGTGCTGAGGACCAAGATCGCATACAACAGCTTCGCGCCCGCGGCCGCGACGTCCAGAATGAGCTTCGCGCGGTGAAGCTAAGGGACCAGGACGTCTACACGACACCCCAAGCGAACGTCATCGCTTCGAAGACTCTCCTTGAAACAATCGCGCCGCAGCTTCCAGAAGGCAGCCCGTTTGCTGCAACCCTTGCTTGAGCGACGGCTATGGTAGAGATGGCCGCCATTCAGTAGAATGAGGCGATCCCTGCTCCAGCTGAGCCAACCGCCTCCACTCGCAGTCGATCTACGCGCAATCGGAACAAGGCTCGCGCCAATGCAGCCGGTGATTCCCACCAATCGCCAGCCCATGATCTTCGCCAAGACCTCGATGCCAGACGACGGGAGCGCAGTAACGGTGAGCGAAACTCTCGTAGCCGTCACAGTCATCGTACCGATGACCAAGCCGAGAGCACCGCCAGCCGGCGCGACCACCGTCAGGAGCGTCGTCAAGACCCGCGGCGGGAGCATCGCAGTAGATCCCCAAGGCGGAGGCGGCCACGACCATTGGAGGGGATTCGGGACTTTACCCCGGATCTTCGCCGAGTAGTTTGGCCGGATGGTTTCAACCTTAAAGGCATCGACAAGTTCGATGGCGAGAGGTACCCAAAGATCTGGCTGCAGGTCTATGCCTTAGCAGTCAGCTCGGCAGGAGGTGATCAGAACGTCATGGCAAATTACTTGCCGGTCGCTTTGACCCCAACCGCCTAGACCCTGGGTGGACGCAGCCTTACTTAGATTATCTTCTTCGTGATGAGCTGCCTGAGGATCGAAGCCTCGCCGAGTGCATTACACGCCGAAGAAAAAGCTACAAGATAGTCGGGGATGAGCTTTTCAGAAAAAGCAGTTCCGGGCTACTAAGGCGTTGCATATCAGAGCAAGAAGGCAGGGATTTGCTCAATAAGATCCACTCAGGAGAATACGAGCACCACGCGGCGGCCAGCACTCTGGTGGGAAAAGCCTATCGGTAGGGATTCTTCTGGCCAACCGCGGTCACTGATGTGGAAGACATAGTACGCAGATGTGACGGATGTCAGTTTTTTGCTCGGCAAATTCACATGCCGGACCAGGATCTACAGACAATTCCAATCTTTTGGCCCTTCGCCGTCTGGAATCTCGATATGGTGGGCCCCCTCAAGCGGGCGCAAGGCAGGTTCACCCACCTCTTCGTCGCTATCGACAAGTTTACAAAGTGGATTGAGGCCAAGCCGGTTGCTGTAATCACGGAGGCCAAAGCATGCGAGTTCTTTCGACACATCGTTGTGCGTTTTAGCGTACCCAATCGCATCATCACCGACAATGGCGTCCAGTTCAAAAGCAGCGAATTTCAAGATTGGGGCGAGGAGCTGGGCATCAAGATCTGCTATGCCTCGGTGGCCCACCCAAGGAGCAACGGGCAGGTTGAACGTGCCAACGGATTGGTATTACAAGGGCTCAAAACTAGAATCTTCGATCGCCTAAAGCCATACGCTACGCGCTGGGTTAAGGAGTTGCCTTCGGTGCTCTGGGGGCTTAGAACAACCCCGAGCCGAGCAACCGGGCAGACACCCTTTTTTCTGGTCTATGGCTCAGAGGCGGTCCTCCCGACTGAATTGAAGTTCCGGTCCCCTCAGGTCGCCGGTTTCGATGATAATCAGTCGGATGAAGCAAGATACGAAGACCTCGATCGGCTCGAGGAAGCCAGGGAAGCAGCATTAATCCAGTCGGCAAAGTACCAACAGGGCTTGCGTCGCTACCATCAGCGCAACGTACGGGGCCGTGCGTTCTCCACGGGAGATCTGATCCTCCGAAGGAATCAGAGACACGAGCATAAACTCTCCCCACTATGGGAAGGCCCCTATGTGATCGCTGAGGTGACCCGCCCGGGTGCTTACCGGCTGCAACGCGAAGACGGATCTGAAGTGCCCAATACCTAGAACATCGAGCAGCTACGTCGTTTTTACTCTTAATTCTTGTATTCAAGCAGCATTGTGTATTTAGTCCCTTTCTTCTGACTTGCTTCTTAACCGTAAACGGCTAAGCAGTAAGTCGGGGGCTACACTAAATAGTGTTCTGAGTCAACCGCACCCTATCATACTAATAAAAGTCGTTTTCTCTTTACATGTGTTAATCAAATTCGGGTGTTATGAAAATTCTTGAGTAATGATGCTCGTTCTTGCCAAAGACAACGTTTAGCTACTCTGCTATTGCATAGGGATAAAGCCACGTGCGGATTCCTGGCACTCGAGGGCTGGACCAGTCGGCAAAAACGATTCATGAAAAAGGATAAAGCTAAGTACTCGGATAAAATAAGATCACTAGTATCGAGGATCGATCAAGCGTTTCGACCAAAGTTATATTTACAAGTCCAAGTCTTCAACAATCTGGGAAGCAGCCGGGCGAACTTCTTCCAACAAAGCACAGGCCTCCTCCTCGGTGCATGCAAATCCTTCCTTCACGGCTTCGCAATCCAGACGGGGAAAGTTTGACTTCGCGATCGCGAGGCCTTGGCTGGTGCAAGTTATCGCTGCCTCCCGCGTGAAGACCTTGATCCGCTCGGGAACATCATCAAGAAGGGCCAAGAGGAGGTCGGGATCACTCGGCGGCTCCTTTTCCGGATAAAGGCGTTGAAGTGTTGGGACTATTCCAACTAGAGCACGGCAGCGGGGCTCATGGGCAGCCTTCACCTCTTCTTTGAGGACCTGGAGTTGCGCCCTGGACTTCTGCCGATGCTCTGCAGAACCAATCAAGATTGATAGATCAGTCGGATTTCAGTGAGGCTGAGCCGAGGAGAGCCAGTGGAGGGAAGTCACCTTCCAGCCGAGCGTTGTTTTCTGCCTCCAGGGCCTTCAGCCTCGCCTCCAGTGCTACATTCGAAGGCAAGTCTCTAAGATTATAATCTAAGGAGCATTCTTTTTATAAAGGTTTAGCATCGTTCGGGATTTATACCTCGAATGGTGTTGCACTCTTCCACATGGCGGAATCGGAGTTCAGTGACTTCTCGTTGGAGCTCTTTGATCCGGCTGAGATATTGTGACTCAATGGTGTACAGCACGTTGTCATATTCATCGCGGGTCTTCAGCTCGTCCATTGTTTTCTCCATGCATACGGATTTCTGCCTTGACCTCTCCTTCATGCGCTGCATGGAGATCAGAAGAAGATGGGCGGGATTCCCTTATGTAAAGCGAGGATTTAGGGCGTAGAATGGTCTTACCTTGTATATCATGGCCTGAGCCGCTGCCATGTTGTCCAACACTTCCCATTCTTTGGCTTCCTGCTTGTCATCGACCTCGCAGCCCTCCATCTCTTTTCTCCATTTTAGTCGGAGGGGTGGAGTGTGAGCTTTTATAGAAGGGCAAGGAATTTCCTCGATTTCTGGCTCTGTGCTCTTTGGAGTTGCAGCTGGGATTTTTCCCTTCGCTAGCAAGGATTGGCGAGTGGTAGCAGATGGACCGGAGTCTCGGCGAGGTGGGGCATGCTGAGTCGAACCCCCTGCCGTTTGGGGCTCGGCTTGGTGATCGAGTTGTGGAGGCGCCGAAGCCGGCACTACGCTGTCATGCGGGCTTGGCGGTTCGTCATCATCGACAGGTTTTCTCGAAACATTTGGAGATTACTCAAGACACATATTCCTTGCAAATCGTGAAGGGAAGAAATCGTGAGGGAATACCTTTGAGATGACTTAAATGATTTGAACCCAAATCGGATGCCCGAACCACTCGGGCCCAAGCCGGGAGGTTTCTCCGCCCCCGACACAGCCTTTGGGTCAGCAGATTGGGGAGATGGGGGGCTTCGTGGCTGCGTCGCCAGAGCTGAGGGCGACGTGGTTGCTGGGCGACGGCGGCGGCGCAGGAGCGGAATGTTATCTTCATCATCATCTTCGTCCGAGTCCCCCGAGGCGCCCCCCTTGCCTTTCTGAGGTGCGGGAGCACTAGCCGATCCCCCACGGGACGCTTGCGTGGTGCCTCTTTGCGGTGTGGAGCTTCTGGGACCGGATGCATGAAAACGAAGGCCTCGTGTCCCTGCATATGAATCAGATCACAATCAATTTCCATATCATCTTAAAAAAGTGCGGTTGAGTTGAGAAGAGTCTTCTCCTTACCGTTGGTGGTAGGAACGTCAGATGGTACATGGCTGGGCAATCTGTGTACATTATCACTGAACCTGGAGCAAAGAGCTCAGTCATCCGACTAATAATTTCCTTCTGCGAAAGACTTTCCCCAGTTTCCCGAGTGGAATCTTGGGACCCCGAGTATTCAAAGGCGAGATGCACCCTCTCCTTGATGGGCTGGATACGGCGCTGAGTGTAGTTCCAAACTACGCCAATGCCAGTCAGCCCGGCGGTCTTAGCACGCTGGAGAAGAACGAGAAGTTCCTTTACCTGGCCTCCCTCGTCATCGGCGAGAGGAGAAGACCAGGAGGGACTGACCGTGGGGCACTCCCCGGAGAAGGACGGGAGGACTGGAAGAGAGTTGGCATAGTAGAACCACTCTGAGTGCCAACCCTTATTGGAGGTTCTCAAGGGGAGATCGAAGTAGTATTTTCGGGCCCCTTCCCGCAATTGAAATCCCGCGCCGCCGCCGGCCTTGGGAGAGTTCTTGTTGGGGAAGGGCTTGAGGAGGTAAAGAAATCTAAAGAGGTCAAAGTGAGAAGCAATCCCCAAATAAGCCTCACAGATGTTGATGAAAATGGCAATTTGGAAGATAGAATTGGGGTTTAGGCGCGAAACCTCGATCCCATAGAAATGTAGCAATCCTCGAAAGAATGGAGAGCAAGGAAGGCCGAAGCCGCGGAGGAAGAAGGATTCGAAGACCACTACCTCGTCGGAGCGAGGGGTGGGACAGGATTCGTCGGCGGTAGGGCGCCATGACAGAAACTCTTCGGAGGGGTGCACGCCGATGGAGACTAGCTTCTGTAGCCTTCGTTCGATCGTGATGGACTTTATCCAATCCTTCCCGCTCTTGGTAGCCTTTGGGCGGCAGGAGAAGGTGGAACCATGGCAAATCGGAGACGGTGGCGGCGGAGGTTGCGATGGAGAAGAACCCTAGCAGCGGAGTTCGCTGGGAAAAACTAACAAACTGGCGCGAAAAGTAAGAGAGGTGAACTAATTTCGTTCTCTGTTCCTAATTTATCGCAACGGGTGGTATTTCGCATTCTGGGCTGGGCCTTTGTCTAGCGCTAGATGTTGCCTCTTCGGGAGGGCGTAATCACTCGGCTGCCCGAGTAGTTCCCTCCGAGAGGTTCGCGTTAAGCGCTAGATGCCGGCTTAGGATTCATGATCAAAGCGAGAAGAAGCAAGGTTGCGGATTCGAGATTAAAGCAAAATTCAAGAAGAAAGACATCTGGATTTTCGAAAGTTCTTCATTGAAAGGCACTTAGGCCTATTTACATTTTTTCGTGGCGCAGCACATCGAGCTAAGGCTCGTCGCTGGCTCGCGGAGGATACAAAAGAAGGGTAAACTACTCCCTCGAAGGCCACTTCACGTCAAGGATGGAGAAGACGAGAGCGTCCTTCAATGGGGTGCGCATCGCATAGAGTCGCGGATGGCCGCTAACAAGGATTTTGATGGCCCTTTGAGCGGTCTGCTCTGCGAAGTCCTCCCGCCAGCGCCGCCATTCGGCTTCTACGGCGGTCGTCGCGGCGACAAGGCGGGCGTGTTCCTCGGCGCAAGCGGTCGCCCAAGGATTAGCCATCGCTCTTGAGGAAGGAGAAGGTGGAGATTTCTGGGTTTCGCCGAGAAGAAGACGAGGAGGACTCAAAAACAAGAAGGCTGGTGGTGAAGTAGTACTCTGCCCCTGGGAGTTCTTTTATACATAGGGGAAGTTCTTGAAGCCATCTTCCGCGACAACTAGCCCAGCCGGGCTGTCCATCTAGAAGCGGAGTTCCACGGGCTTGTGCAGGGTGATCTCTCTGCATCAGCCTACTGCCACAAGCTGAAGACCCTCGCCGACGCGTTGGCTGATTGCGATCAGCCTGTCACCGACCGCGCACCGGTGCATCAGCTAGTCCGGGGCCTTGGTCCCAAGTTTTCCGTCCTCAAGACCATGTTGCCGGTGCTGCCAACATTTCCCACCTTCATGCAGGCTCGTGGCTACATCCTTCTTGAGGAGACTGCTCAGGCGGACACTGCCAAAAAGGCAGCCGAGTCTGCTCTTCTTGCTGCCGGCGTCCAATCTCCAAATGGCGACAACTCGGCACAGCGTCCCAACACCGACAACCGTGGCTCCTCTGGTCCATCAGATCGGGGCCGTGGGAGAGGCGGTCGTGGCCGCAATGGTCGCGGCATAGGCGGACGTCATCCCGGTGGCTACTTCAACAACGGCAGTGGCAACGGCGGCAGCGGCGGCCATGGTTCACCCAAGTACCAGCAGCATCATCACCAGCAGCCGGCGCCCTGGATACCCTACTCGCCATCCCCATTTTGGCGTGCGCCCTACACTGGCTCCACCGGACCTGGTGTTCTCGGCCATCCTCCAGCCAACAGCAACGCCACCTACACCGCCATGCATCAACCCAGTACTACTCCAGCGCCACCATCATGGGACACCACTGGATTGATCCAAGCCTTGCATGCTACTTCGCTTCACCAGCCATCTGCCAACCAGGATTGGTTCATGGACACCGGTGCCACCTCTCACATGTCTAGGGATCCAAGTACAATTATCAATTATTGTCCTTCATCAATTCCATATTCATCTCGCATTATTGTTGGAAACGGATCTTCCATGCCCATACATGGCACCGGCTCTAGTTTTCTTCACACACCATCATCTACCTTTCACCTTTCCAATGTTCTTCACACTCCCAATTTAGTTAAGAATCTCATATCTGTCCGTTAGTTTGCTCGTCATAATTCTTGTACCATTGAATTTGATGCTAATGGTTTCTCTACCCCTTTGCTGCATCATCCTCATCTCCGGAGATCTCTGCAAACTACTCCACCACGGCCAAAACTTCGTCTACTGCAGATGCGTGGCACCGAAGGCTTGGTCATCCTAGTAGTCATACAATATCACGTCTTATTTCCGATTCTTTCATTTCCTGTACCGATCATAAACGTCCTTCACTTACATGCGATGCATGTCAGTTAGGACGCCATGTTCGCTTGCCTTTCCCTAGTTCAGTTTCCGTTACTTATTTTCCTTTTCAAATAATTCATTGTGACATTTGGACGTCACCTATTGTAAGCTTCTCTGGCTACAAATATTATCTAATCATTGTTGATGATTTCACTCACTACATATGGACTTTTCCCTTACGCCATAAATCTGATGCCTTTACCACACTACATAACTTCTATTTTTTTATCTTAAACCAATTTCATCTCTCCATACAATCTGTTCAATGTGACAATGGGCGTGAATTCGATAATAATAATCTCCGCAACTTCTTTACTTCCCGTGGAATCACCTTTCGTTCATGGCGATGGGACGGAAGTGGACGCAAATACGGTTTCCGACGGAAGCGTGTGTCGTTCCGGCTGTGTGAGAAAAGGGCACGAAAACGCTTCGCCTTCCCCTAATTGGGCTTGGGCCAAAATCTACAAAGGGCGATCCCTTAACAGGCTTTCTTAACACGCCGCTGACGGTGGCATGTATGTTAAAATCGAGCCTAATTCGGCCTCGGTACACCCTGGAGGGCATATGACCGGCAGCGCCAAAATTAAAAATATTTCACGGCATACCCCATGTTGGGTCACTAGCCAACTTTGCTTGCTCAAAGTTGGGTGTTGATGAAATTTGGTTACAGTTTCGGAAGTATGCCTTTTCTAAGGTCGCCGGTTGTATACCACTCCCCGGATACAAATACCTCTCAGCCAAACTGCATCCAATCGGTACGCCCTTAGGGGCCTATGCTAATCCCTACTCTGGTTGGGACGGGTACCACTCAGCTGAATGGTGTGCCCCATGTTGGGCCAAGTGCTGGTTCTTACATGTTAAGGCCAGTCGCCTGATGCTGATACATCTTGAAACGCTAAAATTACAGTATGCTGCAAGACAGAAGTTGTAATGGCGTGGCTTAAGGCATGCCCCATGATGGGCCAATTACTGCTTTTGTATCGCAAGAGTAGGTGCCCAGGAGCCAAATTCTTTTGTTGAGGTGATGTGCCCAATGGGTCGAGTAAGCTGGAGTTTGGCATTGTCAATCCAGGCGTCGCTCAACACAAAAACTTAAGATTTCTTGAGTTCTTTACAATCTCTTTTTAGATTACAGGAGATATTGGTGAAACCAGTCGGCTGGACATCTGACTCGATCGTAAAGCACTCGGGGGCTACTGTGGATTACATGGGCCTCGGATATCCTCTAGAAGGCCCATAAGGGAGCAGATGGGGGGCGATCCAAGTCGGCCGAACAAGGATAGAGACCACTCGGGTTACACGCGCCTTGAGTTCCAAGGAAGTTCGTGAGGATATAATCTATCTCCATGTAATTAGGAGATCAGCACATGCAAGACATGTAACGGCATAACAAGATTAGGTACCGTGTAACACGTGCTACTGTGTAACTCTGTAGGGGGTGGAGGCCATAAAAAAGAGAGTTCATATGATACAGCCTACATTGTAATCGCCTTGGTCATCTTGCATCCCGCAAGTTGATCAATCATAATCCCAGAGCATAGGAAGTAGGGTATTACCTCTGTTGAGGGCCTGAACCTGTATAAACCCTTGTCTTGTGCTACCACCTAGCTTAGTTCTCGATAGCGTCCCCTCATACAAATTCATTGCCGACGGTAACCCCCAGTTTACCACCAGTCGACACTGAGTACACGCGACTGAACTATCAGTGAATGTGCCTTATCGCTGCTTTCCTAATGCCTTTGTTGGCTGACCACTTCCAGTATCTTTGAGTTGGATCACAGCGCCACGCGGCTAAGGTCATAGGCAGTCAGAGGTGGTCATAAGCTAGCGGCGCCCACAGTGGCACAAGGTGCCCAGGCCGTATAAGCGCCGTGCTAGAACGCGTCCTCTAACCGCCCCCTCCTCGCCCGTCGTGAGAACTGGACGCCCACAATTACCGGTGAGGCACCATTAAGGTTACAAGTACTCACGACGACCACACAGAACTGAAACTGGTGGAAACCCCACAGAGGCACAGACAGCTCACAGAACTTCCTTTCCTTAAAAACAAAGGATTATACTCAATAGCCCCGGCCAGCTAGCAAGCAGGGAACATTGCCCGCTAGCTGGTCTTTACATAAAACACTGAAGACATATGGTTTTTAGGGATAAAACTTGCAGAGCTGCTCTTCATTTGAGGAATTGGAAAGCTCACGCCCGTCCTCCATTGCCAACCTGACTGACCCGTAATGAGAGATTGAGACCACCTTAAAGAGGCCCTCCCACTGGGGAGACAACTTATCGCGACCCGCCTGCATCTGAATTCTTCGCAGGACAAGGTCACCTGCTGCCTGTGTCCTCTCCTGAACCCGGGTGGCGTGGTACCTTTTGAATCTTTGCTAGTATCGGGCAGCACGCAGAGCTCCGTGGTCACGAACCTCCTCCAGGAAGTTAACCTTCCTGATCTTCTTCTTTGAACGCCGCCATGCGCGATGAGCACAAAGATAGCTCAGATGGAAAAACAGCCTCCGCGCCATATACCAAAAAGAAAGGTGCGTCTCTCCGGTCGCACGGCTGGGCGTGGTGTGAAGCGACCACACCACCGACGGAACCTCTTCTGCCCAGCGCTTCCCGCACTTGTGGAGCCGGTCAAACACCCTTGTCTTGAGGCCCTTCAAGATCAGCGCATTGGCGCGCTCGGCTTGGCCGTTACTTCAAGGGTAGGCTACCGATACGAAGCATACATTGGTGCCCATCTCCTCGGAGAATTCTTGGAAAGCAGCGCTGGGAAACTGGGTGCCGTTGTCAGTTATGATGCGATTGGCAACCACAAAACCCATAAAGATCCTCCTCATGAACTTGATGGCAGCCGACGCAGTGATGTCGCAGACTGCGTCAGCTTCGACCCACTTGGTGAACTTGTCGACGACGACAAACAGATGGGTGTAACCCCGTGTGGCCCGCGGGAACAGACCCAGATATCCAGCCCCCAGACCGCGAACGGCAAAGAGAGTGGGATGGTTTGCAGTGCTTGGGCTGGTCGGTGGATCTAGTAGGTGAAGAATTGGCATGCCTCACATCTCCTCACCAGCTCGCAGCCATCCTGGAGGGCGGTAGGCCAAAATAACCCCTGACGGTACAACTTACTGACCAGGGTGCGACTGGACATATGGCTTCCGCACTCGCCTCCATGGATATCAGAGAGCAGGCTGCTCTCCTCTTCCCAAGTGATGCACTTCAGAAGAATTCCGTTTCCACCCCCGGCGATACAGGTCCCCACCTACCAGAGTGTAGCATTTGGCCTTACGTGCAATCTTTTCGGCTGACGCATCATCGTCGGGGACCACCCGGTCTCGCAGAAAGGCTAGGATAGGATCTATCCACCGTCCCTCCTGGCCAAGTGTGGTGACCATTCGGTGTTTGACAGGGTACTCCGCCTGGCCTGGTGTGGACTACATGGGCCCCGGGTGTTCTCTAGAAGGCCCATAATGGAGCAGATGGGGGACGACCCAAGTCGGCTGATTAGGGATAAAGACCACTCGGGTTACACGCGCCTTGAGCTCCAAGGAAGTTCCCGAGAATATGATCAATCTCCATGTAATTAGGAGATCAACACTTGCATGACATGTAACAGCATAACAGAATTAGGTACCGTATATCACGTGCTACCTTGTAACTCTATCTCCCCCTACACTATATAAAGGGAGGGGGTAGAGGCCATAGGCATATACACACACATCTCGACACCATCATCTTGGTCATCTTGCATCCTGCATCTTGATCAATTATAATCCCAGAGAACAGGAAGTAGGGTATTACCTTGGCCGAGGGCCCGAACCTATATAAACCCATTCTTGTGCTACCATCTGGTTTGGTTCTTGCAAACGCCCCCTCGTACAAATTCATTGCCAGCGGTGACCCCCAGTTAGTCACCAGTCGACAGTTGGCGCGCCAGGTAGAGGGCAGCGTCAAGATCATCTCGCAAGCTAGATGGCTTCTTCAAGATCGCGACACGTCGCCATGTGGCTTTGGCAGTCCCTTCGCTTCGGCACCTTGGACTTCATCACCGACGGCGTTGGCAATCTTCATCTCTCTCTTCCTAGGGAGATCTCTTCGCAAGAAGGTACGCGCAATCAATGGGACCCATTGCCCTGCGGCTTGGAGAATTTAGCAAGCACGTTCAGCGGATTGACCCGCTCACTGTTCGACTTCGCACCTCTCCCCGAGGAAGACGAAAAAGGACTCGACGGGCTCGACCGCACGGGCGTGAATTCTATTCTGCCCAACAACAATTCAATGCCCTCGGCTGGATTTCCCTCCGGACTCGAGAATTCCGCTACGACCTTCGCACGGATTTCCTCTGATATTTGGACAGGAGATAACCAGTCGGCGAGTGCATAAGATCCAGTCAGATCAGATCAAACTATGTTCGTAGGTGTCATCAATGCTGGCCAACCCATTGGACAGAGCAAACAAGTCAGCCTCTCTATTTCTAACTCCGAGTCTGATGAGAGCGTTGAGGTCCGTAACTACCGAGAGGTTTTCGTGCTTGGCGCAGAAGACCATCACTCTACTTCTCCACTTGTCGGATACGAGGAGACCACCACTGGCGCGGCGGACCCGGACTCATGCCGAGTGGAGGACCAAGATCGCATACGTCAGCTTCGCATCCACGACCGCGACGTCCAGAACGAGCTTCGCGCGGTGAAGCTAAGGGACCAGGACGTCTACACGACTCCCCAGGCAAACATCATCGCTTCGAAGACTCTTCTTGAGACCATCGCACCGCAGCTTCCAGAAGGCAGCCCGCTTGTCCAGACCCTCGCTCGAGCGACGGCCATGGTGGAGATGGCTGCCATCCAACGAAACGAGGCGCGTCCGGCTCCGACCGCTTCGGCTCGCAGCCGTTCTACGCGCAATTGGAACAGGGCTCGCGCCTCCGCGGCTGGCGATTCCCACCAGACAGCTGCCCATGACCTACGTCAAGACATAGAAGCCAAGTGGCGGGAGCGCATCGACGGCGAGCGAATCACTCACAGCCGGCGCATTGATGATCAGGCCGAGAGCACCGCCAGTCGGCGCGATCATCGTCAAGAACGTCGTCAAGGCCCGCCGCGGGAGCATCGTAGCAGATCTCCGAGGCGTAGGTGGCCACGACCATTGGAGGGGATTCGGGCCTTTACCACGGATCTCCGCCGAGTGGTTTGGCCAGATGGTTTTAACCTCAAAGGCATCGACAAGTTCGATGGAGAAAGGGACCCAAAAAACTAGCTGCAGGTTTACGCCTTGGTAGTCAGCACGGCATGAGGTGATCAGAACGTCATGGCAAACTACTTGCCAGTCACTTTGACGGAAACCGCCCAGACCTGGCTAACGGGACTCCCGTAGAACTCGATCGAGTCTTGGGACGACCTCCAGGAACAGTTCATCGCCAATTTCCAAGGGACCTATGAAAGGCCCGCGAGGAGATGGGAGATTGGACAGCTACACCGGCGCAAGAACGAGACTCTTCATGAGTTCATCAAGCACTTTACCAAGAAGAAGAACAAGATCCGGGATGTTTCTGAGCAAACGGTCATCGATGCCTACTTCGCCGGATGCAAATCTGAGGAGTTAATCAGGCAGATGACTCAGGACCCCCACGTAATCTCAAGGCCATGTTCACAATGGCGGACCAGGAGGCCAACGCTGAAGAGGCCATCATGAAGCATCGTGGTGGTAATGACGGAGGCTCCAAGAAGAAGCCTAATGATGAGCTGGGCAAGCCCAAGGATAAGAAGCGGAAGGGGGACGAGATGGTCTCCAATATGGAGCACAACCGGCCTAAGCCCCCAACGACAACGACTACAACAAGGTTATGGACTCGGTATGTCCCTTCCATCCACGAGAAAAACACTCTGCCAAGGACTACCTGATTCTACAGAAGTTCGCCGAAAACTCGAAGCAGTCGGCGGCCAAGGACGGCCACGCCAAGAAGCCTAACGGAGATTACCAGGACGCTGAGCGCGAGATCAGCTACATATTCGGCGGCTCTGATGCGTACGAGTCCAAGCGGAAGCAAAAGCTTACCACTCGGAAGATCAACGCTATCATGCACGCGACCCCCAAGTACTTGCGCTGGTCCGAGGTACCCATCACCTTCGACCGATCGGACAACCCGGATCGGATCGCCTTCCCCAGGAGGTATCCTCTGGTGCTAGATCCGGTCGTGCGAGGAAGCAAGTTGAAGAGGGTTCTAGTCGACGGCGGAGCGTGATTAACGTCCTTTTTGTCAAGACCCTAGACCAGATGAATATTCCTCGTTCTGAGCTACGTCAAGGATCATCTTCGTTCCACGGGGTAATCCTGGGAATGTCCGCGATATCACTCAGAAAGATCTCCTTGCCCGTCACGTTCGGGACCAAGGATAATTATCGAACTGAGAGTCTGAGCTTTGAAGTGGCTGATTTCGAGACGACATATCATGCCATCTTGGAAAGGCCGGGGGTTGCCAAATTCATGGCCGTTCCCAACTACACCTACCTCGTCTTAAAGATGCCAGGTCCCAACGGTGTAATCACCCTCCCTGGTGACGTTAAACAGTCCCTGCTCTGCGATAGCGAAAGCTGTGAGATGGCGCTGGCATTGAACTCATCTGCTGAGATGGAAAAGATCCAACTGGAGGTCGCATCCCTTCAGGAGGAAGGGGACATCCCCGCCAAGAAGCAGGCCAAAACCTCCATCCAAGCAGCCGAAGAAACTAAGAAGATATTGTCGGACCCGTCTAATCCGGCCAAGACTGCCGTGATTGGGACAGGGCTCGACAGCAAATAGAAAGACGCGCTCGTGACTTTCCTCCGGGCAAACCAGGACGTGTTCGCTTGGAAACCTTCGGACATGCCTGGTGTTCCGAGGGAGGTGATCGAGCACTCTCTCCACGTCGACGAAAAGGCGAAGCCAATTAAGTAGCACCTACGAAGATTTGCTCCGGAGCGGAAGGACGCCATACGGGAAGAAATCACCAAACTGCTGGTGGCTCGGTTCATCAAGGAGGTGTATCATCCCGAGTGGCTTACGAACCCGGTTCTGGTGCAGAAAAAGAACAAGACATGGCGGATGTGTGTCGACTACACCGACCTCAACAAAGCATGTCCTAAGGACCTTTTGGGCTCCCCCGCATCAACCAAGTGGTGGATTCCACCGTCGGGTGCGATCTCTAGAGTTTTTTGAACGCTTACTCGGGCTATCATCAGATCAGTCTGAAGGAGGAAGACTGCATCAAGACGTCGTTTATTACGCCTTTTGGTGCTTTCTGCTATATCACAATGCCATTCAGACTGAAAAACGCTGGCGCAACTTATCAGCGCACCATACAGCGGTGTTTTCACACTCAACTTGGACACAATGTGGAGGCCTACGTTGATAACGTCGTCATAAAAACAAAATTCAGATGGGATCTCTTAACAGATCTAACCGACACATTCGAGAGCCTAAGGGCATATCGGATGAAGCTAAACCCCGAGAAGTGCGTTTTTCGGGTTCCGTTTGGTAAATTACTCGAATTCATCATATCTCATCGGGGGATCGAAGCCAATCTAGAGAAGGTTAACGCCATCATCAAGATGAAGCTCCCGACTAGTCAGAAGGATGTGCAGAAGCTCACCGGATGCATTGTGGCACTCAATCGATTTGTTTCCCTACTCGGGGAGCGAGGCATGCTATTCTTTAGTCTCTTACGCCGACAAGATGATTTTTAGTGGACAGCAGAAGCACTGGAAGCCTTCGAAGATTTAAAGAGATTCTTCACCACACCTCCAGTGTTGGTCCCTCCCATGCCCCAGGAGCCCCTCTTACTCTACATCGGCGCCACGACTCACGTCATAAGCAACGCTCTGGTGGATGAACGGGCTGAGCAGGGCTCCCTCCAGAAGGTACAGCGTCTGGTCTACTTCGTCAGCGAGGTATTGGGCGATTCCAAAGTAAGATACCCACGAGTTCAAAAACTTATGTATGCTCTGTTACTCACATCAAGGAAGCTCAAGCATTATTTTCAAGAGCATGAAATTTCGGTGGTCACTTCTTTCCCACTCGGAGACATACTTCATAATCGGGAAGGCACCGGGAGGATTGCGAAGTGGGCAGTTGAGCTTGGAGCCTTTGAAATAAAGTTCAGGCCTCGACTAGCCATCAAATCTCAAGCATTGGCCGATTTAGTCGCGGAATGGACAGAGGCTCAGATCCCAGCAGCAAAGGAGAATCTCGAGTATTGGATAATGTACTTTGATGGTTCCCTCATGCTCAGCGGCGCGGGGGCTGGGATTTTGCTCATATCGTCGATTGGAAAGAAGCTACGCTACGTCCTCCAGATACTGTTTCCTGTCAGCAACAACGCCGCCTAGTACGAGGCACTCATCCACCGGCTACGCATCGCCATATCGCTGGGCGTCAGGCGGTTAATGGTGCCCTGAGATTCCCAACTCATGGTTAATCAAGTTCAAAAGGAGTGCTCTTGTATTGGCGATAGCATGGCGGCTTACTGTCAAGAGGTACGAAAGCTGGAAGACAAATTTGACGGATTGGAGCTGACACACATGCTCCGCCGAGACAATGAAGCAGCAGTCGAGCTAGCGCGGATGGGATCCACTCGGGCGTAGGTCCCGACTGGTGTTTTCATCCAAAAGCGGCGCACGCCGTCCATCAAACCACCACCCGCACCGGGAGAAGATCAAGAGAAGCAACCAGCGCCCGATGCAGAGATATTAACAATTAATCCCGGGTGGACGCAGCCTTACTTAGATTATCTTCTTCGTGATGAGCTACCTGAGACGTTGCATATCCGAGCAAGAAGGCAGGGATCTACTCAATGATATCCACTCGGGAGAGTGTGGGCACCACGCGGCGGCCAGCACCCTAGTAGGAAAAGCCTATCGGCAAGGATTCTTCTTGCCGACTGCTGTCATCGACGCGTTAGACATAGTACGCAGGTGTGACGGGTGTCAATTCTTTGCGCGGCAGATTCATATGCCGGCTCAGGATCTACAAACAATTCCAATCTCTTGGTCCTTCGCCGTCTGGGATCTGGACATGGTGGGCCCCCTCAAGCAAGCGCAAGGCGGATTCACTCATCTCTTCGTCACCATCGCAAGGCGGTCCTCCCGACTGAATTGAAGTTCCGGTCCCCTCGGGTTGCCGGCTTCGACCATAACCAGTCGGATGAAACAAGACACAAAGACCTCGATCGGCTCGAGGAAGCCAGGGAAGCAGCAATGATCTAGTCGGCAAAGTGCCAACAGGACTTGCGTCGCTATCATCAGCGCAACGTACTGGGCCGTGCGTTCTCCAAGGGAGATCTGGTCCTCCGAAGGAATCAGAAGCACGAGCATAAACTTTCCTCACTCTGGGAAGGCCCCTTTGTGATCGATGAAGTGACCCGCCCGGGGGCTTACCGCCTAAAGCGCGAAGACGGATCTGAAGTGCCTAACACCTGGAACATCGAGCACCTGTGTCGCTTTTACTCTTAGAATCTTGTAATCAAGCATTGTGTAATTAGTCTCCTCTTTCGACTTGCTACTTGGTCGTAAACAACTAAGCAGTAAGTTGGGGGCTATACTGAATAGTGTGCGGAGTCAACCGCACCCTATCTTATCAATAAAAGTTATTTTCTCTTTACATGTGTTGATCAAATTCGGGTATTATGAAAATTCTTGAGTAATGACGCTCGCACTTGTCAAAGACAATGTTTAGCTACTCGGTTGGTGCATGGGGAGAAAGCCAAGTGCTAATTCCTGGCACTCGGGGGCTGGACCAGTCGGCAAATGCGTTCCATGAAAAGGATAAAACTAAATACTCGGATAAATAAGTTCACAAGTATCGAGGATCAATCAAGCGTTTGGACGTCAAGTACATCTACAAATCTAAATGACTGGCTAAATTGGCAGCAACCGGGCGAACTTCCTTCATCAGGGAAATGGCCTTTTCTTCGGTGCATGCGAATCCTTCCTTCACGGCCTCGAAGTCTAGGCGGGGGAAGTTTGACTTCGTAATTGCAAGGCCTTGGCTGGCGCATGTCGTCGCTACTTCCTGTGAGTAGGTCTTGATACACCCTAGAATGTCGTCAAGACGGGCCACGAAGATATCAGCGTTTGATGGCAGCTCCTCATCGGGGTAAAGATACTTGAGCGTTGGAGCTATTCCTATCAGAGCATGATCGCGGAGCTCGTAGGCGGACTTCATTTTCTCATCGAGAACTTGGAATTGCGCCTTGGTCTTCTGCCGATACTCTATACAACCAATCGGATTTTATAAATCACTCGGACTTCAATGGGGTCGAGCCAGGGAGAGTCGGTGGCGGAAAGTTACCTTCCAGTTCTTTAGCCAACTTCTCGGCTTGAGTGCTGGCTTGGAAGACTTCATCCTCCAAGGCCTTCTGCCTCGCCTCCAGTGCTACATTCAAAGGCAAGTCTTAGAGACTATCATCCAAGGAGCGTTCTTTTTGTCAAGGTTTAATACTATTCAAGATCTATAACCTCGGATGGTATTGGACTCTTCTACGTGGCTGAATCGGAGTTCAGTGTTCTATTGTTGAAGCTCCTCGATTCTTCCACGGTACAACGCGTTGTCAAACTCATCGCGAGACTTTAGCTCGCCCACTGCTCTCTGCGTGCACAGGGTCTTTTGCCTCGACCTCTCTTTCATGTGCTACAAGGAAAAAGGGGGGAGATTAGTGGGACTATCTTATGCAAATCAGGGATTCAAGGCGTAAAAGGGCTTTACCTTGAACATCTCGGCTTGGGCTCTTGCCATATTTTCCAACACTTCTCATTCTTCGGCCTCCTTCTCGTCATCGACCTCGTAGCCCTCCATCTCCGTCCTCCACTTCAATCGGAGGGGTGGAGTGTGAGCTTTGGCGGAGGGGCGAGGAATTTCCTCGTTTTCTGGTTTCGAGCTTTCTGGGGCCGGGGCTAGGATTTCCCCTTCGTCGGTGAGGATTAGCGAGTAGAAGAAGATGGGCCGGAGTCTTGGCGAGGTGCGGCGCGCTGAGTCGGATCCTCTGTTGATTTGGGCTCGGCTTGGCGATCAGATTTTGGAGGTGCCGAGGCCGGCACCTTGGTGCTGTGCGAGCTCAGCATGTTATCATTGTTGGTGATAGTTATGCCTGAATAAATCCGCAAGCGCACGGATATCGTTGAAGCCTTTCACCCTAGAGTATTCCGGGGTATCGAATCCACAGGGAACAGGGAGTTACCTGCATTAATTAATCTTATCTAATGGGAGAGAGGACAATTAGGTAGGTCAAGAGGGTCTTCTGATTTAGGTTGACGGCGTGTTCTTCACCGAACCACAGCGAATCACACCCCTATCAGATTTCTACTCTGCTAGCCGATCAGCTCGAGTTCGATCCGATTCGAGCGTCGGGCACGGCAAGGAGCAACACACAGCGGTTACCCAGGTTCGGACCCCCTGACGGGTAATAGTCCTACTCCTGTCGAGCCTTAGCTCTTTCTTTGTTGTGGTTGTGTGTAAAAGATGATTACAGAATGCTTCCTCCTACCTCTCTCTCTCTCTAAACTCCTTTTATACATGCCATGGGTTGGCGGAGAGAGCAAAGGTGGTAGTACAGTACACTGATAAGGCTAGGGAGACAAAACAGGAGAGACGAAAACATGCTGCTGATGTGTCGAGCGGCGCCGCCCACGCACGCTCGAAAGAGGCCCTTGACTCGTGTGAACGCGCCTGCCAAGTAACAGGCTCCCACCGCCTGACGCGGGCGGCCAACTTGGTGACGACAAGCCCTCTCTGCCGGTCAGTTCCGCAGAGACAGTTGGTCAGAACTGCAGAGGTCACTGTGGCGGTAATCATCACTCCCTCGGTCCATCCGCGTGACGTTGCATTAAATGCACCTATCCTTCGCAACGGGGAGAGCCTTCGCCCAGAAGATTCCCCTTTGAACGCTTCCTGCCACATGGGCCCCACCTATCAGTGAAGGGCCTCCCTCGCGCTGGGGAGTGCTCGCCCGCGCGCTGGGGCCTGATTGCCCGCCTGACGCGTGGCGGCCTCGCCTAGAGCGCAGTGGAGCTCGCCCACGCGCTGGGGCTTGATCGCCCACCTGACGCGTGGCGGCCTCGTCCGGTCTTCTTTAGGACTCTTAATACCCCGGTATTTATTGTACTGACAGTAGCCCCCGGGTCCACCATGAGACGTGAACCGTCGCGCTGATATTTCGCCATTTCTCGCGCGATGGGAGACGAGTCGTGGGGGCCCAACACCTGCAGCGGCCGCCTGCCTAATTCTCCATCTACGCACGATTTTCCATAGGAACTACGCCGCTTTTCGAGGGAAGCCGAGGCGCGCGGGGCATAATGGCGCCGCGCGCGTGCGAGTGGGGACGGAATCTGATGGGGGACGGGGGTCCCGATCTTCCGACAGGTATGGATAAACACGATTGGTGGAGAACTCGACGTTGACGATCCGGCTTCCAATCAGAACAGATCTAAGCCTGCAATCGCTACACCACTGTCTCCGTTCGTTATCAACCACGCCAAGACACGGTTGACCTCACCACGAAGGCTAATTCCTGCAAGCGAATCGAGAACACAAGCAAGAACACGGTAGATGCAATCTCAATATTACAGATTACCGATTAAGCACACAAGTTGGGGTTCCGCAAACCGGTAAACGGCGAAGCTGCAACGGCAGAACAATCTAAGCAAAACCCAAGTCTAAACGATGACGGCTACTGAATATATAGCGACGGCTAGGGTTTGGGGCGCTCAACCCTAGGGTTACATGGGCCACGGGCCCAAAGTGGAGGTGGCGCAGCACCCGGCAGATTTTGACGTCCTCTTGATTTCGTGATTCTGGCTGATTCTGATAGAATTTGGTCCTCAAACTGGATCCATTGGAAAGCTCTCGTCGTGGGCTTGTCCGTGCATACCAAGAACGTCCAAAACGGACTTCATATGACCGAGTTATGATCTTTTCAAGTTGGACTGCTCCTGGTGGCCGAACTGGGCTCGTGGACGACGAATTGGGTTTAATCTTTGGTTGGGCCTTGAGCAACATGGGTGTTTGGACCTGAGGTCGTCGAGGAGGTGGAGAGGCACCTTTCTTGAGTATGTCTTCATGTAGTGGAGGCGGCCATGGTGGTGGTCGAACTGGTGGCGGCGATAGCGCAATATCAATACGACGACGTACATGCTGCTGGCTTGTACGTCCTGGCCATGGTGGTGGTCGATGAACCCATGCAGCCGTAGACATCGTAGTACGTGTAGATGTAGTTGATTATGCCGTAAAGTGTCGCCAACTTGTTGTAGATGAAGAGGTCGAAAATGAAGTAGTCGATTGAAAGCTCGTCGACGTCCATGTTGGCGAAGTAGTCGACGAAAATTTTGATGACCACCATGTTGATGTAGTGTTGGTCTTATCTATGATGGGCGTGGTCACATCAGAATCCAAACCGTCGCTCTCACCCCTTCCATCTATAAATGCTCCATTCTTGTGTGCCGCGGTGAATCCTTTCGCGCCAAACCGCCGTCTGCCTTTCTTGTCGCCGCCGTAGAGCTCTCTTGCAAGCTCCACCGCACTTAGCCTTCTCGCCGCCGCGCTTTCGCCACCTTCCCGTGACTCCAAAGCGTAGCAAGGGTCGTCGTGGAGATGCCACTCCGGCCGCCACCTCGACGCCGACCGCGCCGCTGTCCGAGCCAGCTTTGCCCGCCTCCATTGCTGATGAGGAGATGGTCACGCGGCTCTAGCGGCACATGCCGCCGTCCGCCGCCCAGTTCCGCGCCGGCACAATGGTGCCAAGCCCTCGCCACGGGGAGATCATCACCTTCACCTGGGCTGTTTGGGCGGGGCTTGTCCCGCCGTACTCGGAGTTCTTCTTGGGGGTGCTTGGCTTCTACGAGATCCAGGTGGCGCACCTTCCCCCCAATTCCATCGTGATGCTGGCTATCTTCGCTCACCTCTGCGAAATGTTCGTGGGGGTGATGCCGAATCTCCCGCTCTGGCGCCGGCTCTTCACACTGCACGTGAGCTCGCGCTCGAGCGGGGCCGTGGGGAGCTGCTACTTCTCGCTCCGCAACTCCATCGCCTTCATTCCGCTCACGCTCAAGTCCAACTGGAAGGACTGGTCGCGGCAGTGGTTGTACGTGGAGGACTCCAGTGGTTGTGACGAGCTCACTTTCCCTGAGGGCTTCGCGGAGTCCCTTGCCTGCTGGGGGTCTCTGCCCGACGATGCGGTGGAGATGGAGGCGATGCTGGCGCGCATTGCTGACCTCCGCCACAATGGGCTCACCGGAACACATGTGGTGGCAGACTTCTTGCGGCGCCGCCTATGCCCGCTTCGCATGAGGGCACGCCCCGCCTGGCAATACTACGGCGATGACGATGGGACCCGCATCGCCCCCGGAGGTGAGTGCTCTTGCTATCTTTTGGGTTTTCTGATTCCATGGAACATCTTTTCCTTCTTGATTCTCTGCTAATTCGCAGCTTTTCTTCTTTCTTATTTTCTTTCCTTTCTTTTCGTCCAGCCGCAGGGAATGTGTCAGAGGAGGTGCTCCACCAATGGCTGGCGAGACTACAGCTCGCGCCAACCGGCGACACCCCTTTTCCTGCGAGCGTCCGCCCCCTCTGCGACTGGGACCCACGGGAGCGGAACCCGTACTTGCGTGCGCTGCCTCCCATGGAGGTTTCTGGTCCCGCGGTCCAGGTGGTCCGTCGACCCCTGCAAATCCACGATCAACCTTCGACGACCGCAGAAGCTCCTGCGACCGCCGCTCTTTCTGTGGCCGCCGAGCTTCCTGTCCCAACCGACGCCGACCGTACTCTTGGGAAGCGCCGCCTCATCCTTTCTCAAGACGACGATAACTAGGGGTAGGTGAGCCCGAAAAGGCCTCGCCCCGCGAGCCCTGGGCTGCCTCCACCTTCTTTGGCCCCCTCAGGCGGGGCCCTGCTGCTGATGCCGCCGTTCTGCCTCCTGGTGAGAGCGCGGCGACTTCTCTGGAGCCGGCACCACCTACGCCGGCTTCTTCTATGCAGGCACCTCCTGTGCCGGTGTCTGTCGCGCCGGCACCATCTGTGCCGGCGTCCGCCCCGATAGCGCCGCCCGCGGTGATTCCGCCGCCGCCTCCGTCTCTGCCATCAAGAGGAGGAACGGCTGCGCCGGCCCACGGCCGAGCGGCCTGAGGCTGCCCCCCTCTGCCTTGGCCTTTGGAGGGCGCCGCTTCAGGTAGTTTTCTGCATGCATGTATTTTCACGTTAGGGTTCGCATGCCGCATATTTTTCGCATACCTGAACCCTTTTCTGATTTTTCTTCATGGGGCATGTCGGATCCTGAGGCTTCGTGCTCCGGTCCGCGCGATCCGCCTGTCCCCGCCTCGCTCCCGATCCCTTCGACGGAGACGGTGCCTCCTGCTGCGGAGAGCACGTCGGCGCCGAGGCTGGAGCACCTTCCGGCTGCTGCCGCAGCCGACACCGACGCCATTTCTGCCATCGCCGCTGACGTCGGGCGGTCCTTCGATGCGCTCCGCGCCCTCGCCCACACCTGGGCTGTGCGTGAAGGCGCTCTGGCTTCGGCGACACAAGTTGTCGGCGAGCTGCGGCGGATTCTTGACCGGGAGCTGGCTGCGAAGGAGGCGGCGACCCGTGAGGCTGCGGCGGCGCAAACCGCCGCCGCCTCTGCCGCCAAGGAAACTGCGAATCTCCGCGCGGCGCACTCTAAACACCTCCGGGTCCTTACCGCCATGCTACCGACTGCTTACCATGGATTCGCGGAGGTCCTGGACCCGCTGGGGGTTACCCTGTACCCCCCGCTGGAGGAGACCGCTGCGCAGTACGCTGGTGCAGTGGGGCGCGCCGCCGAGGCTCTTAGCGATCTGCCGGTGGTGATGCGGACGCGGGCGATCGAGGATGGTCGCCGCGGCGCCTTTGAAGCAGCGCGGTTCATCTTCGGCAACTGCCTTGCCCAGAATGTCGCGTTTGATCTCGATGCCGCCACCGGGGAGCCCCCGCGCTAGCTGGACCAAGACGAACAATCTCGCATCGAAGTCGCCGCCGACCGAGTGTCCATGATGGGCGGCGCTGCACCGGCGGAGGACGACGACGATGAGGAGTGATCGGCACCTTTTGCCGCTTGTCTTGTACATAAGAGCTGTTAATGCAACCTTTTGCTTTTCCTGCCACAAGTCTCGTTTAAACTTTATGCAATCTTTTAATTACGAGAAAAAGGGACTTAGGCAACCGGTCGCCAAAAGCTTTAGACAGAACGTTCTGTTGAGAGCGAGCGCTTTTTCCTTAGGCATCTGGTTACTTCAACCCTTATGGCCTCTCCGCAAACCGACTTAAACATTGTGTGGCGAGAACTTAGCTTCCGGAAGTGGTCTAAGACACTGGTGCCGTCGTTGGCGCAGAGGGCCCAGACCGAGCAGACACACCAGGCTAGGACACGCCTTCCGTATACCTTGCCTCGCCCAACGCAAGTTCAAGCGTTCGCCTTTGCTACTAAGGGGTCATTAGCCTTAAGTACTTTCTCGCTACAAGTTTTCAACATAATGTTTTCTAACAGACTTTTCAAGGCGAAACAAAATGCTCACAGAGTGACAGAACTTATCTTTATATTGCAGATGGCTTCGTACATCGTAGCCCCCGAGGCGAGCGGTGAAGGGGGAAGACCTCGCCGCTCGGATCCAAGGGAAGGCCAAAAAGCTTCTGAAACAGCCACCTACGGGTAGAACTTCCTCATCTGCTCGACGTTCCAAGTGTTCGCCAATTCACGACCATCCTCGAAGGCGAGCCTAACTGAGCCGGGACGAGATACTGACACCACCTTAAAGGGGCCCTCCCACGGGGGAGACAGCTTGTTGCGACCTGCCTGCACCTGAACTCCGCGCAGGACGAGGTCGCCCACTGCCAGTGTTCTCTCGCACACCCTTCTTGCCTGATAACGGCGCAGGGATTGCTGATATCTGGCGTCCCGGATCGCGGCTCTATCTCTGACCTCCTCCAGGAGATTTACTTCATCTTGACGCCGGTCAGGGTCACCATCTTCACTGTACACCGCCACCCTTGGGGATCCGCAGGCGAGCTCCGACGGGAGCACTGCTTCAGAGCCATATACCAGGAAGAAAGGGGTCTCGCTAGTAGCTCTGTTGGGAGTCGTCCGCAGCGCCCAAAGTACGGTGGGGACTTCTTCCGCCCAGCGCTTGCCACGCTTTTTCAGGCGATCGAACGCTCTTGTCTTGAGTCTTTTGAGCACTTCCACGTTCGCCCGCTCCACCTGCCCATTGCTCTTCGGATGCACGACGGAGGCGAAGCACAGCTTGATACCCAGCTCTTCACACCAATCTTGTAAGTCAGCACTCTTGAACTGAGCGCCAATGTCGGTGATGATTCTGCTGGCGACGCCAAACCGAACGAAGATACTTCTCATGAACTTTATGGTTGCAGCGGAGGTGATCGCCGGGACCGGCGAGGCTTCCACCCACTTGGTGAACTTGTCGACGGCGACGAACAAATGCGTGTAGCCCCCGGTTGCCTGCAGGAATGGACCAAGGATGTCCAGCCCCCAGACCGCGAACGGCCAGGAGAGCGGAATAGTTTGCAGCGTCTGGGCTGGTTGGTGGATCTGCTTAGCATGAAACTGGCACGCTTCGCATCTCCTCACCAGCTCGAAGGAATCCTGGGGGGCAGTAGGCCAATAGAAGCTGTGGCGGAAGACCTTTCCGACCAACGCCCGGCTCCTTGAATGGCTCCCGCACATGCCTCCATGGATCTCAGAGAGGATTTCGCTCCCCGCTTCCCGAGAGATGCACTTCAGTAGAACTCCGTTAGCGCCCTGGCGATACAGGCCCCCACCTACCAGGGCGTAGTGCTTGGCCTTGCGCGCTATCTTCTCAGCTGACGCGTCATCGTCGGGGATCACTCTGTCCCGCAGGTAGGCTAGGATAGGATTCATCCACTGACCTTCCCGGACGAGTGCGACGACGTTAGCATAGTCGCTGGCGTACTCTGCCTGGCCTGGCATTTCCGCCTCAACCGCCGCAGCAGTTCTTCCGCATCTTCCCTCGAGCTGGGGAGCTGTTGCGGGGACATCTACATCTCCACCAGATCCGGGAGCGGCGTCGAGAATCATGTCGTCCCCACCAGGATCGGGGGCTGCGATAGACGGCCGCATGAGTCTTTCTTCAAAGACCCTAGCCGGGGCAGGTGCCCTCGATGAGGCAATCTGGGACAGTTCATCTGCCATGTAGTTGTTGCGGTGAGGGATGTGCGCGAAGCCCAACCCCTCAAAGTGCCACTCCAACCGACGCACCTCCGCCAGGTAGGCCGCCATGGTGGGATCTGAATAGGTGAATTCCTTCTTCGCTTGGTTGATGACCAGGAGAGACTCGCCTTTGACTTGTAGCCACCGAATGCCCAGGGTTGAAGCCACCCTGAGCCCAGCGATGAGTCCTTCGTATTCCGCGACATTGTTGGTAGCGCGGAACTCCAGCACCACCAGGTGCCGAACAATGTCGCCGGTGGGAGACACTAGGACGACGCCGGCCCCAACCCCCTCCAGCCGGAACGAGCCGTCGAAGAAGAGAGTCCACGGCGAGGGTGCTGGGGTGTCTTCAACTTCTGCGGCCGCCGGAGTCCATTCGCAGACGAACTCCGCTAGAGCCTGCCCTTTGATGGCCGTTCGGGGGGCGAACTAGAGGTCGAACTCGGCCAGTTCCATTGCCCACTTGGCGATGCCGCCCGTTGCTTCGCGGTTGAAGAGGATTTCTCGCAAGGGGTATTTTGTCAAAACAGTAATTTCTCGTCCCTGGAAGTAGTGGCACAGCCTCCTGGATGCCATCAACACGGCATATAACATCTTTTGGTGCTGCGAGTACCGTGTCTCAGCGTCATGGGGAACTTTGCTGATGTAGTAGATCGGTCGTTGAACTTCTTCTCTCTCCGCCACCAGCACCGCGCTGACCACCTCCGGGTTCGCCGCGACATAAAGAATCAGCGGCTCGCTTGGATCTGGGGCGACCAGCACGGGCGGCGAAGTGAGGTAGTTCTTCAGGACGTCGAACGCCTCCTACGCCTCCTTGGACCACTTGAAATGATTGGTCTTCTTCAAGAGCTTGAATAGCGGGAGACTCTTATCCCCCAGGCGAGCTATGAAGCGGCCCAGGGAAGTCGAGCAGCCCACCAAACACTGCATTTACCGAAGTCGCGCCGGTGGCTTCATATTCTCGATCGCTGCGATTTTGTCGGGGTTCGCCGCGATTCCCCTCTGGGAGACAAGGAAACCCAGAAGCTTGCCCGACGGAACGGCGAACACGCACTTCTCGGGGTTAAGCTTGATGCAGTACTTCCTCAGGTTGGCAAAGGTTTCATCCAAATCGCCGATCAGCTCCTCCGTCTCCTTGGACTTCACCACCAGGTCGTCGACGTACACCTCCAGGTTCCGCCCGACCTACGGGCGGTGAGCAATGTGCATGGCCCTCTGATAGGTTGGGCCTGCATTCTTTAATCCGAACGCCATCCTTGTGTAGCAGTAGACGCCCATGGGCATCACAAAGGCAGTCTTGTCTTCGTCTTCTTCAGCCATGCTAATCTGGTGGTACCCGGAGTACACATCCAGAAAGCACAGCTGTTCGCATCCTGCCGTAGAGTCGACGATGAGGTCGATGCGGGGCAGCGGATACGGATCCTTCGGGCACGCCTTGTTGAGGTCGGAGAAGTCCACGCACATCCTCCACCGTCCAATGGATTTCTTGACGAGGACGGAGTTCGCCAGCCACCTAGGATGGGAGACGCTCCGAACGACCCCCGCCCTCAGAAGTTTGTCCACCTCCTGGCAGATGACGACCTGGAGCTCCACCGACTGCTTCCGAACCTTCTGCATAACCGGTCGCGCGCCGGGGAACGTGGTCAACTTATGCTCAATCACCTCCCTGGGGACCCCAGTCATGTCGGACGGTTGCCAGGCAAACACGTCCGCATTAGATCGGAGGAAGGAGACGAGCGCGCCTTCCTATTTGGCGCTGAGAGAAGCGCCCACCTGAACGATCCTCGCCGGGTCTGACTCACTCAGGGAGATCGCCTTAACCTCCGCGGACAAGCTGGGGGAAGCACGGATCTTCGCCGGAGGAGCTCCCAGTGTCGAGGCTTCAGCCTTCTGGGCACCGACTGCCCCCGCCAAAGCGAGAGCATCCTTGTCGCAGCGGAGAGCCTCTGGGCGGTCCACTTTTACGACGATGGGGACGGCTGGCCCCGGAATCTTGACCACCATGTAGGCGTAGTGGCAGACCGCCATGAACTTGGTCAGCGCCGGCCGACCCAGTATGGCGTTGTTCGGGAGGTCGAAGTCAGCTACCTCGAACTCGAGCATCTCCGTACGGAAGTTGTCGGAGCCCCCGAAGGTTACCGGGAGACTGACGCGCCCCAGAGGGGCGGATTAAGCCCCCGGCGCAACGCCGAAGAAAGGGAGCGCCGGCCGAAGCTCCTACTCCTGGATCTGAAGTGCTTTGGCGACTTGGGCGGATAGGAGGTTAATAGAACTTCCTCCATCTACCAGCACCAGCCCCAGCTTAATAGTCCGGACCGTGGGCGCAACCACGATCGGGAGATGTCCCGGGCCGGCGGTACTGGCGGGGTGATCGGCCTGACTGAATGTGATCGACTGCTCCGATCACACCAGCTGCCTGGCTGACCCTACGCCGGGCACGACGGCGCACACCTCCCTCATCACACGCTTGAAGCTGGCGTGAGAAGGATAGGTGGCCGACCCGCCATGGATGAAGGCAACTTCGCGCTCAGCCTGTTGAGAACCAAGCGGAGCCGTATCCTTGCCCTTGTCGCTGGCGGATGCTTGTTGCTACTCGTGGACCAGTTTATCCACTATCTTGCTGACGACCTGGCAATCAGCCAAGTCATGGGTGTTGCTGCGGTGGATGGGACAGTAGGTCCTTCCGTCCCACTCATCGGGGCGACCTCCTCGCCCTTCGCCGCGGCCGCGATGATCATCGCGACCGCCTCTGCGGGGACTGTCCTTGCCGCCGCCGCGACCTCCTCCTTTCTTCCGCCCACCGCGCCCGTCTCGCGGCTGGCTGCTGTCGTCGTTGTCGTCGTCGCGCTCGGCGGCCAGGACCTGCTCGGCCTCGGCCGCCTTGCGCTTCTTCTTGTCTTTTCCGCCGGGACTTTTTGAAGTTCCGGCCTCGCCACCCGCAGCGGCCCCCGCCCTTCCAGCCGGGCGAAAGCGGCCTCCGCCTGTAGGGCGCACTTGTGGGCCAAAGTAAAGAGCTCCTCCGTCATCTTGATCTTGCGGGTAGCCATCTTCTCCTTGACCTTGGGGTCTCGGGTGCCCCTCCTGAAGGCCGTGACAATGGCGTCGATGGAGATGTCAGGAATGGTGTTGCGAACCTGACTGAAGCGCCGGATGTAGTCGCGCAGCGACTCCCCCTTCTTCTGCTCCACATTATGGAGATCGTCTTCGACTCCGGGCTACTCGAAAGTGCCCTGGAAGTTGGTGATGAAGAGCTCAAAGAGCTCCTTCCATGACCCTACCGACTCCAGAGGCAGGTTCATGAGCCACGAGCAGGCTCCGCCAGTGAGGACTGCCGAAGAAGCGCCGCCCTCATCGGCGGAGGCGGCGTCGTGGGAGCACCCTTCCGTGCCTCCGCGAGCGGCAGTGATAGCGCGGTCGCGCTGTCGATCGTGCCGCCGGCGGAGCTTGTCGCGTAGGTCTTCTCCGTGCCGTAGATGGCGGTCCTCCAAGTGGCCCCGGAGGTCCGGCCCACCGTCGCGCCTGTCCTGCCGAATTGCCGAAGGAGTTGCCTGGCTTTGGCCATACTGCCCCCGCTCCCTCCCGCCAAGAGTTCCGCAGGAGGGGTGCGGGGAAACCAAGGGACGGGACGAAGCGGAAACACCGGTTCCCACGCCCCCTGAAGCTTGCACCATCGCCGCGGCGGCGTCGACGTAGCGGGCCAAACTGGCCAACCACGGCGCCGCCGGGGAGTCCGGAGTTACCGGAACCGGCGGGTTGTCCAGTAGGGCCCTGGCCGCATAGAGGTTTCGTGCTGGAGAGCACTCCTCCATGGCCAGACGTCGCCTAGCCAGACTGGGACGGCTGCCCTCCGCCAGGGTGCCGACCCTTGACGGGAGGCTGCCGCCCGGCTGGTCCACCACCGTCGCCGCGGCCGCTGCCGCCGTCGCGGCCCTGGCGGCCACTTCCTCGTCCGCCGCCGTATGCTGATCCGCCATTGACGTCTAAAAAAAGGGTCGAAGAACTCGAACTGACACTAGCGCCCCCTACCTGCCGCGCCACTGACGGCGTCTTCTTCACCGAACCACAGCGAATCACACCCCTATCAGATTTCTACTCTTCTAGCCAATAAGCTCGAGTTCGATCCGATTCGAGCGCCGGGCACGGCAAGGAGCGACACACAGCGGTTACCCAGGTTCGGACCCCCTGACGGGTAATAGTCCTACTCCTGCCGAGCCTTAGCTCTTTCTTTGTTGTGGTTGTGTGTAAAAGATGAATACAGAATGCTTCATCATCCCTCTCTCTCTATCTCTAAACTCCTTTTATACATGCCATGGGTTGGCGGAGAGAGCAAAGGGGGTAGTACAGTACACAGATAAGGCTAGGGAGACAAAACAGGAGAGACCAAAACGTGCTGCTGATGTGCCGAGCGGCGCCGCCCACGCATGCTCGCAAGTGGCCCTTGACTCGTGTGAACGCGCCTGCCAAGTAACAGGCGGAGCGCTGCTCCCACCGCCTGATGTGGGCGGCCAACTTGGTCACGGCAAGCCCTCTCTGCCGGTCAGTTCCGCAGAGCCACAGTGACAGTTGGTCAGAACTGCAAAGGTCACTGTGGCGGTAATCATCACTCCCTCGGTCCATCCGCGTGACGTTGCATTAAATGCACCTGTCCTTCGCAACGGTTAGAACCTTCGCCCAGAAGACTCCCCTCTGAACGCTTCCTGCCATGCGGGCCCCACCTGCGAGTGAAGGGCCTCCCGCGCGCTGGGGATTGCTCGCGCTCGTGCTAGGGCCTGATCGTCCGCCTGACGCCCCACGCGCTGGGACCTGATCGCCCGCTTGACGCCTCACGCGCTGGGACCTGATCGCCCGCCTGACGCGTGGCGGCCTCGCCTGGAGCGCTGTGGAGCTCGCCCACGCTCTAGGGCTTGATCGCCCACCTGACGCGTGGAGGCCTCGCCTGGAGCGCTGTGGAGCTCGCCCACGCTCTAGGGCGTGATCGCCCACCTGACGCGTGGAGGCCTCGCCTGGAGCGCTGTGGAGCTCGCCCACGCGCTAGGGCCTGATCGCCCGCCTGACGCGTGGCGGCCTCCCCTGGAGCGCTGTGGAGCTCGCCCATGCACAGGGGCCTGATCGCTCGCCTGACGTGTGGCGGCCTCGCCCGGTCTTCTTTAGGACTTAATACCCCGGTATTTATTGTACCGACATAGGTCATACTGGCCTAAGAGTGAGTACTCAGTTCTATGCTGACTTTATTTACGTCGGAGCATGGCAGGCCCGCCACCCGCCCACCTTCACTTAAGAAGCCTGGAGAGTTACGGTCACCCCCGAAGGGCCCTACGGAGCTAACCCTAACGTGGTGGAACGTTACTAAGGATAGACAGGGCTATCACCACCTGCTACATCCACGATAGTCCGTTGGGTCTGGGCGTCAACCAAGGGAATTACTAGTCTAAACACCGCGTCTACACTAACAATTACTACTTTACTAGTGCACCGAGTAAAGTATTCACAAAAGGCAAAGTATATCTCACCAGTTGCAAACGGGGTTCTCAGTAAATAAACTAGCATTGAACTGGAAGTACTTTATAAATAAAAGAGCATGGCTACAGTGTTACCAGACTGAAGAGGAGAACTTTGAGTGCAAATGCAGCAAAAAAAATCCACGATGTACAGTACGTTGAGTGGCTAGATACCTAGCTAAGCATGTAGAGAGTTGGGTGAGATTAGACATGAGAGGTGGAGTTGAGTGGGGCGGTCGGCCGGTAAAAAAATAAGTCTACACGGTAACAATATTCCTAGGAATCTGTGATAAGCCGATCCAATTTGAACCCAAACGCAAATTCTAACCTGAGTCGTCGTGCCCCCTCTGTCCTCGAAGAAACCCGAGCCACACGCTAGCAAACCGCTATATGATGACCTACCACTAAATCGCTAAATGAGATTTTCCTTGGCCATAGCTGTCAACTCAATCTCAAGAACACTTTAGAGTTGTTTCTTTAGAGTATTTTCTGTAATAAAAGCGTATTTATGTAATATAGTATTTAACTAACACTACTACAAAAGAGATTATTACATATAGAGATAGTAATAGAACTGGAAGCAGGACTCTAGCTAGACAATCTATTTTCATGTTCTGACATAGTTAGGATATGAGTCCCTTATAACATTCCCACCAACCGAGGCATTACTACCGATTCATGACTCAAACCAGTACTAGTGCCTAGGTATCACTACTTGTTCATGACTCAGCCTGGTAGTGATAATGCAGGAAGCATCACCATTCGTATCACAGACCGGTACTAGTGTGAGCACGTCAGTTCCAACTAGTACTAGATGACCCCAATGTTGGCGATAGTTATTAGGTTTCGGAAAAAAATATTTTTTTATCTCTTTTGAAAAACCGCTGCGTTCCCCATCAACGGCGCCAGAAAACTTGTTGGCGATGCTTACGCTCAAAGAAATTAATCTGCAAGCGGACGGATATCGCATGTAGTTTTCACCAGGAGTTTTCCTAGAGTTATTGAATCCACAGGGAACGAGGGTCTAAAGAGATAATCCTCTATATCTTAATTATTTAAAATACCAGCCAGTCTAGGAAACGGGGGTTAGGATAAATGAAAAGACCGGGGACACACACACACATACAAACGATAAATATTCACACAAATAAAAGAGAAAGCTACTGTAGCTAGATAGATAGTTGGGAAGACAATGAGACAAGTTTAATAAGTTCTCAAAACCGTGTGATTCAGTTTATTGAGTGAGCTTGGTAATCTAACAGTGGTTCACTTGGTATTCGTCGTCGGAGCTCGGACATTCACTACCACTCTCTATACTGAATTGGAATCCTGAATGGTTATGATCATTACGATAGGGCTCTTATGGATAGAGTGGTGGGTGTAGTGGAAAATGAGTGGTAGAGAGCGATGAAAAGGCCCACCCACTTGGGGGGTGGTTGGCTGAAGGTAGTGGGTCGGCCGGCCTAGGTGGGGCTGGCAGGCCCAACTTTTCCACCAAAATATTTTTTGTATTTTTATAGACAGGGTAAATACATAGTGAAAATTAAATATGCTGTGGAAAATGCACGAAAAATAAATATGAATGCAAGATAAACATCCGGCTTAACTCCCAGTGGAGGCTCGAATTTTTGTTTTTGCTGTCGACTTCAACCTTCAATTGTCTTGAATTGGTTCCGCAGCCGGAGTTGCTACGGCCGGTTGAATTCCTTTCTTACGCCACACTTCTTTGATTTGAGATTTTTGGGTGGCGTTGATCTTTCCTTGCGGCACCGATTTCTCGACCGCATGTTTCTTCCGACGGGGCTTGGATTTCCCCTTGTTCTCAGATCACCTCCTTTTGTAGACTACCGTGATCAATGAGGTGCTGACACGGTTAGGGACAGGTGTCACAAGGTCCTTGCTGAAGGGGGAATCCGAAGGGGCGAAGAGGTGGGTCGGCTGGCCTAGGGGCGTCGGCCGGCCTGCCTTCTGTTGATCCTGGCTCTCTAATTTGCCTAGGATACTTCTTGTGCGGTGTAGATCTTCTCCCAAAGTCGGTTTGGCAGTTGGAGACCGGTAGCATCGGGTTCCTTTGAAATCCTATGCTTAACTTCAGGATTACTCCTCTTTCTGGATGAAACCGACTGAAATCAACGGCTTGGATGTACTCTAGGATCTCTTGTAGAAGTTCCGGTGCAACCATGGCCTGACTGGGTGAAGGAGCTGGGTCGGCCAGCGTAGGGTGGGTCGGCCGACCCACTGTTTTGCCCGGCTCGGTCCCATTTTTCCTCAGTAGGTCCCTGTATGCAAAATACTACCACAACTCGTGGAACTTTATTAGAATAATTAAAATGTTAGTATAAACCTTGATTTTCCCTCGAAAAGCCGGAATTCCGGAATATGTTAACGTATAAAATTGGTGTTTATTTGACATCAACATGTTGAACGGCCCAAAGGACGGAAGGAATTTCGTCGACCCAGGATTTGTTGTGCTCGCTGAGTGCAGTGATCACACGTCATAAGCCTAGTTCTCTTGTAATGTAACCCTCAATAATTTTGATGTGTCAAATACAAGTGTATCCATTAATATTTAAGAAATCCTCAATAATGTAATCATCAATAATCAATCGTTGGATTTGGAAATTGCCATTGCCCCATCAAGATAGAGTGGAACTGCCATTTGCAGTCCACAGCCTCTTCTCCCCTTGTCATCCCTCAATTTTTGGTAACCAGAGAGCCACTGTTCACATGCACTAGACCCTGGATCAGTACTCTGGTGCGTACAATACATAGCCGAGTATTATATAGACATACGTTTCATTATTCGGAGTATTACATACCTGGTTGCATGACGCAGGATTAAAATTAAATAAGCCAATAGGCCATCAACTATTATACAGAAATCATCAGAGTCAGCAGAACGTATACAAGATCATCCGAAAAATCATCCGACGGCTATGCATTGCTGTAGGCGACTGGAGCAAACCCTATACTGCATCACGACCATCGCAGCCCAGATCATCTTCATGGCTCTCGACCAAATCCTTCTGTGTTCTTTCATCTAAAAGAGTGGAGGTATGCGAGGTCAGCGTCATCCAAACACTGGCTAGTTAACACTTCCCTTAAGGCACTTAATGTTAGGAGGCTTTGATTTGGGGAAGAGGTTATTTTATTTGAGTAAAGCCAGTTTTAAGATGAGTTCAAAATACCCTATCTAGCATCAGGTATTAATGTTTCTTTTAATCATCAGGGGGTTCAGCACAAGAACATACATAACCAAGGCACACAACCCAAGCCCAACCAACAGACCTTGACGGCCAACCTTAAGGTATCCAACTCAAACTCGACCAACTCTTGCCCAATATCACAACCAACTCACCAATCCAATATCCATATCCAGCTTAAAGAATCATCTCGACTTCCTTCCGGTTGCCCTAAGCTTTTTTAGTTCTGCTATCATTCCAGGATTTGGCAAATCCTCTTGTGGACCACACATGCCATGGCATGCCCGCCTCGGCCTAGTGGGGTTGCTAGCCCTCACTAGCCGACCGTCACCCTAGGGATGTGTGGCCACTATCACCCTCGGTAATGACCAATGCCAGTCCCTATCGAGAATGGTCCCAGAGGGCCTCCGCAGAGCGGTCACAGTTGGCGATCCAAAACCCGTACTCCGTGCGATGGCCACGCGTTGTGTTGGAACCATCCCTCAAATGGCAGCTATCTCCCCGCTACGTGTGTTACTCGTGCTCCTCCTGGGTAAGCCCTGGCTAAACCCAGCACTAGGCATCTCGTGCCTTAATCATCCCTCAGGATGTCCAACTAGGGGCAACCCACCGATCATTCTCTACATCCACGGTCATTGGCCATATTTTTTTATCTCTTTTGAAAAACCGCTGCGTTCCCCATCAACGGCGCCAGAAAACTTGTTGGCGATGCTTACGCTCAAAGAAATTAATCTGCAAGCGGACGGATATCGCATGTAGTTTTCACCAGGAGTTTTCCTAGAGTTATTGAATCCACAGGGAACGAGGGTCTAAAGAGATAATCCTCTATATCTTAATTATTTAAAATACCAGCCAGTCTAGGAAACGGGGGTTAGGATAAATGAAAAGACCGGGGACACACACACACATACAAACGATAAATATTCACACAAATAAAAGAGAAAGCTACTGTAGCTAGATAGATAGTTGGGAAGACAATGAGACAAGTTTAATAAGTTCTCAAAACCGTGTGATTCAGTTTATTGAGTGAGCTTGGTAATCTAACAGTGGTTCACTTGGTATTCGTCGTCGGAGCTCGGACATTCACTACCACTCTCTATACTGAATTGGAATCCTGAATGGTTATGATCATTACGATAGGGCTCTATTGGTCCAAAGCCGGACGCTTTGGGTTACGCACGAGATACTTAGTATCTACGGATGGATAGGGCTGTCACCACCTACCACATATACGTGGGCCCGGGTGTAAACCGAGTTAGTCCTAGTCTCAAACACCACGTCTGCCACTATTTTTAATCAATCTTCCTCAGTACCAAAAGGAAGTTGATTTAGGTTCAATGCCAGGGTCTAACAGTATATGAGTGAGAACCTAAACTGATTCCAGACGAATACAAGCTACCGGTAAGACAAATTTACACAACTCATTTATGTAGATATACTCAGCTCAAATAAAGTTCAACATATAAGCAATGAATGAAGTGATCTCACTAATTGTAACAATTAGAAAAGGGTATAAGAGCTATTACCCGAATTCCCAAAGACAGTTCCAGAACTCCGAGCTTCAGCCCGACTTGACTCTAACTCCCAACTACTACTAACTAAGAGCTACTCTAATAAGTGGAATGAAAGTGAGGAATGTGTTGTGTTCTCTCCAAAAGTGAGGTGTAGGGGTCCTTTTATAGTGTCCCGGAGCCAATGAGGGAGTGCCATGGCTTGGGACACGTGTCATCTTGCCACTCTCTAAAGGGGAATCCGAAAAGCTTTAATAGGGTGTCGGCCTGCCTAGGGTGGGTCTACCGACCCACCTTCTTCACCTCCCCGCCGTGGATTTTTTCTAGGATGCTCCCTTGATGGTGTAGATTAACCCCTTAAGCCGGTGGATCAAGTTGACATGCGCAAGAAAGGAATCCAAGGGAATCCTATGCTCATTTGTGAAGCAATCGTGTCCATTCGATCAAACCGACTGTCATGGATGGTGTAGATGTCTTCTAATTGTGCTTTGATGCCACTTGAGAGAAGTCGGAGCCGGATTGGTGACGTGGCCAGGGCGGCCGGCCTAGGGTGGGTTGGCCGGCCTGGCTTTTTGCCCGGTTCGGCTCCGGTTCTTCCCATTTTGTACCTGTGGACCCACAACTCACCAAAACTTATGGAACTTTATTAGACTAAATAAAATGTTAGTATAAACCTTGATTTTCCCTCTGAAATGCCGGAATTCCGGAATATGTTGACGTATAAAATTGGCGTTTATTTGACGTCAACAGGCGCCACCGCATCCTCTACCCCTTCTTTAATTGTGTTTGTGTGCTCTATTATTTCATTACCTTTGGCCTCACTTGATCTAGCATTTTGTTTCAACTCCGCTTGAGAAAACAACACTAACAGGAGATAGCATTCAATCACAATCTCCACATAACACCTTCAATTTTTGGTATATGCGGTCAGCATCAACTCCTGTAAAAATCCCTCCCTAGCACGGCGAACCACGACATTAACCTTTATTTCAGGTTCTTGCAAGATCGGGTCAAACATCTGTAATAACCAGTTTTGCCAACCGCCAAAGGAACTCTTTGTAGGCCTCGATATCCTTGTGTGGCAGACTAAAACATAGAAAGATATACACTTGTTGGGCCATGCATTATTTCTCCATCCCCATATAATCTGAAAATATAATTTGTCTACATTACTCTTGGATAGATTAAATTTCAGAATTGTCATCATTTTTCATCTCGATGCTAAAAAACGGCGCTACACTCCGCATAACTAATAAATATCTCATTAATCTATTCTACCTTATATTGACACAATACATTACAATTAAAATAAATCACACCTATCTACTCTAACCTCATGTTTATGCAACCACTCAACATCTACTATGTCGCAGATCAATGCTAAAAACTAACCTATTATATAGCATGATTTGTTGTGCAAACCCTAATTCTATACACTATGTTTAATTAAACTATGTCACATTACACTATATAAACCATTATACAAGGCTAACCTACCTTGTTTTCAATAGATTTAAATGAAAATTTGCATGTGAAACCACCCATATGCGACAACCCCCTCCTCTCCTCCCCCATTTCTCCTTTTCTTCTTCTCTTCATCGTTTTTCCCGCATCAGCTCGGCTTGTCTCAACTGAAATAGCCATAGTGTCGGCTAGCAGTTCGTGTGGCACTTTGTAGCAAAGGGAAATCTTGCATGTTGAAATGGTGGATTTCCCCCGCCCGCTAAATCCTGCCACTCCAACCGACAGGTTTTTCCAAAAGTTCAAAATCTGATGATTGGATGGGTTAGATTCCTCTCTGACCCAATTATGACATGCCAAACAAGCCGAAAAGTTGGATCTTCAGTATTACCGAGCCAGGCGTTGTTTTCAACACCAAGGACTTGAGATTTATTGAGTTCTTTACAATCTCTTTTCAGATTACAGGAGACATCGACGAGACTAGTCGGCCGGACATCTGGTTCGATCGTAAAGCACTCATGGGCTACTGTGGACTACATGGGCCCCGGGTATTCTCTAGAAGGCCCATAAAAAAGCAGATAGGGAGCAACTCAAGCCGGCCGGATCGGCATAGAGACCACTCGGGCAACACATGACTTGATCACCAAGGATGCTCCTGAGGATAGAGTCCAGCTCCATGTAATTAGGACATTCATACTCGTATATCATGCACCGGCATAACCGAATTTGGTACCATGTACTGGATAGAACCATGTAAGCCTATCCCCCCTGTACTATATAAAGGGAGGGGTAGGGCCATGGAACATATCATAACACATCATCCCACATCAGATAGCTGTATCAGCATAAACATCTCCATCATTTGCGAATTCCCACACAGACATAATCACAGAGCACAGGACTATGGTATTGCCTCCGTGTTGAGGGCCCGAACTTGTATAAATCCCTGCCTTGTGTTATCATCTGGCTTGGTTCTTGCGCATAACCCTATAACAAATTCATTGCCGACGGTGACCCCCGATTAGCCATCAGTCGACAATACCTCTCGGCCAAACTTTGTCTGATCGGTACGTCCTTAAGTGGGCCGCTAGCTGATCCCTTCTCCGGTTGGAACAGGTACCACTCGTCTGAAAGGCGTGCCCCATGCTGGGCCGAGTGCTGGTTTCTGCAAGACAGAGCCAAGAACTATGACATCCTAATAAAATATTAGAATGTCCCAAGTTTTATTTAAAAATAAAAAAATTCCAAACTTTACAATTTAGAAAATTCCAAACTTTACGATTTCAGATACAAAAATTTCCTCCTCGCTTTTAGTCGTTCCTCGGTCCGAACCCTAACCTTCTCTCTCTCCATCTCTCTCTCCTATGTATGAATGTGTGAGGCGAAGTGAGCAACAGGGGATTTTTCCCCTTTTGATCTCACAGTTTAGGTCAAAACCCAGCTCCAACACTGTTCATCACGAACAGTAATGCCTCTCCAATTTTATCTCCTAATTAGTAACTTCGTTTCGCCCCAAATCAATTTTGTTGATCATAACCTGTCATATTCTAGCCACAATACTAATTTGGTATTTTTCGGAATTATCCTTACAGCCACCTTTCGCGAGCGCCTCGTTTTGCGTGTCGCAGTCGCCGACTTCTCGAGGCGAACACCGAGCGACGCTGATGAAGGAAAAATTGTTCCGACCGGGATTCGCGGAGATCCAAAGTGCGGGTTGGTTGTCGAGGCACCATTGACATTATTTTGTTTATTATGTTTAGTAAAATATATTTGCCATGGTTGAATGGTTTGCACGTCGTTTTGCGTATAGACAGTATTGGTATTTTTGTCGGGAATCGCGAGTGCCGATAGAATCCCGAGGAGTCGTTAAGATCAAGAGACGGGCCAAGATGTCGTCGTCGTCTACGTGGGAGTCGAGGATGCCGACAACTTCCAGAAGGGCGTGGGTTTCGGACCAAGACGTCACCATGGAAGATGGTGGTCCGAGATCATCGACGATTTCCCGAGAAGCGTGCGAGGCCGATCGCTACCAGGCAAGCACTAGTTGTTTGCATATTCTTGTCCTATGTTTTACTAACCCCATCCATCAAAAAATATGTGCTCTCTTGACTATGATTTAGGGCAACAGTTTTGGGACGGATGGAGGTTCATTATTTATCTTTCATATTTCACTTGTGCATGCGTATTAGAATAGTGTGTGCCTTTTTCCTGTTAGTCATCTACTAGCATGATGAGACTTCATTTGATGAACCCTTTACTGTTCCTTAGCCTATCCTTGACTAGATGTGTAGGACTGCATTTGGGATTCACTACAAAATGTGCCTTTGTGAGGCGTATGCTTCGTGATGGTGTTTCTGATTAAACTCTAAACAACTAAAACTAGTGTAGATTGTTTAGGGGAGACCCGACAGTGATGGTTCCAGGACTGTGGTGGAGATTCGAGGGTCTCCTCTAATAAGGACTCAAGCTTGTGTACTGCTAGACCAAACCTTACCGTACAGCCACTTGTGCCTTCGGCCCTGGCTTAGTACACTACAAAACCCAATTAACCGCTTGCTCGTAGGCTGTTCGATTACGTTTCGTCACTGTTTCCCTAGGGGAAGGCTTGCAATCTTCCCTGAGGGGTAGGTGCGTCCCTGAGACCGAATGGCTGAAAAGGGGAATGCCCCGGACCGGTACCAATAAGTGGAAGGGCCCCCTCTGCGGCGTGTACCGGGCGGGCCGGGGAAACCTAAAGAGAGGGCAGGTGAAGTGGTGGGTGGAATAGGCTGGAAAGTCTTGTACCGTTTCTCCTAGTGGATGAGACGGGGCTTGTGGGGAAACTTGTACACGCTCTGCAGAGTTAAAACTATCATGATAGCCGTGTCCATCGTCATGGACTGGGCGAGAGGTTTGCACATGTAGATCCACCATTTTAATAATTGAACTTGACTAGAGTAGGCTAGGATTGGTTTGGTGTGATGATGCACCTTCCTTTGATATTTGGTCTGGTGTGATGATGCACCTTCCTTTGATGTTCGTGATCATACTACAGATGCATGCATTCAACAAAACATCACTTTTGCTAAAACTTGATTAGTAGATAGGTCTTGGTGTAAAATAGCCAGTTTCCCTGATCTTTGCCATTGCATAAATTTGTTAAGGATTGCTTGCTGGGTAGCCGCGTACTCATTATATTTATCGCGGATAATTTAACTATTTAGGTTTTAAGTCTGATCAGGACCAGGAGGGTCCAAACTCAGGTGTGCAGGACTAGCTGCGGGTGTCCTGGTCAATTGCTTGGATATTGTCGCCGAAGGCTGTTGCTGCTCTGATGTTCTTGTTATTCGTTCTTAATATTTGATTATTTGGTAATACCTGTCTTATTGTAATAGCTTATGATGCTAACTTGTAATTCTCCGTTATTTTGAATATTAATGGAATGCCAGCGATGATAGCCGTTGAATTGTCCATCATTATGTACTAGTCTGGGCCTAGTGTCAGATCATGGTGCCGGATTCCCTGTGGTGACGCAGGGGGTCCTGACAGGAACCTGATGCCTTTCACACTTTGAACGCATAACACATAGCATACCACAAGGTGGAGGCTGTGATTATGCGGCTTAAGGCACAATGCATGATGACCTGATTGCTGTTTTCACAATTTGAGAATGGGTGCCAAGTAGCCAAATTCATTGGTTGAAATAACTTGCCAAGTAGGCTGAAAGTCGGAATTTCAGTATTGCAGAGTCGGGCGTTAATTTCAATACAACAACTTAAGATTTCTTGAGTTATTTACGATCTCTTTTCAGATCACGAGAGCCATTCACCAAACCAATCGGCCAGACATCTGACTCGATCGTAAAGCACTCGGGGGCTTCCGTGGACTACATGGGCCCAGATATCCTCTAGAAGGCCCATGAGGTAACAAGTGGGGGACGATTCAAGCTGGCCGGATCGGGATGGAGACCACTTGGGTTACGCATAATTTGATTGCCAAGGATGTTCCCGAGGATAGAGTCTAGCTCTGTGTAATTAGGAGATTCATACTTGTAAATATCAATGCATATCATGTGCTGGCATAACAGAATCTGGTATCATGTACTGGATAGAGCCATGTAACCTTATCTCCCTACACTATATAAAGGGAGGGGTAGGGGTCATAGAATCATAGACAGCTGCATCTTCATCATCTACACCTTCATCTGTGAATCCTTGCAGACACATAATCCCAGAGCATAGGACTAAGGTATTACCTCCGAGTTGAGGGCCCGAACCTGTATAAATCCTTTTCTTTTGTTACCATCTAGTTTGGTTCTAGCGCATAGCCCCGCAACAAATTTATTGCCGACGGTGACCCCGATTAGCCACCAGTCGACACACTCCATATATCCTTTGGGTATTTGTGGTCTAACCCCTTTTGCAGAAATGTCGTGGAACGGCAAGATTGGCAGAACACTGTCCAAGGGTACCAAGGGCATTCACAAAAGGTTTAGCTCTTCCAGGTCGGAACAGACTCACACTCCGACTGAGGTCTGGATAGCAGCTCAAGGGAAGACATGTCAATGGACTCCCATTTCTCTGAGCATCACGCCTGGCAACCTGACTCAACCAAACCATTTGGGGATGATCAAGGCCTTAGGATCAGAGTATTAACGTCGAAAGAGCAGATCATCCTCCAAAGTTACCATGAACGACATATATTTGAGGCGTTAGAAAACCGGACTTCTCAGGATACACGGTCCTATGACCCGATGTTACTAATTAAGACCGGCCTTCTGGACAACATTACTGATTCCTTTCAAGCGGTCGGCTGGAACAATTTTGTTCCCATCATGGAAAAGGTTCGCGCCTTCTGCCCCTTGAGTTTCTAAGTACTCCTCACATTCTTGATAATGGAACTAGATACTGGTTCAGATTTTTGAATGAAACATTTGATTGCACATTGCAAGATCTAACTAGACATCTAGGTTTCTCCATAAGATGTAGAGTCACTCCTGATAGACAAAAAAGCTTTAACCGTGATGATTTCTGGTTAGCTATTTCTGGCAAGGAATACAAAATTACACCCCCGCATGAATGAAATTCATAATCCTACTCTTAGATTCATGCACCGGTGTCTTGATATGGTTATTAATTCTAGACATCATATGCGTACTGTGCGCCTGGATGAACTACAATACCTATTAAGAAACCTGTAAATCCAACAGCAAACATGGTATTACATTTGCTAGAGATGAAAAACTTAAGAGGTGACATAGATTGCACTTGTCTTGTCACCTGCATTATGGAAAGTTTGGGGATTTTAGAGAATGCCGAAGTGGCCTTCCTAGAGGAGCCATTTCCATTAGTAGGGAAGGACAACTTTACCCAAAGGCACATTCTGAGGGTAGATGAGTTCGAAGCCTACTACATGAGATTTACAGGGACCATGGTTGAGGTCTGTTTGCCTAATCCAAGGCTCGGCCTCTACACCTCCCGGAATCTGACCCTCACCATTAGTGCCGTAGAACCCCCACGTCACAACATTTCTTGACTAGTAACTCATAGTCATGCAAGACACTAGCGTGCGTTTGAGCAGCACACTCAACCAGAACACAGCGAGCCCCAACACGATCCGTGTATGGGAGCCGTCGCACCACCTCACCAGTTTTACCCTAATACCAGGTGGGATCAATGAAACCCACTTGCCCATGGGTACACACCACAAAGATTCGAGGGATGGGGCACCCATCATCACCAAGCTGGGAGCTAGTGGCAACACGAAGCTAGAGGGTGTTGGCGATTCTTATGCCTAACAGAAATAATCCGCAAGCGCACGGATATCGCGGTAGCTTTCACCCGGGAGTATTCCAACGTATCGATTTCCACGAGGAACGAGAAGTGTTCTAGTCTAGAAGCTAACTTGACCGGATGGATATGGTGGTAATGACGGGAGTGGGATAAGATAATGCTGGTAACACGGCAACTTCTCCCCAGCACTCATGTCTTGTCTCTCCCTACTTCTACATTTCGATTTGGACATCATAACGCTACTTTCTTCTTTCTCGCATATGCTGCTAACGCTATTTTCGTAGTTGAGACCGGTAAAACTGACTTCCTCGTCTTTAGGATTAAAACCGACTTGCATGGATGAATAGGATGGCCTCTTGGTGTGTTTCCTGGAATATGGGAGAAAGACCGAGGCAAATTGGAGGAAAAGTGGGGCCAGGCGACCAGGCTTGGGTCGGCCGGCCTGATCTGGGTCGGCCGGCCTAGGTCTGGGTCGGTCGGTCAGGTCCCAGCCTAGCTCGCAATCTTGCAGAACTCATTTCTTCCTCATCCGAGCTCGAAACATAGCAAATAATATATGCTTTTCGATCGTCTCGACGATCTCTTCACCATGGTCCAGTCTAATTTGGCATTTGAAGACTTTTCCAAATATGTTTAATTTAAACACCATCTTGTTCCCGATTTGCGTATACCCGATAAACCGTCATTTCTTGTGTATTTTGGGCGCATGCGTGCAAAACATGACCACCAAAACTCATGGAACTCATTAATGTTTGGCTAAATGTAGCATGAATTCTTTTTTTTTTTTGTAAATATGCTGAAGGTCAAAAGTATACAAAATGTTGCAAATAAGGACCGTTAACACACCCCACACTAGATCTTTGCTCGTCTCGAGTAAAGGAATTGAAATATGAACAAGCAGTTAATCAAATATTAAGGTGGATTTTATGCACAGCTTCTCAAGATGAATATCTAGCATAAATGTTATTTCTGAATGTTTCTTGTTTTTGTGAGATTTTTTTGAAGTGGCTAAAGACCATACCTTTAGAAGTTGAAAGATGGAACAACTCGTTTAAGGCAATTATTCCCTTTCTATACTCAAACATCCTCAGAGTTTGTTATAGTTTTCAAAAGGATTCCCAGCTCATTTTTATTCCTCAATTGATACTCTCGAGTCGCTCAAGGGTGGTTTCTTACCAAGGCCTATTGCCAACTTCTCCCTACAAACTAAGGCTTACGTGGAGCTCCAGATAAGGGCAAATGTTGCTAGTCTACAACTGTGTATATTGTTGAGTCAAAACTTAATCTTAATGAAGATTGTGCTACTCCAAATTCCAATCATCAAGAGAATAAATGCTTAGAAGCCAGGGAGAGAATGGACTCACGCCAAAGGAATAGAATTAAACACAAGTGCAAGGATATGTGGTACTGATGAGTTCAACATTTCGGATTTTGTGTTTAGGAAAAATGGTCTTTTATTTGAACTCCTTATTCGAATGAATCCTTTTTTAAATAATCATTTGAGACCATGGAGCTACCGATTTCTCTTTCTTCTTTTCTTTTTTTTTGAAATAACTTTTTCAATAGCTCCATGTCTCTTTTCTCTTTTGCAATGGACCAGAATGAAATGGAGTTATTTTTTATGGACCATTTAGTGGATAGGTTCAAAAGGCACATGAAGGGATAGAAATTGGTTTTGGATTTGGGGGGAATGTTTGGTGAAGGTTGATGCTTAAATCCGATGTGGAGTTCAGCATAATCAGACATGGAAAGGCTAGTAATTAAAAGGATACACAGAAGGAGAATGATAGGTATTAAAGAGCACTACTTCTTAAGGACTCATGTTTTGACAAAACTCAACACAAGCAGTGAAAGCAACATTTTGATTAAGTTGAATGCCTAGGCTATACTAGGTATTATGTCACTAAGGAATATGCAGAGCTGGGGTTTTTATTTTAGCTCAAAACCAAAATCCTCCGAGTTGAACTGAATCAAGGAAAGGGCATATACCTCTGTCTTGCTATATCACAACTGTCAACAACTTAGATAGGAACTTCCCTAATTAAAATTTCATCCCACAAGAATTGAGTAGTAATTAAGGAATATAATTTATGCAAGCTACCTTGTGAGAAACAAAGTTGTGCTCAATTAATTTCTCGAGTGTGTGCTACCAAATTTAATGAATTTAGGGGCATCACACCAGAGAGATCTTAAATTAAAACACGAGGGAGGGTGAGCGAAAACAATGTCAGTCGGCTTACTTGCACACCGACTGGTACGACAGTTCAGCACATGCTTCGAATTTAGGTAACACTTTTTATTTGAAGAAAATAAGTAATGTTTTTTTATAAATTCTAGGTTACTGAAGGAAATAAGGCAAATAAAAGAATGGGGGTTTAGGTTACTTACCTTTCGACGTTTGAGGCCAAAAGCTTGACCCCAGGAGCTCTTCATGTTGCAGTAAGTGTGATGATGTACCTCCCTCCATCATCATTTTTCTACTAAGCCCTGTTCTTCTTGCTGCAAGATTTGTGCCAAACACGACTACGAGATTTGCAATACTTGTTATACACAAACACATCTACAACCATCCGTTTAAAGGGATTTTGACCTAGGAGCATAGGATGGTTGAAAGCCTCGTACAAGATAGTACTCATGGAATTTAGAAGTATGTCTAGTGAGAATGGGTCTTGAAGTTTTTCAAGAATGACACTTCCATTCTCATCGACAGAACCTTCCTTACCAGGCTCTAGGTTGGGCTTCGCAGGAACATCCATAGACCAAACGAATCCAACTTCACATCTTTGTCTATGACATTCTATGGGGGCTTCTACTCCCTCAAAACTGTCCCAACCATCATCGGCACTCCTTTTCTTGATATGTGCGTACAATTTCCTTGTCCCGAACAAGATCAGGATGCTAAGTCCGGACCAAAGAACCATTTCATGTACGCTTCTTTCTTCTTAACCGGATCAAAGAACCAGACGGGAGCAGGATCTAGAATTTTCTTGACACTGAAGGAGATGGTAGCTTCAAGATCACCCTCTTCTTTCTCCACGATGGGATCAAAGAATACATTAGGGAATAACTCACGAACTAGCTCATTCTGTCGAGCGATGAGAGTATATAGATCATCTTCACCTTCGACTTGGGTTGAAAGAACCTCAGGCTCTAGATCAGGGGAAGGCAAAGCATCCTGATCTTGCCTCACATCCTTCCCTTTGACACAACAGCCTTCAGGCCATGAATGTCCTAAATTTTGATCAGGTTCGCCATGGCCAGAGAGGAGGCTCCTCCATGAGGGGTTCAGATGATTGAAAGATGTTGGTAGTATTACCCTCATGGAGTCCCAAATTCCTAAGTTATTGAGAACGGGATGAAAAGCCGTCATGATATTTTATATCGGAGACTTGGGTTGGAGCGCACCAAGGACTATGGTCCGAGGATTGAAGACCCAAATGTTTAGAGGTTTCTATGGGATTGGGATCTTCATGGGAGAGCTTTGCGTTTGTGGAGTAGAATGGTTTAGGAATACTTATTTCAGGTCGGCATGGGGGATCAGGGGTTTTGAATGATGCGGCCTAGGAAGGGGCTCGAATGCCTTTTGTGGACTCATGTGATTCCTCACATAGACCCGTGAAGGGGATATCAAGGATTTTATTGAGAATTTCCTTCCCTTCCTTCATGGTCATATAGACAAAGGCTCCTCCGGATGCCATATAAAGGAATTGAGCACTCTTAGGGTTAAAACCCATAAAGAAGTGCTACATGAGCATGGGTTCTGGGCTAGATTGGGGCCTGAGAGGATGAGTTCGGGGAAACCAGTCTTGGCAGCTCCGAAAGATTCACTCTCTCCTTGTCGGAAGGTAAGAACTTCGACTCGGAGATCAACAATTTTTGAGAGGGCCAAGTAGGATTTATCGTTCAAAGCTTCCCAACTTCCTCCTACACCGCCTATGTAAAAATAATACCACTCTTTAGCTGACCCCGTTAAAGAGAACGGAAAGAGTTTCCATTTCAAGGTGTCATGGGACATGCCCAAAGTAGAGATGGTAGAATAGATTTGCTCAAAATCATGTAGGTGGTGGTATGGATTTTCATCCTTGATCCCGACAAATGGACTTTCCTGAATCATGGCTATGAGGCCAGGACGGACTTCATAGCCAAGCGTATTGATAGGTTGTGAGGATGGTGGAGGCTACAGGGACTTGCCCTTCAAAGCCGAAAATTGATAGATAAAAATGGTGTGCATGTGGTGTGTGTGGTGGTACACGGGTGTTGGCGAATCTTATGCCTATTAGAGTTTTAATCCGCAAGCGTACGGATATCGCAGAAGCTTTCACCCTGGAGTATTCCTAAGGTATCGATTTCCCACGAGGAACGAGAAGTTTCTATTTTCTACACTTACCCTCCCGGATGGATATGAAAATGGTGGTATGGAACAACAATGGGATAAATGTATTTCGGATCAAGAGGCTCTTCGGACACTAGTCAGAAAGGTTCAAGTTCTATTCTTATTTAATTTGCGACTCTGAATCGGAGCTCGGACATTCACTACCACCCGCTGTACTGAATTGAAATCCCGAATGGTTATGATCATTCCGATAGGGCTCAACTGGTCTGCAACTAACGGGGCGGATTTCACAAAGTCAAAGCCGGATAATAGGGCTATCACCACCTATTACCTACCACACGTCCGTTGAAGCAGGTGCCTACCGGCTACTAACTAGTCCAAACACCACGTTTGTACCTAGCAGTAATACGTACCAAGGACGTCACGTCGATACGCACCCCTACTACCTCTTATACAAATCTCTAGGTGGACAATTAAGCACAAAGATCTTAGCACTCAAGAATAGTACGGGCCTAATACCATCAGAGACAATATAAATAGACTGAACTTGTTAATTAAATAAGGTGAGACTGAGTGTTACCGAAAGAAGACGGAAGCAAAACCCGCATCTGAGTTCACCTCAGGAGCTCTAGTGAGGGATACAGACACCCCGGCTCCTCCCCTACACTAACTCTCCTCTCTCTCCTACTCTACTTGAGAGTAGCACAACTCTACTTCACTCTTGCTTTCTCTCACTTGTGTTGCTCTTTGTTGTTCATCTTCAAATGAAGGAGATCACCTCCTTTTATAGGCCACCGTGACCAATAGGGAGTTGCCACGACTTGGGACAGGTGTCAAAAGCTCCACGCTGAAGGGGGATTCCAAAGGGATCAAAGGTGGGTCGGCCGGCTTGCCTTTGTCGATCCCGGCCCTCCAATTTGGCTAAGATGCTCCTTGTACGGTGTATATCTCCCTAGGTCGGTTTGGCAGTTGGAGACAGGTAGCATCGGGTTCCTTTAGAATCCTATGCATGACTTGTGAAGCACTCCTCTTTCTGGATCAAACCGACTGAAACCAACGGCTTGGATGTGCTCTAGGATCCCTTGTAGAAGCCCTGGTGCGACCCTGGCCTAACTGGATGAGGGAGCTGTGTCGGCCGGCCTAGGGTGGGTCGGCCGACCCACTATTTTGCCCGGCTCGAGCCCATTTTCGCTCAGTGGGTCCCTGCATGCAAAATCTTACCAAAACTCATGGAACTCTGTAAATCTGCATAATTTTAGTTCTGGTTCCATTTATTTCACCAAATGTTGATGGTCGGAATCATATTAATTGTTATCGAAATTGACCGTTAACAACGGGTAAGCAGGATTCGAAACTAGAACAGCTACCGTTCCCCGACAACTGCGCCACAAAGCTTGTTGGCAATTCTTATGCCTAACAGAAATAATCCGCAAGCGCACGGATACCGCGGTAGCTTTCACCAGGGAGTATTCCAAGGTATCGATTTCCACAAGGAATGAGAAGTGTTCTTGATGCGCACTTAGTCGGCCCGATCTTCTGGTGAGGAATGATATGTCGATTTGGTGTAGTGACGACGCTACTAATCCACGGGATCAGCAACCGAACAATTGCAATATCACCACACGAGTCGATCAACCGAGCAAAGCACGATTGATCCTTGAACCTGCTAGCAATCGAGAACAAGCAAGAACAAGATGATAACTGATAAATCAACTCATCAAAAGGTGAGGTTCTGTTTCTCGTCACGGGTGGTCTAGTCGACACACGCGAACACGAGGAGGGACGCACAAGGGGTCAACCAAAACACAACAAAACCTAAGCGTAAAAGAGAGGCACTGGCCACATATATAGCGGCGGCCAGGAGGTGTAGGGTGGCCAAAACAGGGGCACCCACCAAAACCCTAAGTTACATGGGCCATAGGCCCAAAAATACGGTGTCGCGGCACACTGAGTTTCTGGCCCGAAACATTGTTCTGCATTTTCCCGACGCTCTTCGACGAATTTAGGTGTGGGGCTGGATCCATTGGAAAGCTTATCTCCTAAGCTTTCCAACAAGTGGTCACACGCCGAAATCGGAGTTCGGGAGCCCAAGTTATGTCCGTTTGAAGTTGACGTGCTGCTGGATAGCAGAACCGGGCTTTTTGACGTCTTTGGCCTCCATATGGGCCTTCCTTGAGTCGTCGAGGCATCGTGAGTTTTGGACTTGTTGCACCGCTTCTTCGGAGAAGGCTTGAAAGGCTGGGCTTTAGGGTTAAGGCCTCTCGGCGACGACGATGGAGCAGCGTCGGTCGTCGTTGTAGCGGTCGGAGAGGAAGGAGGGGCAGCGGTCACACTGATCGTATCCATGCTGGTGATGTCCTCATCAGTTCTTGTCTATAATCTAACTTGACAGGATGGATATGGTGGTAATGACGGGAATGGGATAAGATAATTTGGGTCAAAATGTTCTACAGGTTTCACAAGCCAAATATACAAAATCACTCAACACAAAAGCTACTCTGCATCGGAGCTCGGCCGATTCACTACCACCCGTTATCCATTAAGAAAACTGGATGGTTATGATCACCGCCGATTGGGCTCGACTGGGCTGAGACTAGCGGGGCGGATTACTCAAACTGACGCGCGGATAGTTGGGCTATCACCACCTACTACCTACCGCTCAGCCGTTGAATCAAGTGTCTACCGGATACTAACTAGTCTAGGCATCACGCCTATACCTAGCAGTATTACGTACCAAGTCATCACTCAATATGCACCCCCAATAAACCTGACACTAATATATATTGTGATACCTAAGCACAGAGATTTAGCACTCAAGATCTAGAACGAGGCTAATAGCAACAGAGAGATAATATGTATGAAGTAACTTTGCTTTATAATTAAAGGGATAGCACTATGTGTTACCGAATAGTAGAGCGAAGCAGAACTCATAACCGAGCTCAGCTCCGAAGCACAAAGTGGAAGAGAGCCGACACATCGACTTCTCTCCAGCACTCAGCTCTTCTCTCTCCCTACTTCTACATTTCTATTTGGGCAGCGTAACGCTGCTTTCTTCTTTCCCGCACTTCTCCGTGCTTTGCAAATTAGGTAATACCCCTCTATTTATAGTACACAGCAGCAACTAAGGCATTGCCACATAGTGGGACACATGTAGGCTTGATATGAGTCGAAGAAGAACCCGAGGAGCTAAAAAAAGGGGTCGGCCGACCTGGCTTCGGTCGATCTAGGCCTTTTGCTTCACATGGGATGCTCCATTGACGGTCTAGATTGCCTCACCACTTCGGTTTTAGTAGTTGAAGCCGGTAAAACTGACTTCTTTGTTAGCCAACTGATCATCTACAATGCAATCTCGTCTTTAGGATCAAAACCGACTTGCATGGATGGTTAGGATGGCCTCTTGGTGTGTTTATTGGCATATGGGAGAAAGACCGAGGCAAATTGCTTAGGTCTGGGTCGGCCCGCCAGGTCCTAGCCTGGCTCGCAATCTTGCAGAACTCATTTCTTCATTATCCGAACTCGAAATATAGCAAATAATATATGCTTTTCGTTCGCCTCGACGAGCTCTTCACCATGGTGCAGTCTAATTTGGCGTTGGAATACTTTTGAAATATGTTTAATTTAAACAACATCTTATGCCTGATTTGCGTATACCCAATAAACCATCATTTCTTGTGTATGATTTACGAAAACTCGTGGAACTCATTAATGTTAGGCTAAATGTAGCTTGAATTCCTTTATTTTTTGGATATGCTGACGGTCAAAAGTATACAAAATGTCGCAAATAAGGATCGTCAATAGAGGGTCACAATACCAGTATGATCAAGTTCCCTCTATAGGACGGGAAGAGCCGTCATCGACCTGAAACCATCCCTATTTCGGGCCCTTTGGATGTGATGTCCACACAATAGGAGAGAGAGTGTACACATTAGTAGATGACATGGGCAACGTTCGTCAAACACTTGCCCGACACACTAGGTACCACAGCCAACACTGACGCGATGATGACTGGTGCCAATGCTTTGACAGCTTCGTTACAGCACATGGATTTTGACCCAACAGCTCAATAAGGTACACCCCATCTACTCACCCACTTGCTTTGTTGTTGCCACTGTTGTTGCTTCAACTATTACTGTTGATGCCTGAAGCCTTGCCAAATTACCGTGCATTGCCCCGCCTTACCTGTTACCCTGCCTTTCCCTGTCTTACCTATCGTCCTGTCATAAAAATTGAGTTTGCTTAGTTGCACATGTCATATGCATGATTAAATAATAATAAAAATAAAAAATTCCATAAAAATTTGCAAAAACTAAAAAGACCAAACATTTCCCTTTGAATAAAAGCATAAATGTTGATCTTATTCTCTAAATACTGAGTTCATAATTTAGTACTCTTATTTAGTTTAACATTTATTGGTATAAGTAGTGATTCTGCCTAGTCTTTATCCAATGGGTGTTGACATTTCTAATCCAAGTATAAGTTGTTGAGAGATATGATACAACTAAGATTAGAGCTTAGTAAAAATATTTTGAGAAATGTTCCTCATTAGGATTTTCTTCCTACCAAAGCCAAAAGCACTCACAACGATTAAAGCTTATAATTTAGCCACTTATGGCTGTGTTGAGTTTTGTCAAAACTTGTGACCTTAAGGAGTAGTGACTCTTCAAAGCTGGTCATTTCCTTTCGCGTATCCCTTGGATTGCTAACCTTATTTATATTTAGCAATGCTAATTAAATTCCACCTTGGAATGAAGCATCCATTCCGCCAGGTATTCCTCCACTTACCAAAATAAGCCAAAATCCTCGATGTGTCCTATGACATCCTCTATTTTTCGTATGTCACTTGTCTCTTAGAAACCCAAAAAAATAAAATAAAAAGAATTGTTATAGACAAAACCCTGATTTAAACTATTTTAAACTAGGTTTAAGCCGAAACCCTAGAAAACCATTTAGGAAAATTCTGTGCAAATTCCTATAAATCCTACAGGACACTATCTAGCTACCCTCCAAATTTCAAGTCCAAAGCCCAAGGCTAGCCTGTGTTTTCGTAGAGTGTTGTCGTTCTTCCTGGAGCTCGTCGGACCAATGAAATGATGAGCAAACGTGTGAGAAATAAGCCCAAACATGGAGAATAGTTTTTTGAGACCTAAACCTACCCAAAGCCAGAATCCCAAGTCAAAATTCGCGGATTTGCAAAAAAAACCCAAATTTGGGGGAGTCCTAAACCTATTCGGAAACCACCATTGTGTAGAGCTCCCTGTGTCTTGCCCAAACCTAGGTGTAGATACCACCATTGTTGTGGACTACATGGGCCCCAGGTATCCTCTAGAAGGCCCATAAGGGAGCAGATGGGGGACGACCCAAGTCGGCTGATTAGGGATAAAGACCACTCATGCATGACATACACATGCATGACATGTAACAGCATAACAGAATTAGGTACCGCGTATCACGTGCTACCTTGAAACTCTATCTCCCTCTACACTATATAAAGGGAGGGGGTAGAGGCCATAGGCAGGATCATCTCAACATCATAGAGCATACGCTGTCATCACCTTGGTCATCTTGCATCCCGCACCTTGATCAATCATAATCCCAGAGCACAGGAAGTAGGGTATTACCTCGGCAGAGGGCCTGAACCTGTATAAACCCTGTCTTGTGCTACCATCTAGTTTAGTTCTTACTAACGCCCCCACGTACAAATTCATTGCCGACGGTAACCCCCCTGTTAGTCACCAGCCGACAGTTGGCGCGCCAGGTAGAGGGCAGCGTTAAGATCATCTCTCAAGCTAGATGGCTTCTCCAAGATCGCCGCACGTCGCCAAGAGGCTAGGGCAATCCCTTCGTTTTGGCACCCTGGACTTCATCACTGACGGCGTTGGCAATCTTCATCTCTCTCCTCCCAGAGAGATCACTTCGCAAGAAGGTATGCGCAATCAACGGGACCCATTGCCCCTTGGCTTGGAGAATTCAGCAAGTACCTTTGGCGGATTGACCCGCTCGCTGTTCGACCTCGCACCTCTCCCAGAGGAACACGAAAAAGGACTCGGCGGGCTCGACCGCACGGGCGTGGATTATATTCTCCCCGATAACAACTCAACGCCCTCGGCTGGATTTCCCTCCGGACACGAGAATTCCGCTGCGATCTTCGCACGGATTACCTCAGAGATTTGGACAGGAGATAACCAGTCGGGGTGCGCATCGGATCCAGTCGGACTCATCCGATCAGATCCAGCTACGTCGTGAGTGTCATAAGTGCTGGCCAACCCATTGGACAAAGCGAGAAAGTCAACCTCTCTCTCCGACTCCGAGTCTCATGAGAGTTCTGAGGTTCGTAACTATCGTGAGGTTTTCGTCCTTGGCGCGCGGATCATCACTCAGCCTCTCCACTAGTCGGGTACGAGGAGACCGCCACTGTGGCGGCGGACCCGGGCCTACGCCGAGCAGAGGACCAAGACCAAATACGTCAGCTTCGCATCTGCGGCCACGACGTCCAGAATGAACTTCGAGCGGTAAAGCTAAGGGATCAAGACGTGTACACAACACCCCAAGCAAACATCGTCGCCTCGAAGACCCTTCTCGAGACCATCGCGCCGCAACTCCCAGAAGGCAGCCCGCTTGTCCAGACCCTCGCTCGAGCGACGGCCATGGTTGAGATGGCTTCCATTGAACAAAACGAGGTGCGTCCGGTTCCGACCACATCGGCTCGCAACCGATCTACGCGCAACCGGAGCAGGGCCCGGGCCTCCACGGCCGACAATTCTCGCCAAACGACCGGCCTTGACCTTCGTCAGGACATAGAACCTAAGCGCCGGGAGCGCGCTGACGGCGAGTGAAACTCTTGTAGCCATCGCAGCCGGCGCGTTGATGATCAGGTTGAGAGCACCGCCAGTCGGCGCAACCACCGTCATGAGCATCGTCAAGACCCGCTGCGGGGACATCATAGCAGATCCCCGAGGCGGAGGCGGCCACGACCGTTGGAGGGGATTCGGGCCTTCACCCCGGATCTTCACCAAGTGATTTGGCTAGATGGTTTCAACCTCAAAGGCATCGACAAGTTCGATGGCGAGAGGGACCCAAAGAACTGGCTGCAGGTTTATGCCCTAGCAGTCAGCGCGGCAGGAGGTGACCAAAACGTCATGGCAAACTATTTGGCGGTCGCTTTGACCCCGACCGCCTAGACCTGGCTAACGGGACTCCCGGAGAACTCGATCGAGACTTGGGATGACCTCCAAGAGCAGTTCATCGCCAATTTCCAAGGGACCTATGAAAGGCCCGCGGGGAGATGGGAGATTGGACAGCTACACCGGCGCAAGAACGAGACTCTTCATGAGTTCATCAAGCGTTTTACCAAGAAGAAGAACGAGATCCGGGACATTTTGGAGCAAAGAGTCATCGATGCCTTCTTCGCCGGATGCAAATCCGAGGATTAGGCAGATGACCCGGGACCCCCAAAGAACTCTCAAGGCCATGTTCACAATGGCGGACCAGGAGGCCAACGCCGAAGAGGCCATCATGAACCATCGTGGTGGCAACGACGGAGGCCAAAAGAAGAAGCCAAACGACGAACAGGGCAAGCCCAAAGACAAGAAGGGGAAGGGGGACGAGATGGTCGCTAATATGGAGCGCAATCGGCCTAAGCCCCCCAACGACAATGACTATAACAAGGTTATGGACTCGGTATGTCCCTTTCATCCACGAGGCAAGCACTCTGCCAAAGACTGCATCATCCTGCATAAATTCGCCGAAAATTCAAAGCATTCGGCGGCCAAGGGCGGTCAAGGCAAGAAGCCCGACGGAGATTATCAGGATGCTGAGCGCGAGATCAGCTACATATTCGGGGGCTCCGATGCATACGAGTCCAAGCGGAAGCAAAAGCTTACCACTCAGGAGATCAATGCTGTCGGTGTAATAAATACCAGGGTGTAAAGAGTCCCAGAGAAAGCCGGACAAGGGCCCCACACGTTGGGCGGGCGAGCAGGCCCCAGCGTGTGGGCGAGCCCTCCAGTGCCGGGTGAGGGCCCCACACGTCAGGTGGGCGAGCAGGCCCCAGCGTGTGGGCGAGCCCCTCAAGCGTCGGGCGAGGGCCCCACACGTCAGGCGGGCGAGCAGGCCCCAGTGTGTGGGCGAGCCCCTCAAGCGCCGGGCGAGGGCCCCACACGTCAGGCGGGCGAGCAGGCCCCAGCGTGTGGGCGAGCCCCCTGGCACGAGCAGGGTCCCCCTCTGGCAGGTGGGGCCCGCTTGGCAGGGAGCATTCCTAAAGGAGTCTTCTGGTCGAAGGCTCCCCCCGCTGCGAAGGACGAGAGCATTCAATGCGACACTGCGCGTGGATAGACAAGAGAAGAGATGATTACCGCCACAGTGACCTCTGCAGGTCTGATCAACTGTCACTGTGGCGCAGAAGAATTGACCGGCAGAGAGAGAGTTTGCCATCATCGAGATCGCCGCCCGCGTCAGGAGGAGCAGGCTGGGCCCCGCTCGCAGTTTCACCGGCGTGTCTGCGCGGGTCAGAGGCCACTTGCGAAGCACGTGAGGGCGGCGCCATACGGCACAGTAGCAGCACGTTTTCGTCTCTCCTGTCCCGTCCCTTTAGTATTATCAGTGTACTGAGAGCACTGTTCTGCCTACCCCCTCGGCTCTCTCCGCCAGCTCAAGGCTTGTATAAAAGGGGAGGAGAGAGATCGAGGAGGGGGGTTCCGAAGCATTCTGTAATCACATTCCATACAACCACAACACGAAATGAGCTAAGGCTCGGCAGGAGTAGGACTGTTACCCGCAAGGGGGTCCGAACCTGGGTAAACCCTGTGTGTTGCTCCTCGTCTCGCCCGACGCTCAAATCGAACTGAGCTCGAGCTGATCGGCTAGCAGGATAGAAAATCTGACCAGGGTGTGATCCGCAGTGGTTGAGCGGTGAACACGCCGTCCGTGTTGGTTCGAGCTCTTCGAACTTTCTTCAGACGGCAATGGCGGATCAGCAGTCCGCGGTGGATCGAAAAGTGGTGCTAGAGCCACGGCCGCGGCGTCGGCTGCGGCGATGGCGGTGGATCAGCCGGGCGGTAGCCATCCGCCGAGGGTTGGCGCCTTGGCGGAGAGCGGCCGTACCAGTCTGGCTAGGCGGCGCCTGGCCTTGGAGGAGTGCACTCCTGCACAAAACCTCCACACGGCCAGGGCCCTGCTGGACAACCCGCCGGTTCCGGTGACTCCGGACTCTCCGGCGGCGCCGTCGCTGGCCAGTTTGGCCCGCTACGTTGAAGCCGCCGCGGCAGTGGTGCAAGTTTCGGGGGGCGCGGGAACTGGTGTTTCCGCTTCCTCCCGCTCTTTGACTTCCCCGCATACCTCCCGCAGATCTCCTAGCGGGAGGGAGCGGGGCCAGGACGACAGGAGCCGGGCGACTCCTACGGGGGTTCGGCCGGGCAGGCGTACAGGTGGGCGGGATCTCAGGACCCACTTGGAGAATCGCCATCTACAACATGGAGTAGACCTGCGCGACAAGCTTCGCCGGCAGCACGATCGAGAGCGCGACCGCGCCATTGCTGCCGCCCGTGGGGACCAGGAGGACTCCCGCGGGGCCGCCTCCGACAGAGAGGGCTCCAGGCGGCGGGCGCGGCGGGACGAACGGCGTGTCCAGGAGAAGGAGGCTCCAGACGTCGGGTGCCGCGCATTTTCCAAGGAGTTGGGCCAAGTGCAGTGGCCGGAAAGGTTCCGGCCCACCGTCATCGAGAAGTACGACGGCTCCACCAACCCTGACGAATTTTTGCAGATTTACACTACCGTGATGCAGCCGACTGGAGGGTCCTCACCGGCGGAGCCCGCTCGTGGCTCATGAACCTACCCCCGAGTCAGTGGGGTCGTGGAAGGAGCTCTCCGAGCTCTTTATCACCAACTTCCAGGGCACGTTCGAGCAGCCCGGAGTCGAGGATGATCTCCACAATGTGGAGCAGAAGAAGGGAGAGTCGCTGCGCGACTACATCCGGCGCTTCAGTCAGGTTCGCAACACCATTCCTGACATCTCCATCGACGCCGTTGTCACGGCCTTCAGGAGAGGCGCCCGAGACCCCAAGGTCAAGGAAAAGATGGCCTCCCGCAAGATCAAGACGACGGAAAAACTCTTCACTCTGGCCCACAAGTGCGCCCTTCAGGCGGAGGCTCGCTTCCGCCCATCTGCGAGGGCGGGGGCCACTGCGGGCGGCGAAGCAGGGACATCCAAAAATCCCGGCGGCAGAGACAAGAAGAAGCGCAAGGCGGCCAAGACCGGGCAGGTCCTGGCCGCCGAGCGCGACGACAACGACGACGACGACAGCGGCCGGCCGCGCGGTGGGCGCGGCGGGCAGAAGCAAAGAGGAGGTCGCGGCGGCGGCCGGAATGGTCCCCATAGGGGCGGCCATGGCGATCGCCGTGGCCACGACGGCCCCCGCAGCCGTGACGAGGGGCGAGATCGCCGCCCCCGTGAGTGGGACGGAAAGGTTTACTGTCCCATTCACCGCAACAATTCCCACGAATTGGCTGATTGCCATGTTGTTAGCAAGTTGGTGGACAAGCGCGTCCACGAGCAGCAACAGGCGTCCGGCAGCGGCAAGGGTAAGGAACCGGCTTCGCTTGGCTTACAGCAGGTGGAGCGCGAAGTCGCCGTTATCCATGGCGGTTCGGCCACCTATCCGTCCCACGCTAGTTTTAAGCGTGCGATGAGGGAGGTGTGCGCCGCCGTGCCCGGCGTGGGGTCAACAAGGCAGCTGATGTGGTCGGAGCAGTCGATCACGTTCAGTCAGGCCGATCACCCCGCCAGTACCGCCGGCCCGGGGCATCTCCCGATCGTGGTTGCGCCCACGGTCCGGAATGTTAAGCTCGGGCGGGTGCTGGTCGACGGAGGAAGCTCTCTCAACCTCCTATCCGCCCG
>SPJY01010250.1:1540361-1592505 GCA_005191435.1 Raddia distichophylla | reverse complement strand
GGTGCATCCTGTCCGCGCTTCCTACCCTTCTTGCCATTCCTCCACCATGGAGTTGGCACCTCACGTCGCGGACGCTCACCTCTGTAACCCACAGGAGGTACGTCCTGAGGACGACGCTGCTCACGCCCCAGACCGACAACAGGATGAACAACAGAAGGCTGTGCTCCAAGTCCTGGCCGTCTAACCACCGGTCTACCCTGAGGAGGAACGAACCTAGGTGCAGGCTTCTTAGGAGGTCCTTGAATTCTAGCCTGTTTTCTACGCTCCTCACGTGCTTCCTTAGCACGACGGAAGCAGTTCTGCTCAGTGTGTCCCATCCTATCGCAGAAGGTGCAAAGTACTTCTCTACCATTTCCAGGGGCAGGAGTGGTAAGAGGAACGCTCTTCGTAGGTGGACTCTGTGGAGCTTTGTTCTGAGACTGAACAGACTGTGTGGTAGGACTTTCCCTAACGATCCCTGCGGACCTGAAAACAGTAGTCTCAGGAACCCTGTCCCTAAGAACAACTGTCTGCCCGTTCTCATCCCTTCCAAGCACTCTAGGTGGGTGTCTCTTGATGTGCTCTAGCCAATTGTAACCTAGACCTCTACCCATTGATATCTTGCTTTTGTCAAGTATCAAGTTCAGCTTCCGTTTGCCCCCAACAAACTTCTCAAGAGTGCTCATGAGGTACTCGCACTCCTAATGGAGTTGGGGACAAAACCCGCAAGAAGAGGAAGAGTCCGAAGAGTCCTGGCTATCAATTGTACCCTTCCTAAGGCTTTGCTACACTTCTCACCTAAGATCTTAACTTTCCTCTTGAGAGCCTGACAGGAAAGATACTCAGTATTTTGAGTTTGGGTCAACCTACCCTCAAATCTATCACTCAAGTCCTGGTAGATCCTATCCATCTCCCCATCAAGCTCAAAACATCGATCACACATAGAGGCATCAAGAATAGTATTATTAAGCTCAGAAATCATAGCTTGCAAGTTCAAATTCTCAAGCTTCAACAATGTGCAATCACGGCATGTAGAATCAAGTGAGTGGAAGCTACAACTCTCATCTGAGCTGATTGGGTCCTTAGCTGGAGCATGATTGCTACAGTCCGCAACTGGACTGACTGGGTCCTTAGATAAGTGTGCAGTGGGATCAGGATAAAGCATGGTAGGGTTCATTAAGAAGACAGACTCTAGATCAGAAGTGATAAGGAACAAATTTTTCCTAGTATCTAGTTTAGCTACAAGCTTAACATTAACTTTCCTAAGTTTTCATTGAAATCTAGCACCCTATCATGAGTTGTCCTTAATTCATTGAAATCAGTCATGACACTATCAAACTCTAACCACCCATCAGAGTCAATAGGCTCAGGAACAATCCTACATTTTTTATTCTCTAATTGGATAGTGACATTTTTAAAATGCATTTTCAGTTCTTTCAATTCAAGACTGAGCTTCCCACAATCAGAGCAAGCAGCAGGTTTAACATTTTTTAGTTGAACTTCAAGGGCATTTTTCTTGGCCAAGACCCTAGTGTACTTGTCATGAATTTTAACTAATGCTTCCAAGAGTTCAGAATAGGAGGGACCTTGTTCATTAGTTACCTCATCATCGTCGGTGTGGTAGATGTCTAAGTCGCTACCACCGCTGTCGCCGTGTGCCATGAAGCACATGCCGGTGTAGTCAACGTCGTGGTTCTCCGACGGCTCATTCTCAACATCATCCGAGTGTCCATCCTCTTTGTCGGAGATGACGGCTTCTTCTAGAACGGCCAACACCTTCTCAACCATACGGCGTCCCTTCATCAGCTGCTTAGGTGGCTTCTTCTTGTCACCTCCACCACCGGCCTTGATGTTGCGGTTCTTATTGATGTAGGCGTTTCGTGCCTATGCGACGTAGTCGTCCCGCTGCTCACCTTCGGACTTTGGACAATCACGCTTCATGTGGTTGAGACCACCATAACCGAAGCACCTCATGATGTCTCTCCTCCGATCAGCCACTCACCTGTAAGCATGTGAGAACTTTGCCAACAAGGCAAGCTGCTCCTCAGAAATTTTATCCATCTGATCATTGGACAGCTCACAGAGGGCAGAGAACGAGAAACCGGCAACATAAGAAGAACCACGACTAGAGGGGTCAGCTATCAAGGCAGTGGATGAGAAACTGGGCTCTTTAGGAGATGCTCAAGTTCGTGCGTCTTGAAACTAGTATAGAGCACTTCCAAGGTCAGCGTCGAGAGATCGGCTGCCTGTCGGATTGCAGTCACTTTTACATCCCAGACTTTCAGATCCAAAGCAGATCTCCGAATCGGTATATTTGATTTCAACCGAACGGAGATCGGTAAGAATCTTGGTGAAGCAGAAGAAACATGAGTCAAGCGTTTCACCCGGCTTCTGAGTAAATCGATTGTACTCTCTTTTGTGTTGGTCTTGTGTCACCATCTTAACCTGAGCCGTCCACTCATGGTAAGCTTGGAGGGTTGTCCAGATTTTGTGGGCTGTGGGATGTCTGACACCCGCTCGTACTCCCCTCGGCTAAAGCCTTGAATCAGAAAATTTCGAGCTTTTGCATTAAGCTCCACATCGGCTTTCACGGCTGTCACCTCCTTGGGAAACTCATATGGGTTCTTGATCTTAAGCCAAACATTGTAGCCCTGAGCCATCACATATGTCTCCATCCTAGCCTTCCAATAGGAAAAATCGGCTCCGGAGAACACGGGGGTTTGGTGGAATACTTGTCCGCCATAGCTCAAGTAGCAATATGGATCGGCTTCAAAAGTTAGTCAATATTTGCAAAGAAGCACCAAACCAAATGCTTTGATACCAGTTGAAGACCCAAGCTGAAGCACCAAACCAAATGCTTTGATACCAGTTGAAGCAACAAACCAAATGCTTTGATACCAGTTGAATTTTTCTACCTATGTGTCAATGTGTCGTGAAGCACTCCACCCAAAATCTCCATAAAACGCCTTACAGAAAAATCATGAAACAAGAACTATCAGGAACTCGGGGCTGCAAGTTTGGGGCTCGGTATTCACCTCATAGTTCCCAAACCAAGAAACTAGTGATCTCCAAATTTTTATCACAGATGGGTATATGAGTCACGCATCGTTTCCAACTGAAATCACTCAAAAATAGCTTTTTCTAGATTTTTCTAAAAATTCAACACTGACTGCTATGCGGAGGAAAGTTTCTGGACAGAATAGCAACTAGTCAAGATCTTGATCTCTTGCCTCTCATATGGTTGCTAGAAGTGTGTCAAATCATATTAGCAACCTTAAGACATCATAGACCAAGAAGAACCAGTAAGAAATCACCAAGATTCACTCTCCAACAAGAGCCTCAAAAGGAAAGCCAAGAACAAGAAGAACTAGGAGCAAATCAACACAAGATGTTGTGGAGAAGGATGATTTCATTACATAGAAATTGGGGGATTACAAACCACACTCCTTGTGGCCACAAGCACTCTAGGTGCCAACCAAACACACCCCACTCACCCTCTCCTATTCTGAAATTTTCAGTTCTAAGAGGAGGAGGAGGAGGAGCTTCCCTCCCCCTCTATTTATAGCCCAAGGGAGAGATGCCCTAAACCTTAGAGCCCATCTCCACCCTTCATTTTAGGATGAGTGGTGTACAACACACACACACTACAAGACACACTCCCAGGAGGGAATATTCTCAACATATTCCTTCAGAAAATATCTTCGCAGCTTCTTCGGTCGCCAGCCCACGCCTAGGCCCACCGATCAGAACCAGCTTCGCCACCTGGTTACTGAAGCCACAGCCTCCAGCTGCCTCGGACTTCTTTACATGGCTAAGCTTCTCGAGTACACCACCTCATGTGATCGCCTGGACGCCTCCGGACGCACCAGCCTCCAGCTGTCCCCACGAAGCGTTAGCCACGTACCCGCTGATACCTGCATCACTGAGGTGAACACACATGAAACCAACACACCTTACCTCACGTGCGAGGTTAGTTCATCACAAAATTTCAAACATCATAATTTCTTCGTGACATCACAATTAGGAAACCCTAATACACCTCGTGTTAACTTAACAAATTCCACCGGACCACGTCCGATCAAAACTATTATCTAGCCCAAGCTCAGTACAATGGTCTGGTTCCAATTTCACAGCAATTTCCACAAATGCACCATTTAACATTCTTCAAAACACTTTAAATTCCATCTTGTCACATATATTCATCATCAAATCGGGGTGCCCTCCACATGGGTCTCAACAATAATTCACCCATTATTCATCTACTATCCACATCCCTATTTTACTATTTATCTCTGGAACCTTTTGTCGATTTTCTCAATGCCTACATATCTTTCTTATATTTTACTCTCAATCCTATTTTCACCATTCACAATCATATTTTCAGTAAAGATAGCTACATAAAATAAAGGTATATGGCCACCACAATAAACAGGCCCATAATGCCTCACCAGCCAAATCAATCTGGACCATCCAAAATTTGTGCGGTCGTCTCACTTCGCGACCTCGAACAGGCTTAAATTCTATTTGAAAATTCACTCATATCTACAGGAAACTAGATTTGGGTCGGTGGCCAAAGCCGATGACATAACAACAAATACTGACGACAAAATTTCCTGTCGTCAGCCAGCCGACATAAAAGTTCGTCGACAATGAGTCGACGACACATGTCATTTTTGTCGGCGGCAATACACAAGACCGACGACATAGCCGCCTCCTAGGCCGAGCGCCAACGGAAGATATGTGTCGGCAGCCCATGCTCTGGCCGCCCACAAAATCACACCCTGACGGACGGGCGCGGTAACAGCGCTCTGCCATGTGGGTCCCGCGGACCAGTTGAGGGTGCCACGTTGCAAACCTTTGTGGACGGCCTACAGTTATGCCGCCCACGTTGCTCCATCTTTGTGGACAACCTTTCGTTATGCCGCCCACATTGCTCCATTTTTTTGGACGGCCTCCACATATGCTGCCGACAATACTAGAAGCTTTGTGGACGGCAAACGTTTGGCGTAGAGAAAATGAAACATTTGCGCTACTTTTGGCATGCATCTTTCAGGAATTTTGTGGTCGGCCTTTATTGGGGCCGCCAACATTGATGGTGTTACAGCAATATAAATTGCTGCAAATTTATAAAAAAAAACTCAATTTCAACCGGCAAAAAGATTGTATTCCCCACAATTTTATATACCAAATTCCCCATAACTATCATAATATGTATATTTGCACAAGCGACCACATTCGCATCCACTGATACATGTCTCAATCAATCACACACGAATACGATAATATATAAACAAAAGTGCGACATCAATACACAGATTGTCCAAAAATTCACATTACATGCATCACCAAGTGCATCATCTAACCAACAAGTTCACATTACATGCACACAACCCACAAGTTCATCGTCCAACCACATTTACGAATGTGAACCTAGGAATGGATCGGCAAGCATGTCCTCAACGAATTGCTCCTCGACTGATCTTGTGGCACTAGAATCACCTCCATGCGCAGCATTCGTCGCAGCCGCTATCGCCGCAGAGCCAGACACTTGCAAGATTAGAGGAAACCGGAATTTTGAAAATTTTGATGCATTTGTGTGCTTATTTGAAAATGTTGTGTAAACCGGAGAAAAGCTTTACCCCTGGAGAAGCCACCGATGCATAGCCAAATTGGAGCACGGGAAACGAGGCCAGCGGCACAAACTGGGGAAGAGTGTCGTCCTGTGCCGTCGGGGCCCCCGGCGTCTGTGTGAAGACGACCTGCGGCTAGCTGGATGTCCCCGCCCCCTGCAACACCTGCGGATATGATATGTTAGCGTCTGAAACTATTAAGGACAAACTAGCTACATTTACCATCATAATTACCTTTTTCATATACTGTATCATGAAGAGGTTCTGATACTGGATGGCCTACATCCGCCTGTTGTTCTCCTCTCGCTCCGCCTACCACCTCCTGTTGCTTTCCTCTCGCTCCGTCGGCCACTGCTGCTCGTCCGCCACCCATTGTTGTTGTATCTCCGCGATAAGCTTGTTCTAGGCTTCCAACTAGGCACGGGCGGAAGAGGAGGCCTGCTATCGACGTGCTCTGACTTCAGCCATGTACGAGTCGGACGGCACCACGGAGTCCGTGAAGTCGTACCTACCGTGACTCCTCCCACCGAACTCGTCGTAGATGACCACAGGGTCGACCGGCATGTTGATGGGGTCACAATCGACACCATGCTTCTCTTTTCATGGCTGCAGTATATATATCCTACGAACAAATAAGATATTAAGCGGATTAGTTTGAAAACGATCGAAATGGTGTAGAGAAGCGAAAAGAGCTAATCACTTACAAACTTCTCCTGCGCAGCCGGCAGCATCGGTAGCTGTGTGCCATAAAGTTGGACATAGGGCGTGTGTGATACCCTCAACAAGGTGAACCCAGAGGGCTCAGGTCTCGTCTCTGACTCCTGTAGTAGGGGCGGCCCCAGACCCCGAGCAGCCCGGGCCACGGCCTGGGGCGTGGCCCATGTACTAGTACTACACCTTCTTAGATATATGGCTAAAATATAAAAGGCCTAGGGCCCAAATTCATTTCTACTCTAGCCTAGGGCAGCAATGATCACTTCCTGCCTCCTCTCGACCTCTCGCCTCTCGGTCTCGTTCTCTCCCAGGGCATCGCCCCAAATCCCCCCACGGCCTGACACCCCAGTTCGCTGCGGCGCCGCCCTCCCCTACTGACTCCTTCCTCCTCCGGCGACTCGGCAAGATATCGGTGACTGCAGTCCACAGGCCATTCCGTCGCGCCTCACGGCCTTGCCCCTTGCTTGCCTCGTCATCTCGCTCCTTACTGCCGACTGCCGAGTTCGCCGCTCGCCGATCGCCGAGCCGCCGACGGCTCGCCTCTCCACCTCTCCGGCGTGGTAGGAGGGCCGGCGACCTTCAAGGCCGGCCGACTGAAGCCTGCAACCACTGCCTAGTGCCCACTGTCCACTAGAATCAAGTAAGATCTAGGTAAAAAACTACTCTACTACTACAAGCCACATCAATGGTATTAGAATTTAGAAATTAGACTTGGGAGTTGAGACCGCATTTAACAATTGACATGTAACATGTTGTATGGTAAATTTATGATTTATCTAGATATCTAAAGTAGAGAATGAATTAGCTCATAAATAAAGTAGAGAATGAAGAGGGCTAGAACATTGGAATATTTTTTATGCATTGGCACTAACACCGATTAACCACACCGAATTCCAATGAAAATCTCCAAGAAACAATGGGAACGTTGTTAGTAACTATATTGTCTTCAATTCATATGTTACTCTTCGATTAGACTAATTGAACTTTGTAATTGAACCAAGTTTTCATCATACATTACTATGAATATCATTTGTCGTTTGGTCTAACAATTAGACTTGTTGTTAGTTGGCCCGGGTCTTAGTAAAATCCTAGGTCCGACTGTCCTGTAGGTTAATATGAAATGTAAAATGACCATGAAGTTCATTGTAACTATAAAAGATAAGTGCACTTACGATATCCCGCGCGACGTGACCCATGCCTCGTCCTCCTAGGTAGGTGGTGCATATGTCGAGGTTAGCATCCCTATTGTCTCTGTTCCTCCTTGACCTCTCGATCCACTCCTTAGAGGCCCACATCCGGCAGAGGTCCCTTTAGGCGCATGTACACTTATCCATCCAGTTTGGACACCAAGGCTTGTACTCTTGAGCCTTCAGATACATTAGAGCTGCCCATGCCCTCGACATCTTTCTAATCCCCCTCTTGTTATGGTGCTTCAACACCGCATCCAAACGAGACAACCTGATAGCGTCCCTAACCTTCTTTGTCGCCATTGTGTCGAGAACATGGTGGCAAGTCTCGTAGTCCTCCTAGGTCACCCTAGGAAAAAGATGGTACCCCTCCTGAAACGAAAGAAACACATGAGCAAATACATGAAGCTACAAACACGAAACCATAAATAAAAAAAATCAAATTTGGAATGTTACACAAAACTCGTGGATGACGTGATCGGCGATAGTTCCTCCCTCATCATCCTCCACGAGCGAGTATTCGCTCCAATTGAGTGTTGGGCGTCGATCATCGCCCTTGCCTACTCGCCCGGGATAGAGCTGCTTGAGCAGCATCCCTAGCAAGTGGCCCGGCTCCTGTAGACAATGAATAGAACATAACGAATGGAACACAACGAATCACTGTCTGAGTTCTTTACAAAAATATGCAGCGGCCCCGAACGGCTTTGACCCTGGCTTGGTTAATGACACAAATGCAATTCATTTCACGTACGAAAGGCATCGCGTATTAACTCACTAATTACAAATATGCTAATTAATCCTATCTACTAATCTCGTCAGTAAAAAAACTGACGACACAGGTACGACATTATAAAATGTTAAAAATATACCGAATGTACCTGCGTCGGCGGCGGAGGGAGGCACGGTGGGGGAGGCGGCGGCGCCAGGGTGAGGGGAGCGGCGGCGCGGCGGAGTGGGGCAGGTGGGGGCAGGGGAGCAGCGGTGCGTGGTAGAAGCGGCGACGGCGTCAGGCGGTCGTCGCGGTGTGGGGCAGGCAGGACGACGTGGGGTGGGAGGCGGCGTCGGGCAGCCAAGGCGGCGGCGGCCGGCGGCCTAGGCGGCGTGGGGAGAGGCGGCGTGGGCAAGGTGGGGAGGCATGGAGGGAGGGAGCGGCGGGGGGAGGCCACGACGGTGTAGGGCGGCCGAGGCGGTGGCGTGGGCACGGCGAGGCAGCATGGGGAGTGGCAGCGGCATGGGGCCATCGAGCGGGCGGCGTGGGACAGACGGGGCGGCGTGGAGCGGAGCGGCGACAAGAGGGTAGCCCGTGCGCAAAGTCAACTGAGGACTTAGCGCACGGGGCTCTTATTTTTGTAAAGGACTTTTGTGGGCGGCCGTAGGTTACCGACATAACCTTACAAGACCGCTGACACAATATCTATAATGGTCGTATTTAGTGGCGTGGTCCAAAAGTTAGTGGAACAACACAGTGTCGGCGGCAAAATGGAGGCCGGCCAAAAAGACAAATCAACTTATGCCGGGCTGGGGCCCTTCTAGGTCTTTGTGGTCGGCCGCAGTTCATGCCGCCCACACAGATGAAGCAATGTGGGCGGCCTACTTTACTGCCGCCCACATAGGACCAGTGTGAGCGGCGTCCCGTTAAGCCGCCCATACAGACTAAGAATTATGGGCGGCCTCATTTTATCCCGCCCACACAGACCCCCAAGGCCCAACCAGACCATTTTCCAGCCCACTCGTGGCTCGATCGACAATGTCCTATGTGCCATCTAACATTCTAGGGTATGCATAACACATCAAAAGTCATTCCAAGGTGCTGTATTGCCCTGCGTTTTATAATCGGCACATGTTCCCTCCAAATCTAGACTTTGTGTCAACTTTGTGCCACGAACATCTGGGTTTCGAAGAAACCTGTCCCGAAAGTGCAACGCGGGTCAATATAGCCCCGTGGAAGAACTTTTGATGTGTTGTGCATGTCCTATAACCTTTGATGGCACATAGGACAGTGTCGATTGAGCCGCGGGCGGGCTAGAAAGGGTCGGGGGGCTTGGGGGGTCTGTGTGGGCGGCCTAGTACATGCCGCCCACACAGATGGAGCAATGTGGGCGGCCTACATTACGGTCGTCCACACAAAGAGAGTAATGTAGGCCGCCCATACATAGTAAGAATTGTGGGCAGCCTATTTTTGTCCCGCCCACATAGACCCCCAAGGCCTCCAGGACCCTTTTCGGCCCATCCGCGGCTCGATCGACATTGTCCTATGTGCCATCTAAGATTTTAGGGCATGCACAACACATTAAAAGTCATTTCCACGGGATGTATTGCCCTACGTTACACATTCGGCACATGTTTCCTCCAAACCTAGACTTTGTGTCAGCTTCGTGCCACGAACGTCAAGGTTTCAAAGAAACCTATCCTAAAAGTGCAACGCAGGTCAATATAGCCTCGTGGAATGGGTTGTTACGTCTTGTGCATGTCCTATAACCTTTGATTGCACATAGGATATTGTCGATCGAGCCACAGGCGGGCCGAAAAGAGTCGGGGGGCCTTGGAGGTCTATGTGGGCGGCCTCAGTACAGGCTGCCCACACAGATGGAGTAATGTGGGCGGCCTCCCGCTAAGCCGCCCATATAGAGTATGAATTGTGGGCGGCCTCTTTTTATCAAACCAACGCTGTTTTTGTGGGCGGTATATGTGTGACCGACGACATTTTGTAGTTTTTATGGGCGGCATAGCGTACGCCGACAACAATGATGCTGCCTGGCTCGTCTAGTGGAACTCCCATGTAGGCCCATCATGCCAAAGACGTCCTCTGTCTGCCATGCAGCACTACTAGGGAAAAGGGCTTTCCAAGCGGTTCAAAAAAAAGGAACAAACTTCTACAAGCGGTTTAATAGCCTCAAAACAGTCTCAAGCCAGAAAATGGCCTCTAGAAGCGGTTGGGGACACGAACCGCTTCTAAAGACCTAAAATCCTAAGCGGTTTGTGTCCCCAACTGCTGCTATACCTCTACAAGCGGTTGGGAACACGAAGCGCTTAGAATGCTTGGCTTTACAAGCGGTTTAATAGCCCCAACCGCTTCTAGAGGGTCCTTTTTCGAATAGATAAAAGGAAAGCTCCCCCTATCTCATCGGATATCACGCGTGGGTGGGTTGGCTAGCTGGGTGAGGTGTGAGTCATGAGGTCCTGGGTTCAAATCCCACCTCCCCCAATATTTATTTGTCTTTTTACACTCTATTACAAGCGGACCCGCCTTAAGGTGGTTTCGTAAGGCCGTTAAGATGCCATGAGGTGGGTGCCTCTGTGTCGATGGCATAGACTATGCCAACGATAGAGTTTAGTTGAACGGGCTCCAAATTTCAAATTTGTTGTAAGGCGGGCGAGGCGGCGTGATCAGTGTGAGCGGCTTATTTGTGGCAGCCCACATTGTGATTTAATGTCGGCGTTCTATATTAGGGCCGCCGACATAGAGTTCAAAACAATGTTGGCGGTGTTTGTGCCCGACAAAAGTTTTTAGGCCGCCCGCACAGTTTTCATTTCCTGTAGTGCACTATCATCTTCGATGCACAACCCTAATTTTACTATTTATCTATACAAATTTTGCTCTATTTTCTCAATTCCTACATCTCTCTCTTAAATTTTACTCTCAATCATATTTTCACCGTTCGCAATCTCATTTTTAGTAGAGCTAGCTACTTAAAATAAAGGTATAGGGCCACTACAATAAATATCCCTACAATTACTTACCAACCAAATCAATCTAGTCCATCCAAATTTTATGCGGTCGTCCCACTTCTCACCTCGAACAAGCACAAACATTTTTTGTTAACCTCTAGACTTACCCTTATTTGCAATGCAAATCAAATCCCGACGGTGTTCTAACAATGGAAACCAGATTTGGGAATATTTATCCTGGGCTTCATCATAAAAAGTCAAAATGTTCAAAATGGTAATCAAATAATTTTAAGAAAAAGCTGCACATAACATGCTTATAACACATCTCTAAAGAAAAACCCCATAGTACCCATTTTCTGTTAGGGGCAATGTTAACAAAGCTTCCAAGTCCTAATTAAAAGTATGTTCAAATGAAAAAATTCGTAAAGCTGTCACAAACATCACAATGAACTTCCTCCCATTCTTACGTAGCAAGTTAAAAAATTATGAAAAGACTTCGAAAATTTTTTTTGTCATTTGATTTTTAGTAAAATATGCACAGGTATAATTTGGATTGTCATAAATTCCACCGACAGCAATATGCCAAAAATATATCTTTTTTCAGACAACAAAAGGCAAAATTATTTCAATCAATCCAGCATTTGTATTAAACATCCGTAAACTATAATCTAAAATACTTGTGAACACTTGGTAGGAAGCTTGGTGAGACAAAAAGAAATTTAAAAATAGATTTGGCAGCATTGAGAAGGATCATTAAAAGCTTTTAAAATAACTACGTACAAAGTGAAATATTGTTTGGCGTGTACCAAAATGATAGATTTTTAGTTGTTACTTTTAGGTTTAAAATTTAGTATAATTGAAAAATTTAGTGTTTATGGGGTTCTAAATAATTTAAATATTCTAATTAATCTTAAAAGTTCTTATAGTTCCAAATGATTTAAGAAAGTTTTGGTGAACGCATAGTAAGGGAGCGAGTGGCCTAGGATACGTGCGATGGATTGCCAGCAATATAGGATCAAGTTGATCTTGAGCCAAAAATTGCTAAAAATTTTAATATGAAAAAGTTATAACCCCTCGTAAGACGTCTTAGAGAGCTTAAAAATTATGAAAAAGATATTTTATGAACTCTAAGAAGAAAATTTTAAAACCCTACAAAAATAACTACAAAGTATTACATCATCTGGCTTTAAAAAATAACAAATTTTTATTTAATTAATTTAATTTAATTTAAGCTGAAACAAAAAAGACCCAAGAATTGTATACATATCCAACTATCCAGGTAACTCGCACGAAACCACCGTGTGGAAGCTGGCCACCCAAAGGTCTAAACTCACAAGTGATCACAATGGTCTAGATATTTGCAGGAACTGTCAAACGGTTGACCCGGAAATCTGTGGCACTGAAAATTCTGCGGCCGTGATTGGAAACGATACTCGTTCAAGATTGTGCAGCTGACGATTACTGGTCGATTCCAAATCCAAATTAGGATGGTCATCATGTATAAAAGGGGAGTCATCCCTGCAGCGGAAACCAAAACTTGTCGGCAGCAGCTTCAGAAACAGACCAAAAAAGCATGGGTTTCTTTGAGCGTAATCGCTGCCGGTTGATTGTGTTCGCTTTCGTCTTTGCCGCGCTTCTCGCTTCGCGCGGCCATCTCAGCTTCGCTTCTCATGAGGCACCGGAGGAGGAGGAGGAGGAGGACAAGAGGGTGAGGAGATAAACTCATGATTTCACATATGGCGTTTAAATTTGACCTGATTTCATTCAAATATCTTGCATTTTTTATCGTGCGTGCGTGCGTTGGCCGTGCACATTGCTCATTGCATGCAGTTATACATCGTGTACCTTGGGGAGAGGCAGCACGAAGATGCTGAGCTCGTCGCAGCTTCGCACCACGCCATGCTGGCTTCAGTTCTCGGGAGGTATAAATTAGCAATCCCTGCAGCGGAAACCAAAACTTGTCGGCAGCAGCTTCAGAAACAAATCAAAAAAGCATGGGTTTCTTTGAGCGTAATCGCTCCCGGTTGATTGTGTTCGCTTTCGTCTTTGCCGCGCTCCTCGCTTCGCGCGGCCATCTCAGCTTCGCTTCTCATGAGGCACCAGAGGAGGAGGAAGACAAGAGGGTGAGGAGATCAAACTCATGATTCCACATATGGCGTTTAAATTTGACCTGATTTCATTCAAATATCTTGCATTTTTTATCGTGCGTGCGACGTGCGTGCGTTGGCCGTGCACATTGCTCACTGCATGCAGTTATACATCGTGTACCTTGGGGAGAGGCAGCACGAAGATGCTGAGCTCGTCGCAGCTTCGCACCACGCCATGCTGGCTTCAGTTCTCGGGAGGTATAAATTAGCACCACTCATCCACTGGGCGTAGCTAGTGATGTGCTATTGTTTGTAGGTCTATATATGACGGTCGAGTGTAGACAGGGCGAGAGAAGATACGAATTGTTCGTCCATTCTTGCTCTCTCGACTTTCAAGTCTGAACTTTCTTTTTTTTAAAAAAAAAAGTTTGAACTTTCTTTGGCGATGACTGCGGAGTGGACAGAGACAGAGATACGAGCTACTGGAGAGAGAGAGAGAGAGAGAGAGAGAGAGAGGGACGCAAGCTGGTTTGAGCTGAAACCGTTTCGGCCGTGTAGGTCTGCATGTAGCAATTGAAAACCAGGAACTTGTGGTCACGACATATTATAGATTACGCAATTGCTATTTTACAGGCGTATGCAATTAGCCAAAATGTGCGAGCGCAAAAAATTTCACTTTATTTCTACTGTTTATCCACATTTGCATTTATGAAAGAAACGCTTCGCGATAGTGGAATTTTTTGCGCGAGGTCGATTTTTGTATAGATATATTTTGTTTTACGTTTATTATAGATTTATTTTTGTTTTTTGTTTATTATATTTTTGTTTATTTTCTGTATATTATAAATTTTATTTTGTTTCCTTTTTCACGTCGAGAGATTTGTTGCTCGTATATTTTGGAAATTGTGCTGGCGCAAAAAATTCCACTAATTTTCTATTGTTTTTTCACATTTCCAATATTGAAAAAAAAGTTTTGCGATAGTGGAATTTTTTTGTGCGAGGTCTGCACTCTGCACGCATGTACACAGCATGTGTCTGCACAAATGCTAAAATTGTAGGGGCCTACCAAATAGTGCCTCCCTATAGATTAATCAATTAAACGGCTGTGGCTATTTCCACGGATAATATTGCCGTACGTGTTTTGTCGTAGATCTAGGGCCACTTGCCATTCTATTAGTCTATTACTCTGAGGGCCATGTCCAACGAAACCTAAATCGTAAAAATATAACATGCAAAATAAAAAATATAGATAAATAATGAAAAAGAAGATATAAATAGTGGTTGAATAGTGTCTAATTTGATCTAAGTTAAACCGTATTGAAGATTGAAGATGGCCTAAATTTTGGACATAAGACTGGTTTGGATGGTTACCCCCACGCGCCGTGCCTTCCGTCGGCACGCTCTCAGCTCTTGGCGCGCGTTTGGCTGGAAGCCGATGGAAGACGCGGGCGCGGAATCGAAGGCGCGCCGATGAACAGTAAACGGGGACGCGGGATTTGGCGAGGGTGGAAAAATAGGGCACCGTCGCTTGCCAAACACTACTAGAAAAATGATTATTGATGACATTATACAATCGTCATCATAAGTGACAAAAATGTCATCGTAGATCTTTTATGACGACCTTATGACGAAAACAGGTTTGTCATGGTATGTGCGTTACAGAAAGTTTTTTGTGACAAAATGTTAATTTTTGTCATAGAAAATAAACTTTTCTGTGACGAATTGTTCATGCGTCATGATAAAGATCCCTTTTATGACGAAAAAAGTCGTCACCGAAAGCATCTAAAAATGTCATGGAAAAATCCAAAATCGTCACAAAAGGCACTTTTGGCCTGCCAGCTCTAATTTTGTATGACAGAAAAAATCGTCATAAAAATATGTCAGGTCGACCTGAATTTTCGTCATTGAACACTCCAGTGACACATCATCCAGGGTGTCGGGTGATGTGTCAAATATGTCGCATCATTTTTTTAAGAAACCAATTCACACATGTATATTAAATAGGACATCACAAGCACATTACAAAAAAGTTGGAGCAATACATACAACACTTTTACTAAGTCACAAAATATTAACTAGTTCAGTGCCTCTACCACTCTCACGTCCTTCGCATACAAACAGCAACCCAATCTTCTATAGGTTCTACTTGGTGGAATGAAGATGTCCATGATTGATTGCATCCAACCAACGAGATTGAATTCTTGCAATTGTTACATACACACACCTGTTGTTATCAACCATGGATGCACCCAACTGACCTAGCTCACTACAAAGGTCAATTCCTGCACATAGCATAAGAAATGAATAAGAACAAGGTTAAAAGCAAACAATATGAAATTTAGGTCCAAAGTTGAGTTTATCTTTTACCAAGGTAGATGTACTCGTCACTACCATGATTATTAGGTGTTTCTCCATAGTAGAAAAATAGTTGATAATAACCTAAAGAATTAAGAGAGGATCGACGGTCATGTACATACAATGTTTTCATCTAGTCGCTATACTCTAGTATATACCCTATACGTAAAGAAAACAGAACAAAAGGAGAAACGTACAGAAATAGATCCAAAAGAGAGTGGTAGATAATGAAACTATAGGCTCAGGTACATCCAAAATCAATAGATTCAATAGAGCTAAATCTACTATCAAGTTTATAATTTCAACAAGATAATTTCAAGTTTATAATTTCAACAGGATAATATGACAAGGGTAAGTAATCTACTACAAAGTTGAATAAATAAAGAAAATGGTAGAAAATGGTAAACAGACTACAAACTAGAAGATAAAAGAGAAAATTACACCATTAGTCCCCAAACTTGTTCCGCCTGTACACATAAATCCGTAAGTATCAAAACCGCTTATTTAGGTACCAAAACTTGTGAAACCGTTGCAATCAGGTCCATAGGCTAGTTTTTTAGGCTGATCTGCCTCTCTCTCCTCCATTAAAAGTAGGTCCCACATTAAAATAAAAAAGAAAAGAAAAATGTCACGTAGGCGCTGACATGGCAGTCCACATCATCAAGACAGACTAAAAAACCAGCCTATGGACCTGATTGAAACGGTTTCGCAAGTTTGGGTATCTAAATAAGCGGTTTCGATACTTATGGATTTATGTGCATAGGCGGGACAAGTTTGGAGCCTAACGGTGCAATTTTCTCAAGATAAAAAATCAACTAGTAAGTAGAATGAAAATAAACGATCTATTGACCTTTGCTAATATGACTACCTGATAAAAAGGGTAACTAAGGAAGAACATCGAACTTAATCGACACAGATTCTACCTGAGGTGTACCTGGAAACCGATCAAAAGATGATTTAAATATCAAATACAACGAAATTACTCTAAATTATATCTAGTGCAAGAAAGTGACGTTATTAAAAAAGTAGAGTTGTATTGGTTGATTCTTGATCTTTTGCACGACCTCAAAATCAAGTATTTATACAAGCACATAACCAATACACCTTATTGTGTTTGTCGTGGAAACATATTGATATATTCCTATTTTATCTTAAAATCTTGTATCTCCGCCCTCTGTTTCAGCCTATTTTTCGTCTTGCACCAGCCCAAGAAGGCCCATTTCTCTTCCATTCTTTCCAGCACAGCGATGCAAGCCCAAATCCAAATTTCGGTGTTAACAATCCACATGCATGGCAGAGCCGTTGACCACGTGGGCGCCTCCCTCAGCGCGTGAGCAATAGACCATCTTCGATATTTTTTCCTTCAAATCATTCCATCCTCGTTTCCTCCCCGCACATTATTTCCCTTTATTCCCCACCATCTCAAATAATATCTTTTCAAAAGAATTCGTGAAGAGAGCGGAGAAAGAATTACTTTTTAAAGAGAATGTACAAAGAAAATTTTTCTAAAAAACTTTTTAAAAACTATTAAAGCATACGAAGAGAACTTCAATCTATTCATAAAAAATGTTTCGAAGAAATACGTTAGAGACGGTGTTACACGGAGTCGCGGGCGATTGTAAAAAAGAATTGTTCCTCAAGAGCGTTGAGAATTTTAAAACTGCAGAAACTCGTCAAAAAAGAGGGCGGTTTTTACAAAAAAAAAAAACAAAAACAAAATTGGAGAAACCAGTCTGCTCCTTTCGGTGGTTCCCCCTGTGCACTGTACTGCTGTGCTCCAACCCTGCCGCCGACCTGGAGCTTGGCCTCGCCGGCCGCCAGCTTTTACTCCGGCGATCCCCTGCGCTGGTATGGCTGGATCTCGTGATCTTCTTCTTCTTCTTCTTCTTCTTCTTCTTCTTCTTCCTCTCGTGCGCCCAAGGCGGATCTCGGGGCCTGCCTCTTCTTAGCGGTCGCATTCTCTTAGCTGGAGCACCGTGAGTTATTTCCACTCAACTACGTAGCAAGATGCACATATCTTATAAAAATACTCGCCTTTCTTGATCCGCATGATTAATGTTTTCTTTTTTTTTGGTCCTGATTATCGATACCCCATCTACGTACCTATAAGATTGTAGTGGCGTATTATTTCTGCGGTGTTGCAAAGTACCGAATTGGTATTTTTGCGGGACTAAAAACTACTAGAAAGAAAACAAAAATTTTAGGTGATAATCGTCTTCCATTTGTTGCTGGCTTAAATTCTGTGGATTATAGTGCTTATTCCGTGTTGCAAAGTACGAGAAAAGTGGGAATTTTGCGGGGTTGAAAGTCTGAAAGCCAATCGTCAATCCAAGCATAGACTAAAATTTTTTGTGATAATTGTCTGCCATTTATTATTGTTGGTTTGAATTGTTTGTGCCTATTGTTATAGCACTTTTCTTTAGTAAACTTCTTTCTGACTTCATTAAAACACAAGCAAAACTTGAGTTCAGCTCAGACAAAGCTCGAATAAGCTCCAGGAAGAGCTCGTGTAGACTTGGTAAAGTATAACTTCATCAAGAAAGATTCATTGAGTCGTGTTGTAAGTTCAAACTCGAGCCAAGCTGGAATTGTGACTAGAGTGAGCCAAGTTCTAGCAATTTGTGAGCCTCAGGCCTTTTTCTTCTCAGCTTAAATTAAATTAAATTAAATTTGATATTTTTGTACAAGCCAAAGCCAAATGATGTAGTACTTTGTAGTCCTTTTTGTGCAGTTTTAAATAGATCTTCTTAGAATTACTAAAATAATTGTTTTATAATTTTTTGGACTCTCTAAGACTTCTCTCAAATGATCATAACTCTTTTAGATTAACGGTCACCTCAGGCCTTAACCCAGTTCTTTTCATCTTAACAGCTTAATGGCTTAACAGTTTAACGACTTATCTATGTTTTGAAAACACATATGTTTTGAGTTTTTTTAGTCCGTTTTTTCATTATTTTGAAGGTGGGTCTTAATGCTTTAAAAAACAAGTCAAACGAATTGTATCCGAATCTCGAGACTACCTCGAGAAGCTCTCGAAGTTTAGTCATTTCAACCGTTCAGCCGATCAGCTGTTCAGATCAGCTCAAAAGAACAGGGTAAAATTTTCAGCAACTTTAAGCCGAAAAGAACAAGGCCTCAAGTTTTTTTTTACAGTCCTAGTCGAAGACAACTCCAGCGATGACATTTCTAGAATTTGGAGCGGTTCTCTATACCTAGGTCGTAACTCTTTACTCTTGTGAAATGGTTGCTAGATATGAACTATGAAGATTCTTGATACATATGACATAAATCTGTAGTTTTGTAGAATTTACTTTCTTTTATGGCCTCACTATTTTTATTACAACTAATAAGATTGATATACTATCATTCAAGACTAATATATATTTTTTGTGTTACATGCAATAAATTAACTGACCTATGTCAAGGTATGAACAGCTAGCTATAGATTTTATTTATCGTCCATGTTTCACGATGTGAATTCCGTTAGTTTAACTTTGCAGGCATTTGGCCGGAATCTCTGAGCTTTCATGGTGATGGGTATGGACCCGCACCTGCAAAATGGAAGGGGATCTGCCAGACTGGCGACTCCTTCGATTCCAAGAGCTGCAATGGCAAGATCATCGGGGCACGGTGGTACGCCAATGACACGGACAAGGCACTGCTCGACGGCGAGTTCTTGTCCCCCCGGGACGCCAATGGCCATGGCACCCATGTCGCCTCGACGGCCGCAGGCAGCATCATCCACAACGCTAGCCTACATGGGCTGGCAGCAGGGGTTGTGCGCGGTGGCGCCCCCCGTGCCCGGATCGCTGTTTACAAGGTGTGCTGGGGCGTTTGGTCGTCAGGCATATTCATCTGCAGTGAGGCAGCTGTTGCCAAAGCAATAGATGATGCAATCCATGACGGGGTTGATGTCCTGTCACTCTCCATGGGAGGCTCTCTGTTTATCCCAGCCACCTTACATGCTGTTGCAAAGGGCATACCGGTTGTGTACTCAGCTGGGAACTCGGGGCCTTATGCTGAGACAGTGCAAAATATGGCTCCGTGGCTGTTAACTGTTGCAGCGACCACAATCGACCGGCTCTTCGCAACGACCATAACTCTTGGAAGTGGCCAGAAGCTTGTGGTACGTTTTCTGCCCATCTCATTGTTCTCTTTATTTCATATTTTTCAAAAAGACTGTCATTGCTTGCAAATCCATTTAAAAGAGATTCCTAGAAAAAATGTCCACGCGAAGGTGGCATAGAGTATTATGCAATACACGTGTGAAATATTTTCTTGATTGTTGCATGCCCTGAAAGAGAATTTGGAGCCCTTGACGTAATATCCATGGAAGGTGGCTCTGTTATAAAGTCTTGACTACTGTTGGGCCAGTAATCATCCTGATTAGACGGTCCTCTATGTATATAGATTGATTTAGAGGATGAACATGACTGTGTAGTGTGCATATTAGGTGTAATAATGTAACAGAAACGATCTGAATGTAGTGCAACATGTGCAAATGTACATATATATGATCTGGTGGGTGCACTATCGAAGACATCTGGTTTTGTTATGCTTTTGGCTTAAAACCCATCCAAGTTTATCTCGGCAAATAGTTTTTTTCCAAAATATTTTGAAATATCCCAATTAAAAGATTTTGTGATATTTTGAAATAATTAATTGCTAAATTTTTTGTGTATTTTTGGCATTGCAGGGACAATCTTTGTTCACTCAGGTGAAAGAGGCAAATCAATTTCACAACCTTGAGCTCTACTTGAACAACATGTATGATTCAAAATTCTCTACACACTATTCAACTTGCATATCAACATAGTATATTCTCTTATATGGTGGAATCATGCCAGTTTATGCCTGATATGGAACTGCTTCATTCAGCTATTTGATTTTGGTGCTTATGACACTTGCATATTTCTGCAGGTGCGATGTGACTCAAGTAAATAGTACAGCCGTTAAGGGGAAGATAGTTCTTTGCTTGGCAACCAACGTCATTTTTTCTCAGCAAACATTGCTTCAAGTAGGGGTAGCAGTGAGACAGAATGGTGGACGAGGTTTTATATACACCCAACGTAGCACCGACATTCTTGATATATGTGGAGCTATAGCCATGGGCACTCCATGTGTTGCTATCAATTCAGAGATCTCCTACCAGATATACCAATATTACATGTATGTATTGATTCAGGGAACTACCAAAATAAAGATTCCAGTGTTTACTGATGTTGTGTTGAGGCAACCCATCCAACATCTCACATTACATACCCTGATATTCTTCCACTATCTATGTCCCTCTCCATCACGCTTCCTCCTTTATGTCCTACATCATATTCACTTCATGGTTGGCATGTCCTGCTGTTTGCACATCTCCTGTTCTCCTGTCAATGCATATATGTTTTAGTCCTTGGATGTCCTTGTTTTCACTCCAGTTAAGATTTGCATTGACACAAGACAGTAGACCCATATATACCCCCTTAGTTTTTGTTTTTTGGAGTTACTCTTTCAGACAGCTTTAAATCATTCATGTAAATATTGTTTTCATTTTGTATGCAAAACTACATATGCAGATTAGTATTCTTTAATTCCTTTTCTACTTGCATATTGATCGAAACATTTCATTTTGGTAAATCTAACAGCACCAGTCAAAGCCGTGAAGCAAAAATATCTTTAACTCAAACAATTGTTGCAAGTGATATTCCTTCTCCAAAGGTAGCAGCTTTCTCATCTCGGGGGCCAAGTCCACTCTACCCTGGGGTGCTCAAGGTATCTAAATTGGATTTATCATTTCATCCTTTATTTTTTTTCCTTATTAAGACGGGAGAGCAGTGGCTCAATATGTTCCTTGTGGCCAGCTTGCATGCTGATTGTAACCTTGCTATTTCTTATTAACGAAATCTATTGGGTTCCCCTAATAAAAGAACATAATTGCTTTATTAACATTATATAGATGATCACGTTAACTTGAAAATAATATTGTAAGCGAGAATATGTGATGGGCCAACAGGGATATTTGTCGGCCTTATGTTGGATTTACCTTCCAATTCGTATATTGTTATGGTGTTACAGAGTTATCCCAATATAAATAGATTCACATGTGTGCTCAGTAGTCAGTAGACATTCTTCAGATATTGTGTTACATTATGGAGAGGTTAACTTTTGATGGTCCACCTTAAGCTTTGAAAATATTGCACCTGTTAACAAAGGCCTTGTTTGTTTCAGATTAAATTAAATTAAATTAAATGAAAAATTTTTATTTTTGTATAGGCCAAATGTTGTAATATTTTGTAGTTATTTTTGTGTGATTTTAAATAGTTCTACTTAAAGTTCGCAAAATATTTTTTTCATAATTTTTTGAATTTTTTAAAACTTATTTCGAGTGGGTCATAAATTTGCTACAGTAAAACGCAACTCAACTTTAATCTGAAACAAACAAGGCCAAATTGTGAATGCTGTTAAATCTCAAGGCTGAGCCATTAGTTTCTTTTAGCCTTGGGGCAGGTCCGGTTCCTTTATTTTCCAGTTGAAAATCCAATTTAGGTTAATTAACTAACCCGTCGGCTTTCATTCTATTGAACTTTGTTTGTCCAATTTTTTTTTGCTTTCTTTGTAAAATTTTATCTGTTTGATATTCCATTTGACAGTTAAAACTTTAAACGGACCTGGTATATATTTGATAAGTAAAAAATTCAGTTTCTATAGATTTTTTAAATTTTTTTAGTAATAGTTTAAATTTCATTCAATAAATTTAAATTCACGAAATTCAAAATTTTGAATGTAAAAGGTTCAAAATTTTGGAATATAAAATTTTAAAAATTATTTTACTGAAATTATTAAAGTATGGAAATCATTTTTAAAACTAAATACTCTGACATTTCATTTTTAAAAAACCAAAACTTATTTTTGATATGTAAAAATTCTGAGAATTATCTTTTGAAATTTAAAGTTCTGAATTTATATTTTCAATTTACAATTTTGGAATCTATTTTTTCAATTTAAAATTGCGAAAATCCACATATTTTGAACACGTGGTAGTCCAAGTCACCAAACCACCCTACAAAACCTCCTTTGGAAAAATAAGCGGTTTTGTTTGCTTTGGATTTATGTGCACAGACGAGACAAGTTCAGGGACCATCGGTGCAATTTAGTCTTAGATAAATTCTGTTCAGTCTCTTGAATGGACTTGCATAGAAGCACATAAACTCTATCAGTGTTTATGACTTTATTTCCGTGTATAGCATTACATTAACACAGTTCACTTCAAACAGCCTGATATTGCTGCCCCGGGAGTGAACATTCTAGCTGCAGCACCACAGCTTGGTAGTTACAAAGAATTTGGGGCCGCCTACTACCTTTTATCAGGAACATCAATGTCATGCCCTCATGTATCAGGTATTATGGCCTTGCTGAAGTCACTCCATCCAGATTGGTCTCCTGCTGCTCTCAAATCAGCGCTCATGACAACTGGTATGTACAGTGATATTGATTGAGTTACATAGGTTCTTCCATATACATGCTATACATTGTTTCTTGTGGAATGTGATAAATGTTTGGATTTCTTCTTTAAATTTTCATCCAGCACTTGTTAAGGACAACAACGGGCTTCCATTACTAGAGACCTTCTCACTAGGTTTGGCATGGCCGATAGAAAGCCAGTTCAGACTCCCATGGTCACCACCACAGCCTTAGACCTTGATGAGAATGGTGAGCCATTTGATCAGAGGGAGCATAGGAGTATGATAGGCTCACTTCTATATCTCACAGCTTCGAGGCCAGACATCCACTTTACAATGTGTCTGTGTGCTCGGTTTCAAGCCTTCCCTTGCATTTCTCACCTTCAGGTGGTGAAGCGCATCTTCAGGTACCTCAGAGCCACTAGTGATTTTGGGATTTGGTACTCTTCGGCCTCTTGTCTTTCCTTGCGAGCTTTCTCAAATGCAGACTTCGCTGGGTATATGATAGATAAGAAGAGCACATCTGACACTTGCCAATTAATTTATTGGCACTTCCCTTGTCTCATGGTCCTCTAGGAAACAGGCAGGAGTAGCTCAGTCCACTGCTGAGGCAGAGTATGTCGTTGCAGCAGCTTGCTATAGTCAGGTGTTGTGGATGTGCTCTACACTCAGGGACTTTGGGTTGACCATAGATAGTGTACCACTCTTTTGTGATAGCACTTCCGCCATTAGGATTGCCAAAAACCCAGTCCATCACTCTAGGACACAACACATTGATCTTAGATACCATTTCCTGAGAGACAATGTTGAGAAAGGGAACATTGTGCTAGAGTTTGTGGAAAGTGACCAACAGTTAGCTGGCATATTCACCAAGCCACTAGATAGCTCTAGGTTTGCTGCTCTCATGGGAGAGCTCAGGGTGATCAACCTTGTGAGCATCAGTTGACGGGGAGCCTATCCACTTGTACCATATGTATTACTCCCTCCGTTATGAAATAGTTGTCGTTTTGGATATTGACACGGTCTCCAAAATGCAACTTTGACCAATAAAAACTATTGTAATTTTATTTTAACATGCATTAAAATTATACTTTTATGAAAATTCTATTCAAAACGAATTCATCTATATGAATTTTGTGCTTCAAATCTAAATGATTTAGAAGTATTTTATAGATAAAATTTTAAAACATTGACTTAGGACATGTCTAAAACGACAACTATTTCAGGATGGAGGGAGTATATGTATATATTGTTTTCTTTATGGTACTGCATTGCATTGCATTTGGTGCATATGGGCTAGTCTGAGTGAGTTGAGAGTGCGCGTGGTTTAGACTTCTCATCTTGGCTAGGTTGCTATCATGCATAATAGCAGGTTATCTCTCCTTTAGCTAGGTCGAGTTTCCTCATGTCTTATGGGTCTACCAGAGCTTGGGCAGAGTTTCTGGGTAGACAGGGTCGTGTTGACTCCCTAGTAGTCGAGGTGTAGGTCCTGTTTTCCTAGTTGGTTTGATTTTCAGTGTTTCTAAACCATAGTGCCTATGCTACATCGGATCTCACTCTTAGCATTCCCATGTACAGATTTCTCTTGAGTTTATTTCTTCCTTCTTTTGGATTTGGCTTCAGTTGGGTACATCCTTTTGCATGCATTAACTTGACTAAACTCAACTTGAACCAAATGATCTTGCATCTGTTGAGGGGGAGCATGAACTCAATACATTTGCATTTTAGCTTTCAGGATTTTCTTATTATCCTTGTCGACATTGTCTGGTAACACAGGGTGTCCATTTCATGCCTGGTAGCTTGTGCCGTCTAGTTGCTCTATCTTGGTGTTCAAGCAAGCTTACTTAATTCCATCTCCAATGGTTTCTGGATTGCATCAAGGCTTGCTTCTCTTGCTATCATAGAAAAGCTCATATAAAGACACCAAAACTATCGTGGTTACATTCAATAAATGTGAAAATGCACAAGGTTTTGAATAAGTGCAAAATGCACAGTGTCTTATTTTTGCTAAAAGCTTTTCTGTTTTGGGGGACCTTACCAAACTCTATCTGGGGTGCTAGACACTTGACAGATAAGGAATTATCAAGACTGTGAATCCGACGGCTAGTATTGGCTAGGCACAATCAGCCACTGGTATGAGGTCGGAGGCTCCCTATTGTACATAAACGAAAGCAAATCCAGAAGCTCAAAAATAAAAAAAGAAGAAAAGTTCAAAAATTTTGTTTGAACAATGAGCTATTGGTGCAATCTGAAGTGACTTGATCTCTAGCTTGCCCAGTTTCTATTCTTGGTGTTTGCACTTACGTTCTTTGGATGCCTTGCTCTTACTAGTGCTTGACTGTTCCCTATGCTACAATCGAACTTGCACTAATTTAAAAATTGGCGAGCTTGAACGTCATGACTTGAGTATCTTATGGTTCTCTGGGTATGGTCCAGTCACCCTATGTTTGCTGGCTTTGAGATAATTGGATAATCTTCAAAGCCTGTCGATATTGCATTTCATTTGCATCATGACTGTGTATGATTCCAAAAGGGGGAGCATTCTTGATGTGCATATTGCCAAAACGGGGATAATTAGTTCGAATTGTGAAGTGTGTGAAGGTTCCTTGGGGAGTAAGTTTGTGATTTCTTGCTTAGTCCTGCACTAATTAGGTCTTCATGGTTGTGCTTCATGGCTCATTTACTCTGATACATTATGAGGCTATTGCTGGCACTCTTGGTTCCAGGGATTTCATCTGCATTTTTGGTTCTCTCCTGCAGTTTGAGCTGTGTTTGCTACTCTTCTCTCCTCAACTCAAATTCTCTTTCAAAGTGTTTGTCAACATGCTCATCAAGTGGGAGATTGTGAAACCATGCTTCGCTAAACATGTGATGATGAGCATCTTGACATGCATTATGGGCTATTAGAGTCAATAGGTTTGAGTTGAGAGGCATTAGACGGAGTCCGAGAGATAAAGCAAGTGATAACGAGTCGGGTAAGGTGAAAATCACATCACTGGACAGCGCTTGGAGAAGCACGCCACGTGTTAGGCAATCCACCGGATAGTGTCCGATGGTCACCGGACAGCGTTCGGTGAGCGTGAGAGAAAAACAGCCCTCCCTGCCGCACGCTAGGGCATCACGACCGGACACATCTAGAGGTAGCGTTCAGTGGATGCACGGGACGGCGAGGTGCGAGCTAGTGCTGACGTAGCCGTGGCTTAAGTGAGCCACCGGACACGTCCGACCACGATCGGACAGTGTCCGGAGACAGCCAGCGCACGCGTCCGGCCACTTGAGCAAACTGTTGGCGATTGTTAAGCCTTTAGAATATTTGTCAATAATCCGCAAGCGCACGGATCACCGTTGTAGCATTTCACCCGGGAGTATTCCAGAGTATCGTATTTTTCTCAGGGAAGCATGGCATGGACAAAAGATACCGACAAGCTAGAGATATTCCGGTAGATATAGCACTAGCTAACTTAATGGGGGTAAGGATTTAAATATAGATATAATCCGTGATAGCAGTGACACACAGAGGTTCTAAATAAATATGAGCGGTCTAGCAGATTGGGAGAACAACGAGAAGAGTAAAGATTCCCGTGATCCAATTCTAAAGTTTGGCAAAAGGGTAGATAACTGGAGTTTCAACTAATCCTGGCAGGAATAACTCCGACTCTCATAGAACACTTGGGGACGAAATGGACGGGCCATGGAAAGGGATGAGAAGGGGGGCCACCAACCCATGTCTGCTGGTCCTACTAACTGAACCCGAACGTGGTGGAATACAGAGACCGGAAGGGTGCTGTCACCAAGCTCCAGCTACCACAACTATCCGTGGGGCTAGCAGCAATCCAAGCTAACGATAATTCTAGACACCACGTCTACAACTAACGTTAGAGTTCACCCTGGTACCAGGGAGAACCTCCCAAAGCAGTGAAACGTCGTGTTGGATCACTGTCGGAACTAGGGACCTGTGATCTACTATTACTGACTTTACTCGAACCAAACTAGAGGAACACTTGAGCTAACTAGAGCAATCTCGTACTATTATGATGTAAGTGTGAAAAGGTAATGCTTCACTCAGAATATGGAAACTCGATTATATTGAAATTCTTGGAAAGTAGTACAAGATACAAGAGCTATTACCAGAACTTCCGAAGACTCTCCAGAATCCTGAGCAAAGCTTGACGCAACTCTAACTCCCAACTCTACTAGCCTACTCTACAATTGAAATGTACAATCCTCTTGAGTGTGTGTGTTGACACAAAAAATGAACTTTTCGTGAACGCACGTGCGGAAGCATCAACTCTGGGATTGTGTCGCAACCAGAAACCAAGCGTGCCAGTCAATTTGACCTGTAAATTGACAAGGAAAAATTCATCAGCGACTAGCCCTAATCGGCTTTCCAAAACAGCCAGATCAGGTTATATAGAATCAGCTTTAGATAATCCGATCATCAGAATCTATCAGCTTAATGCCAGATAGAGCAACTAAATGTGGATATTCTTTCAATTGCAAATCTTATACTTCTTTTTGGTATTTTTATATAATGTTAGCAGTAAACCTTTGCATCAATGCATTAGATTAAACCAAAGAATAGATTGAATAGATTGGTCAGGCCAAGACAGTATTCAGATCTAAACTTAGATATAAACTAATAAACCGATTAAAAGGTCTAAAACTAATGAAGATAGATGCAATACTGATCAGCAAACATTCACATATGCAAGACCTTAAATAAGGCATACACAAGATCGATCGAACGAGACAGTTGCATACATCAGATTCAGGAAAAGGCATATGAAACACTTGATAATCGGTATTGCAGGATAAACACATATTACAGATCGATTAAATCGAGACAGTGCAACATGCGAGAACATATTAAAGATCGGTAAATCCCGAGACAGTTTAATATGCTTTGTATACATGCGATGAAGATGATGCAGCCATGCATACGGGTTACAAGGAGAGAATCGATTATCCCATCGAGATAGCTCTACCTGCGAGTTGAAGCCTTTCGACGAGGTCGATCGGATTCGAGAAAGTAGTTTGTGTTTTGAGTATGATGTCTCTTTTTATCGAGACCCAAGGTCCTATTTATAGTATTACAAAGTCGATACCGATTCAACCTATTTTACCGCGTGGCTAAAGATATCTTCTGATCAGATTGTATTTCTTCCGAAGTCTTGTAACCATCGGTATTCTTCAATATATCTTCTCTTTTGCCGATGAAGCCCATTTTTTGATTTGTCCCAATAATTTCGATAAATTTAACTATTTCACCAAATCCGATTTCCCTGCCAAATTTGGATGTCAACATATGCCCCTAAGTTTGGCAATGGGTATTCTCATTAGCCGAACTTTCAAATAAAAATCGGATTTTCACCAAATTGTGTTGAATATTTCACAGTTTTACCCCTGTAATTTTTCTTCCAGCCCACCTCAAAAACTCGTGTCAGCCCAACAGGCAATATGGGCCGAAACAGTAACACCGAAACCCGCGGTAAAACCCTAATTTTTACCACTGCTATAAATAGGCCTCCATTCGCTGTCACTTTCACGCTCTCCTCTGCGCACACTTCTCTCGCATCGGATTTTCCAGAGTCCTCAGCAATTGGAGCGCACAGCCAATCCTCCTCCAATTCTCAATCGGCAACATGTCTCAGGTATTATTCCGATGCTTAGACTCTGAAGCATTGTATTCTTTGGGACCGATAGGATAAATGGACCCAACAGCGTTCATCAACCATTCGGTAGCAAGGCTCCCATTATTTGCCGATAAGCTCAGTATAAATAGTTGGAAATCGGCTTTTAGATCCTGGCCTAGCCCGATCAAGGGATATAAGGACTGGCTCATTCGGGTCTATGGCCAGAAACAAGAGCAATGGGATGAGTTAGGAATTACCGATGCTATCCTTCTCTCCTTACACCCTCCGCTAGCAGACGAACCGTTTAGGGCAGTATCAGCTTACCTTTGGTGTGATACAGCCAATGCTTTTCTTTTTCCGACTGGACCCATAAGCCCTTCACTTCTTGACGTAGCAATGTTAACTGGTCTCAGTCCTGATAGCGAAATGCTATCGGCTTTTGATATGTCCGCCACTCTGAAGTTAGTTCCCGAGAAGAACTTTGGCTGGCAACGCTATATCAACACCCATCACTAGACAGGTGATGTAGAAGATGAAGAGCATATCGCCTTTCTGAACATGTGGCTTGATCGGTTCTTTTTCTGCGGACAATCTCTCAGTCCCAGCAAGGTCTACCAAGGAGTGGCCGAAGCACTGGCAGCGGGTCAAAAATTAGCAATCGAAAAATACCTGCTAGGAGCCACCTATCGGATGATGCATGAGATCAGGGAAGGTCTCTGCTCAAAGAAAGCCGATTACTCAGTTGGAAATTTAGGTGGCCCATTCTGGTTCATCTGCATGTTTCTGAAACTCCAGATATACAACTCCCTAGGAGAACTAGACTTCAGCCTGGAATTTCCGAATGAGAAGGATTCCGATAGCAGTGAGCGCCCCTGCAGATCATACGGCGAGATGATATCAGTGAACTGCAACAGAAGACGCCTAAACCAAGAGGATCTTTCTCATTCCTTGGTTGCATTTTTCACCATGTCTGAATCGGAATATGGTTTAGAGCAGTTCAACCCATATACCGATTTGGACAGATACCCAATCCCCTCATTTTTCCGATTAGCCAATACCCTAAAGGGCGAAGCCTTATCGGCTTATAAAGAATTTATCTCGCAGGGTATCTTCTTCGCCATTCTAAGCACGAGGACTCATCTCAAGAAACCATTATACGAGTTTTATCACCCCGCAGTGGTAGCTCGGCAATTTAATCTAGGACAGGATATTCCCGATCTGTTCATATATCATCACCTGAATGCCAGAGACGACCTCAACCCCCAATCGGAATACGGAATCTTATCTGCTGCGCATGTTGACTTCGAAATGCCGATGGAGTTCGTAATGTGGTCTGACACTTCCCCAAAGTTTGACACCTGGTGGGGAGCCATCGCCAAAAACATCTATGCCACGGAAGGCGGAGCCGCAACCTTAATCGAACGGCTCACTGGTCAGAAGGAAATATGTAAACCCAACTGGCCTAGACTCGCTGGCATAGCTGAAGTTCTATCAGAATCGGGAAATAGCAGCTCAAGTAATACCGATTCCAATAGTTCTGAGAATGAAAATAATGATGATAAGGAAGAAAACTCTTTAGAATCGGGACCTTCTTCATCAAATTCAGATGATGAAAGAACAGAGTCTCAAAATCACACATCGTCTTCTGACAGCGAGGTTGCTAACTTGTGTGCGTTCACCAACCCATACCACTCTTTTTTCGATTACTAACCTCGTGGTATTTTCCTTTTCAAAGCGGAGACAAGCGCCCTAGGGCCAAACTCATTGGTGAAGAAACCGGTCGCCTCCACTCAACGGCCAAGTCCGCATCGGCCTTTACCTAGGGCTCTTCTCAGCAACCAAAGAAGAGAGGTATAATCGGCTAATGATTTAATTCTATACAATCCGATTTCTTAATCATTTCTGATCAACAGGGAGACCCGAAGGTGAAACCGGACCGAGGAAGAAATTGGCTGCTAAGAAGCCAAGACCTCAAAAGGTGCGTACCCCCGATAGCACCGAATCAGTATGTGATACAGTAAGCACTTGATTCCCCTAAATTCTCATCAACTTTCAATCGGCTCTTCTCTTATCGGAGTTGCTATTTCAGGACACTTCCCCCATACAAAAGAAGAAAGACGCCACGCCTGCTCCTCCACTAGCATCACAAACTCCACCGGCTTTCAACCCCCAAGACGTAATCGGAACTTTCTTATCTCAATCTTAGAAAATTCTCAAATTCCGATATCTTGTAACTTTAAATATTTCCTTTCTTCCAGTATATGTTTCAACCTCGAAGCCCAGTTCGCGTAACTGTGGTATCAACGCAGGTAATAACATACGACGGGAAGAAAACCGATGAGCTCAACTTCGACCCATCCAGCAAGGACTGGCCTGACGACGAGCTGGACTTCTTATCTTCTCCTATCAAGAGTCAATCGCCTACACCCGTCGCCATCGAGTCTCCTGCCGCAGCACCAACCAAGAGCAATTGGCTTTCCCCAGACACCCTTGCCAAACTGAAACAAATGTGGGAGCTGGTTGGCAATGAGTCGGCTTTTCTGTCCAATCCATCTGCCATCCAGGAAATAGCAGACTCCGTCAAAGAGGTTCTCCCAGAGCAGGTGGTTTCGGCCATCGAGAAGTTGCTGTCTCTTGGAGGCAAGAAAGACATTTGATGGATTCAGCGGGAATATAGCTAAATGGATTCCAGAAAACTCAAGAGCTCGCACCCGGCGGTGGAATCCACCACTTGATCGATGCGGGGGAGCCCAAAAGGATCCTTGGGACACGCTTTGTTGAGGTCCGTGTAGTCGACACACATCCGTAATGTCTTGTTTTTCTTCTGCACCAGGACCGGATTGGCAAGCCACTCGGGGTGATACACCTCTTTGATAAACCGAGCGGCCAATAATTTGGTGATCTCACTCCGTATGGCGTCTTTCCGATCCGGGGCAAACCTTCGTAGGCGCTGCTTGACTGGCTTCGCCTTTTCATCGACGTGGAGAGAGTGCTCGATCACCTCCCTCGGAACACCGGGCATGTCCGAAGGTTTCCAAGCGAACACATCCTGGTTGGTCCGGAGGAAAATGACGAGCCCATCTTCCTATTTGCTGTCGAGCCCTGTCCCAATCACGGCCGTCTTGGCTGGATCAGACGGGTCCAATAGAATCTTCTTGGTTTATTCGGCTACTTGGATGGATGTTTTGGCCTGCTTCTTGGCGGGGACGTCCCCTTCCTCCGGAAGAGATGCAACCTCCAGTCGGATCTTCTCCATCTCGGCAGACGAGTCCAGTGCCTGCACCATCTCACAGCTTTCGCTGTCGCAGAGCAGGGACTGTTTAACGTCACCAGGGAGGGTGATTACACCATTGGGCCCTGGTATCTTTAAGACGAGGTAAGTGTTGTTGGGAACCGCCATGAATTTGCCAATCCCCGGCCTTCCCATGAATTTGGGAGTTCCGTTAGTCAGGTCTAGGCGGTTGGGGTCAAAGTGACCGGCAAGTAGTTTGCCATTACGTTCTGATCACCTCCTGCCGCGCTGACTGCTAAGGCGTAAACCTGCAGCCAGTTCTTTGGGCCCCTCTCGCCATCGAACTTATCGATGCCTTTGAGGTTGAAACCATCCGGCCAAACCACTCGGCGAAGATCCAGGGTTAAGGCCCGAATCCCCTCCAATGGTCGTGGCCGCCTCCACGTTGGGGATCTGGTGCGATGCCCCCGTCGCGGGCCTTGGCGTTGCTCATGACGGTGTTTGCGCCGACTGGCGGTGCTCTCGGCTTGGTCGTCGTTGCAGCGGTTATGATGGCCACGAGAATTCCGCTCGCCGTTGCGGCGCTCCCGTCGCTTGGCTTCAATGTCTTGACGTAAATCGTGGGCAGGCGATTGGTGGGAATCGCCAGCCGCTGAGGCACGAGCCCTGTTCCGATTGCACGTAGATCGACTGCGAGCCGAGGCGGTCGGAGCTGGTATTGCCTCTTTTTGTTGTATGGCCGCCATCTCCACCATGGCCGTCACTCGAGCGAGGGCCTAGATGCATGGGCTGCCTTCTGAAAGTTGCGGCGCGATGGTCTCCAGGAGAGTCTTCGAAGCGATGACATTTGCTTGGGGAGTGTTGTAGACTTCTTGATCCCTCAGCTTCACCGCGCGAAGTTCGTTCTGGACGTCGCGGCCGCGGACGCGAAGTTGACGTAGGCGATATTGGTTCTCCACTTGGCGAGGATCCGGGTTCGCGCCATTGTGAGTGGCGGTCTCCTTATAAGCAACAATCGGAGAAGAAGAGTGATGATCCCCCGCTCCAAGGACGAAAACCTCTCGGTAGTTACGGATTTCAGCGCTCCCGTCTGACTCGGAGTTAGAAACGGAGAGGCTTACTTGTTTGCTCTGTCCAATGGGTTGGCCACCATTGATGACACCCACGAACATAGATGAATCTGATCCGACTGGATCTGGTGTGCTCGCCGACTGGTTATCTCTCATCCAAATCTCAGATGAGATCCGTGCGGAGGCCGCAGCGAAGCTCTTGAGTCCGGAAGGAAATCCAGCCGAAGGCGCTGCGTTGATACTAGGCGGAATACGATCCACACCCATGTGGCTGAGCCCGCCGAGTCCTTTTTCGTCTTTCTCGGGAGGAGGCGCGAAGGCGAACAGCGAAAGGGTCAATCCGTTAAAGGCGCTTGCTAAATTCTCCAAGCCGAAAGGCAATGGGTCACATTGATTGTGCGCGCCTTCTTGCGAAGGAATCCCTCCAGGAGGAGAGAGGTGGAGATTGCCGATGCCATCGGTGACGAAGTCCAAGGTGCCGAAACGAAGGGACTGCCCGAGCTTCATGGCGACGTGCGGTGATCTCCAAGGAGCTATCTAACTTGAGAGAGCTCTTCATCATGGTGTAGTCCATTTTTTCATTTGATGACTTTTAAAAATATGTTTAATTTGATGTCGACTGGTGACTAACTGGGGGCCACCGTCGACAATGAATTTGTACGAGGGGTCGCTAATCAAGAACTAAGCCAGATGGTAGCACAAGACAAGGGTTTATACAGATTGAAGCCCTCAACGGAGGTAATACCTTACTTCCTGTGCTCTGGGATTATATGGTGGATCAAAGTGCGGGATGCAAGATGATGCTGTGTGTATATGACTTAATGCGTGTATGCCGATGGCCTCTACCCCTCCCTTTATATAATGTAGAAGGAGATAGAGTTACAGGATAGCACGTGGTACACGGTAACTAATTCTGTTATGCTATTACATGTCATGCATGCGCTGATCTGCTAATTACATGGAGATAGATCATATCCTCGGGAACTTCCTTGGAGCTCAAGGCGCACCTATCCCGAGTGGTCCTTATCCTTAACCGGCCGACTTGGATCGCCCCCTATCTGCTCCCTTATGGACCTTCTAGAGGATACCCGGGGCCCATATAGTCCACAGTAGCCTCCGAGTGCTTTACGATCGAGTCAGATGCCCGGCCGACTGGTTTCGCCAATATCTCCTGTAATCTGAAAAGAGATTGTAAAAGACTCAAGAAATCTTTAAGTTTTGTGTTAAAACGACGCCTGGATTGGCAATACCAAACTCCACCTTACTCGGCCCATTAGGCACATCGTCTCAACAGATGCATTCGGCTACTTGGCACCTACTCCTGCAACGCAAAAGCAGCGATTGGCCCATCGTGGGGCATGCCTTAAGCCACGTCATTACAGCTTCTGTCGTGCAGCACGCTGTAATTAGACGTTGTAAGGGATTTCGGCATCAGGCGCCTAGCCTTAACTTGTATGAACTAGCACTCGGCCCAACGTGGAGCGCACCTTTCAACCGGGTGGTACCCGTCCCAACCAGAGAAGGGATCAGCATAGGCCTCTAGGGGCGTACCGATTGGATGCAATTTGGCCGAGAGGCATTTGTACCCGGGTAGCGGTGTACAACTAGCGACCTTATGGAAGGCATACCTCCGAAATGCGTGTCACGGAGGTCTCTCCCGCTCCGCTGGTGGCGGTCTTCTAAATGCGCCCTGAGGTCCCTACGGTCCCATCGGCCTTTACAGGGCGGCGGAGGAACCGAGGCCGCTACTAATGCCGCCACCTTCTTCTTGCCTTTCCTGCTATTCACTCGGCGGTCCCTACGAATGGGGAAGACGAGCGAGAGGCATACGACCGCGACACAATCGCCCCCTAACCACTCGACGCTTCCACGCCCACCGCGGCCTCGCCAACGAGTTGGGCGAGGTCCCTTAGCCAAGGGGCCGCTGAAGAACCCTCTGCCACCGGGATAGGAGGGTGATCGAGAAGGGCTCGCGCTGCGTAGAGATTCTGGGCGGGCGTCGCCTGTTCCAAAGGCAAGCGTCGCCTCACCTTGCTCACTCCCAACGCCCTCTGGGGGTCGGCACCCTCCAGGGGGGAGTGGAACGGCCTTCGTCTGCCACCGCCTTCTTCTTTCGCCTAGACGGAGCCCTCCAACGCCTCGCCGCTGGGGGAAACCGGGGACGATCTCCGTCCGGGTCGTGAAACTTGAAGCAGGAAAGTGAACAAGCGACTATCCCCCTACCTGGCGCGCCACTGTCGGTGTTCTAAACCAGATAGATTTTGTCTCGTGGGGAGATTCGTAGTTTGGTCAGGGGGAATTTTCGCCGCTCGCTCACTTGATCTCAGACTCGCAGAGGACGCCGGATTTACCCAGGTTCGGACCGCCTATGCGGGTAATAGTCCTACTCCTGCGAGGGTTGTATTTGCTGGAGTCTGAAGAGGTTCTCTCCGGAGACGCTTGTACAATCGTGTGTGTAAGGAAAAAATATTGTGGAACCGAACCCCTTCCCTCTCCACCCCCGCGCCCTTTTATATTGGAAGGAGCGGATAGTCGGGCGGAGGAAGAAGAGAGAGAGAGAGAGAGAGAGAGAGAGAGAGAGAGAGAGAGAGAGAGATTCTACTGATTGGACTCCGATCATTGCACACCCCACTTACCCCGGCTGACGTCAATATCTTTAATGGCTCCCTCCGATCGCCGCGCCGGATGGGACGCGGGAGATGCCTGACACAGGCGCCCACTTGCTCTGCCACGGCACAGTGAAGGAATGATCGCTGTAGCGTGCTGAACAGGGTGGCAGTGTATGCAATCATCTCTCTCGGTCTCGCACGCCTAAATCCTTGCATTTAATGCCGCTGATACGCTGAACTGCGAGGGGGCCTTAGCCGGGAAGCTTCCTCCCCCTTTCGTGCGGACGCCCGCAGAGTGGGGCTGGGGCCCGCCTGCTCAGTGAGGCGCCACGCGTCCTGCTCTTCCGACGTGGGGGCCTGATCGCCCGCTCTACGCTGAGCTGCCATGCGTCATGCTCTTCCGGAGTGGGGATCTTATCGTCCGCTCTACGCCGAGCTGCCACACGTCCTGCTTTTCCGGCGTGGGGTCTGATCGCCAGCTCTACGCCGAGCTGCCACGCGTCCTGCTCTTCCAGCGTGGGGGTCTGATCGCCTGCTCTGCACCGAGCTACCACGCGTCCTGCTCTTTCGGGGCGTGCATACCTAGGTGCATAGTGCACCGACATTTCTATTATACCTTACAAACCTACTATCACAATTTAATATTGGGTATTTCGTTTCCTTAGTAAATCACCTCATTAATTCCTGTGTAGCATACCTACATATATGTCTCCTAGTCGAATTTTGATTAAATGAGATGCCTTAAGGAATGCTCACTTATCTTGAAATTTCATGCACTCCCTTTTATGTAGAAAGACCTAATACAGCAAATCTCGAGGACGAGATTTATTTTAGGGGGGTGGTTTCTGTAACAAACCAATTTCACAAAACCACATTCGTCATGTGTGAGTCTGGTCAGGAAACACATCGAATAATTTAGTTGTCAGGACCCGATCTAATTGACCGAATCCTAATTGTGCATACAGTACTAGTCCCGGAAGATCATGGCTAGCACACACAATTCAACAATAATGGTACATTGCCTTCGAGTTACATTATTACAACATAAGGGACTAAGCGTCCCACAGGAAGACTTAATACATCAAGCACGGTATGCAGGCCAAGATACAGAGTTACACACACGGTAACGCAGGAGCCTAACATGGCACGATTTATTCTAATAGCTAGACTATTCCACAGGCAAAGCGGCATGCAGGACACAACCCTACTCCTCGTCCTCGAAGTCCTCCTCCTCCTCAAAGTCTGGGTCCTCCTCGGATGGCGAGTCGTAGGGAGCCTCCTCGACTGTTGAAATTTTTGGAAGAAGGGAAGGAGAAATAGGGGTGAGTACAAAGGTACTCGGCAAGTCGAGGATATATGCAGATGGGGTTTAGTACCAATGGATGGCTTGGGTAGTTTTGCGGAAATGCGTTTTTGTTCGTTTCCTAGTTTTATAAAAGCACTTCTAAGAAAGCAGTAAACTCAGATATTTATCTTTTGGGGCTCATTCTCAAAATACTCTGGCCATTCGGCCTCATGCCGTAGCGAGTTTCTTCCTCAGTCTCTTCCCGTTACGGGGAATAACTCGGAACAAAGGGCAGGTCGAAACCGCGCAAGCACTTCATGATAGGGCGAACCCAATTCATGAGGCAAGCCGGTAGTACCTATCTCAAGATCAAAGCTCTTTCTCAACAACTTTTACTCAACTCAAATCATTTTTAAAAATTTCCGGTTTTTGGAAAAGAAGAGCTACCATATGAACAGTCCCTTAGCATGCTCATAACCGCGAGCACGGCTACCATGATAGTTTTAACTTTGCAGAGTGGGTACGCTTTACCCTCGAGAGGCTACGCACCCAGAAGTGTTTCGCCATAAAGCCGTTAGATTCAAACACCAACGGCGACCGCCGGGAGTCTCCGCTAGAGTTTTTCGGCTAACAACTAGGCCCGTCCCATAACGGGACTCGAGGTCGTACTGTATGGCTCAGTTCATAGGTCCATAGGACAAGCAGTCCTTAAACTAGAAGAGAAATAATAATTTAGCCCCGTTTTCTCAAAACGGTATCTTATTGCACCAAACCGGCAAAAGTCTCTTCCTAGTCGGAAAGTTTTTAGGGGAGAGAGATAAATTCATTTTTCACCCATGGCATCGCCCTCGATGCTTCAGTCTTTCGCAAAGAAGTTTCTTAAACCTTAATCAATCCTTTTCTCTTCACATAATTTATTTTCACACACAAGAATTATTGCGTCATTTCGATAATATTATTTTTGGCATTTTTCCTACCATCAATGGAAAGTATATATACACAAGACTAATAGTAAGTCCTTATGGTTTAAACCTATCACTAGTCTTACCATGATTTATTAGGCTGTATAACTAGTAGCTACCAACTACGATATTTTTAGTTTTAATCTAGCATGCAGGTTTTCAATCTCTAGTAAATCATTTTTAAGACAAAGCACAAGGCTCACAATATGATCAAGGAGACTTGCCTTGGTCAGAAGATGGGTAGGAGCAACCGGCGGCGCTGGACGGGTCTAACGCTCCTCGAGCTCCTAACCACGCGAATAGCACATACAAGATAATACAACCATCATCAAACAAGGAAATATTTATATGCGATTTTGGTTTGAAAATCATGCACGAAATAAATATGCATGGAAATATGATGCATGCATAACTATTTTATATTTTTATATTTTTATTAAATCAAGTGTATGCATCGAAATAATATTTTTTGTCATTTTTCTAAGGTCTTTGGAAATCATTCGTTATTTGTTATTTAATGCAAAATGTTTAGTTTATTTTTTTATTGTTACAGGTATTAATAGAAATAGAGTTATTCAATTTTGGATTATATTTATGTGTGCGCTTTGAACTCTGGAAAGCGTATTCTGCTCAAATACGTTTCCACTTATTCAAGGGCTAGCCATCCACACACTAGCACTAATCTCAAAGCATCTTCTTCAACCTCTAGCTAGCCACATGCATGCACACAGCACGTACACAGGCAACTCCATTGGAGCACATTGGAGCTCGGCTAGCCAGCTGTGGCGACCTCCGTTCGACAAACCGACTGCAAAAATGGATTCCTCTCGACTCAGCGCTTCCAAAGGGACCTAAAGTTGAGGTTTCGCCGACCGATTGGTTCTGGCGCCGACACACGTGTTTATACCCAATCTACAGGACATGCTCTTAGCTTGCTCGCATGGCTTCCATGGGAGTTGTAAGATCAAGCCATCCATGGGTTGAATGATTTTGGTAATTGATAGCAACTAGGCCGTACAGCTGGAACGCCAAGGATAAGGACCTTTTTGTTTTATAGTTCTTTTGATTTCCTTGTGTGCGTCTTTGGCTCGACTACATCTCTCTGGTTGCAGGGTCCCAGTGAGCACAGGTCCAGAAACATCAGCCTTGGTTCCATGGGGTTCCGAGAGTGCCAGGTGTTAGTCTTGAGTGAACCATCTAGAGCGAGTACACCTGTCCCAGGGTCGAGAAGGTTCGGGGGTCCAGTTGTCCAGGGTTTCGTAGCCGCTAAGTCTCTGAAATACCTGAGAGCGCGAAACTTCCCGCCCAAGTGTTCTAAAGTTTTCGCTTGACCCTACCCAGGTTGTCACCGTGTCCACAAATGGACAAAAGTGTCCCAAGACCCGATGCGTGGTGACGAGAGGGGGCGAGAGAGGCTAAGTCCGAAGGGGTGTGAAAATTAAAGCTCATCGGACGGCGTCCGACCACCATCGGACGGCGTCCGGTGAGTGAGTGAGCCCGAGCGACTAAGTCCTGAATGCATACCCTCTGTCGGATGGGGTCCGGTAAAAGCTCGAGGTGAAAATTCGACTAAGTCCCGAAAACATAGCCTCTGTACTCAGAACTGAACAAGGTTTTACCACCGGGTAACCCAGAACCGAACCAGGGTTTTGATACCGGCTAACCCATAACCTACCGCGCAACATCCTAGGTCGCCAGCCCATGCCTGGGCCCACCGGACTGACCAGCTTCGCCACCATGGTTACCGACGCCACAGCCACCAGCTGCCTCGGATCCCTTGCCATGGCGATGCTTCTCGAGTCCTCTACCCAATGTGACCGCCAGGTCATCGAACCCGGTCGCCTGCACGCCTCCGGACGCACCAGCCTCCAGCTGTCCCTGCGAAAGCGTCAGCCACGTACCCGCCGATACCTCCATCACATAGGTGAAGTTTCCCGAGTACACCACCTCATGTGATCTCCAGGTCACCGAATCCGGTCACCTGCACACCTCCGGACGCACCAGCCTCCAGCTGTCCCCGCGAAGCGTCAGCCACGTACCCACCGGTACCTGCATCACAGAGGTGAACACAAACCAAAACCATACACTTTACCTCTCCTGCAAGGTTAGCACTACATAAGATCATTCAAAACAAAGCTCAACATCAACACAAGCATACAACGATGCACACGTGTCAACATGACACAACCCCATCGGACAACGTCCGGTCACGCTCAACAACGCGAAAATCCATCACAACTCGACGTGTCCGGTCGGCATCGGACACCGTCCGCCAGGCACTCAACTCGTGCCCGTTTCACCAAATGCAACTCAAAGCACTTCAAAATCACATCAAAATCAAACCCGTCACATATATTCATCACAACACAAGGGGGCCCACCACATGGGTCTCAACAAAATGACTTGACATTTTCCTGTAAATTGACTCTTCCATTTCTCCTATTATGTAGTCAACCAAATCTATGGTTTTTCTGCTCAAAATCGGATGGAGAAGCCAAGCCAGAACAGAAGTAACTGTCTCTCTATATCCAATCTTAGGATAAATAGTGTACCTCAAAATCATGAGAAGAGACTTTGCTTCAGGAGTAAGATATTTGACCTCAGAAGGGTTGAATCCATCCTCATGAGAATTTTGATAGATATGTCTTGATTCCTCCAGAGGTGGCATCTCTCCAACTTGTTTCCACCGTTTTCAGGGAACATATGGCTATATATCCTGAATTGATGATAGTTCCTTATGTCTATATCAAGACATTGACTGAAATGAGGTGCTCTTAACTTGTGAACTTGCACGTTGATAGTAAAGAGCAAATATGCCCTATGGCTCTTGATCCAAAGAGATGCATAGAACTTCATTAATTTGTCCACACTCCACGGTATTGATTGATTTGAAATTATATCTAGCAGCTCAGGGGTGGAGTTGATGCAATTCACCAAATAGGAAGACCCAGTCACTTCACAAATTTGCCTCCAATCAATGTATTGGATTGGTGAAAGAGGATTCTTCCTTTGCTTGTAAAGCTCATAGATATTATTTTGGAGATTATTGATAAATCTCTCTCCATGGGGATTGCCCAGGGGAAACCATGCCTTTTCCTAGATAAGCCTAACATTTCACAATTTCTTTCCTCCCAAGGCAGCAGGTTCACTCATTGACAGTTCTTCATCACTTAAATCCAAATCCTTAGGTTCAGATGCAGGAATGTCACTATGATCATAATCCGAATCTTCGCTTTCTGATTCACTTTCCACTACTTGTTCCCCCTTGCGGTTACTGAACTTGCTTTATGTGAATATCTTGGAATCACAGGACCTTGAGGACCTCTCTAAATTGAAATTCTTGTACTTTTTGTCCCCACAATCCTCTTGTTGGGCGAAGGAGGAGATACAACCCTTTTCTTCTTTCTCACTTTGCCCATCATACGGCTCAACATTCCTTGCTTACCGGTTGTCTTTGTCCTTGCCATTAGTTGCAAACAGATATGTGATTCCTAGGCCAAGAAGATCCACCTTCAGCGGAGAATGGCGCTGAAGGAAGAAATTGACCTGAGATTGGAAACAGAGAAGGATATGGGGATTAGGGCTTGGAGAAGATGAGGGCGCCACCGGATCTTGCACAAGAGGAGAATGGGGGTAATTTTGGGAGAAACCGCAGGACCAATTGGATAAAGAAGGAAGGAGATGGTGCGGTAGAGTAGTTGTAACTGCCCCCTTTTACCGCGGTGGGGCTCGGTGCAGTAAAGAAGGGTATCTCAGGAGAAGAATCCAAGGAAAACAGGAAGAACACGCTGTTGATTGTCCAGCTCGACAACTTTTCATACATTTCCGACCGTTAACATAGCTCCCAAATGAAGGAACATGGACTAAAAATGTGCAAATTAACAAAGTTCCACAAGTTTTTGCTAAGTTTGTATCTCTAGGGACCTACTGAGCAAAAATGACCCAAACCGGGGACAACCCCCGGTCGGCAGACCAACCCTAGGCGGACGACTGGCACTTGGTCCACGCTAGGGTTGCCTTCTCTCCAAGCATCCTAAAAGCACAAAAGGAGAGCATCCGAACCATTCACATCAAGCCGTTTTGATCCTAAGGATGACATTGCATTGGAGAGAATCACTTAGATCTCAAGTAACTCTATTGTATCGGCCTCAACTGCCAAAACCGCTGATCAAGGGGATGATCTACACCGTCAATGAGTAATCCCACGCGAAACCAAGGGCTGGGATCGACCGAAGCCCAGTCGGCCGACCGGCTTGGCTGACCGACCCCCTTTGGATCCACTTTGGATTCTCCTTCGGCTGGGGAGAATAAGACACGTGTCCCTACACAAGGCACACCCTCACCCTCACTCGCTGCGGTTGGCTATAAAAGGAGCCCCTCTCCTCATTTGCAAGGCACGAAGAAGTGCGGGAAGAACACAAAGCAGCGTTATGCTTGCCATTTATCAAGTAGAGTAGGTGAGAGAGGAGAGTTAGTGCTGAGGAGAAGCCGGCATGTCGACATCCCTCCACTAGAGCTCCGGAGCTGAACTCGGGTGCGAGTTCTTCTTCGTCTTCTATCGGTAACACTTAGTCCCATCCTTTATTTATAAAGCAAGTTTATTTCGTATACATTATCTCTCTGTTGGTATTAGGCTCGTGCTAGATCTTGAGTGCTAAATCTCTGTGCTTGGGTGACACAATAGATATTAGTGCCAGGTTTAGTGGGAGTGCGTATCAAGTGACGTCCTGGTACGTAGTACTGCTAGGAATAGACGTGGCGTATAGACTAGTTAGTACCCGGTAGACACCTGATTCAACGACTAAGAAGTAAGTAGTAGGTGGTGACAGCCCTGCTATCCGTGCGGCAGTTTGTGGAATCCGTCCCATTAGTCTCAGCCCAGTCTTGCCCAATCGAGGGTGATCATAACCATTCGGTGTTCTTAACTGATAGTGGGTGGTAGTGAATCGGCCGAGCTCCGATACAGAGTAGAAATTGTGTGTGGAATTTCCTTGTACCTTTGACTAGTGTGAACCCTTAGTAGAACCTCTCGACCCGAAATATCTTAGCCCACTTTCGTCATTCCACCATATCCATCCGACCAAGTCAAGACAAGAAACTGGACTCTTCTCGTTCTTCGTGGTACCTTTGGAATACTCCGGGGTGAAAGCTACTGCGATATCCATGCGCTTGCGGATTAATTCTAGTAGGCATAAGAATCGCCAACACATGCCAAAATAGGGAGAATCCTTATCCATTTGATCATACAGACATTTGAAAGCAAAGGGATAAGATTTTCAAAAACTCGGAATGTTCAATTTGGATTTGTATGGGATTTAGAAGTTTGATTTAAATTTGACCAGTGACATTTCGGTTTGCGATAGACAAGGGAAGTAAGTGAGAATTATGTTAGTGACGGATAGTGCGTTGTGCGCAAAACTTCTTCTGTTTGCGCCGGACTGTCCGTTGATAACAAACTTCACTCTAGGCAACGTTTTAAACAGTTTGTCCGTTGTAAACTGAAATACCATTGGTAGCACTGTTAAAATAGTTACTCTAGACTCGGATAAAATTGAATTTTCATGTGACCCAAAATAACTCCAAATCTTTAACACCATGGTGTCACATGAACAATTCCTGACAAAATAAATATGTTTCAAGAGATGGTCAAGATAGAGCATGTTTTTGGTCTTTTGAAATCGAAATAGAGAAACTTCAATTCAAGCAAAAACCCAATGGATTTTTTAATCCAAAAAAATGTTTGAGTTCATTAAGTTATCATACATATGAATATTTAAAATTCAAACTTTGATGGCTAGAACCCATGTTGAACGTGAATGCTCTATTCTTAACTAAATTTTGACCAAATTTTAGAACTGCTCTCAAATATGAGACATTAGAGACAAGAGAGCTAATATTTTAACTAAAACATTATAGTTTGAATTTAGTCATTTTTTTTATCTAGTATGGCGCATGTATAGCGTAGGAAAGGATCAAGATAGAAAGATAAGACTATTAGCACACTTTTAATCAGATTGTTTGATTTTAAGTGATTATTCCACTTATGCATTCAAGATCAAGCCAAATTTGTTTAGTGACTATTGGAGGTGCACAAATGTATTAAAAACATAAGAACTCCCCCTAAATGTGATAATAGGCCTTAAGCCTGAAAATTTAAAAATTTAGCAAATAAACACCGCAAATGTCACTCACAAGAACCTTAATCAATTTTATGAGACATTACAAGAAGCTAGGATGTTACGCTCATTTCTCAACTTGTTAAAACATGTTCAATCTAAAGGTTTGGTGAATATATCTGCTAATTGATCATTGGTGTTGACGTACTCAAACACAATGTTGCCCTTCCAAACGTGATCTCTTATAAAATGATGACAGATATCCATGTGCTTGGTACATGAGTGTTGGACAGGATTGGCGGCTATTTTCACGGAACTTTCATTATCACATAATAACAGCACTTTGTCAAATGTTTGTCCATAGTTAAGAAATGTTTGCTTCATGTAAAAGAGTTGAACACAAACACTCCCCGCCGCTAAGTATTCCGCTTCCGTGGTTGATAGCGCCACAGAGTTTTGTTTCTTGGAAAACCAAGATACTACAAACCTCCCTATTAGTTGGCACCCTCCTGAGGTACTTTTTTGGTCAATTCAGCAACCCGCATATTCTGAATCGTAGTACCCAATTAACTCAAAATAAGCACCTATAGGATATCACAAACCAACGCTAGGAGAAAATTTTAGTTATCTTCGGATTCTTTTAACTGCAGTTAGGTGAGATTCTTTTGGTGAAGCTTGGAAACGGATACACATGCAAACATTAAATATTATATCGGGCCAAGATGTTGTGAGGTAAAGTAAAGAACCGATTAAGGAGTGATACAACTTTTGGTCAACAGGTTTACCTCCCTCATCAATATCAAAATTTTCATTTGATGCCATAGGCGTCGAAATTGGTTTGTAATCGGTCATCTTGAATCTTTCTAGCAAATCACCCACATACTTTTTTTTTGAAAGATGAAGGTCCTTTTAGCCAATTGCTTAATTTAAAAACAAGAAAAAACTTCAACTCTCTGATCATTGACATTTCAAACTACTTGTACATCATTTCTCCAAAGTCTTTACAATGTATCTTGTTAGTGCATCCAAAGATAATGTCATCAACATATATTTGACAAATAAAGATATTTCCCTCAATACTCTTGGTAAGTCTTTTTCTAAAAGGATGTTTTTAAAACGTCCATACCAAGCTCTTGATGCTTGCTTGAGCCCGTACAATACCTTAGAAAGCTTGTAAACATGGTTTGGTATGAATGGATTCTCAAATCCGGGAGGTTGTTCAACAAACACAGGCCTATCAATAAAACCATTGAGAAACGCACTTTTGACATCCATTTGAAATAGAACTATATTATAATGACAAGCAAAAGCAAGAAGAAACCGTATGGCCTCAAGACGTGCTATTATAACTCTCCACACATCATTTCCAATGGCATGAAGATAGAACTTCATCCTAATTTTCTAATAGGGATAGTTTGTGCCATCAAACAAAGGGACTCTAACTACATTGACTGGTTTTCTTACCTCAGCCATGCTAAGCGGTTAAGCTTGAAGAGGAAACCAGTGCTCTGATACCATTTGAAAGGATCTAGTTGGCCTAGAGGGGGGGTGAGTAGGCAACTTTTTTAAAAAATTAGTTACTTAGGAAAATTAGCACATTAGTTACCCAAATTAACTAGCAAGTTCTATACTAGTCAATTAACAATAAATGCAGCGGAAGAAGTAAATAAAAAACAAATGCTAAAAATAAAGAGTTGAAAAAACAACATAAGAAGTAAAGAGAGAAACATAATGATTTTTGACCAAGGTTCAGAGTCCTCCTCATACTCCTCGTTGAGGCAAGCCCTTCACCAAGTACCAGCTCCCTGTTGAGCCCGCAGCCTCATTTCACTCTTGGTTGCTTTTCACCACTCCGATAGGCAAGCACCTAGCCTTTACAAATCAACTTGAAGGCTTCCACAACCTCCAAGTCAAGCTCTTCAAGAAATCTCCACCAAGTCATCTAGGATTGGTAATCCAAGAGTAACAAACTTCAAATCATCACTCAAGTGGATAACACACTGTCAATCATATTTGGATACATTTGGAGCAATGGAATTTTGGGCCTTTTTAGAGGAGATATGGATCAGCTGAAGAACAAGGCTCAAGAACTGGCTAATAGGTGTGAGAATAGTATACCAAGGCCAAAGCTCATCTGCATCCTTTTATAGGCTAAGGCACAGATAATAGCCGTTTGAGTGCAATCCTAACCGTTAATAAGAAGACAAAATACTTTTGCAAAAGCATTGTTAAAGTTGCTTTAGGAACGGACGGGATTTCAATGGTCACAAAAAAAGAAATGAAAACACGTTTGAGGCGGGCAGATTTTTAGTAGAAAACCTTAACGCGACGGACTGTCCGGCGCGAACTAAGATTTGTCTGTGCGCTACGCCAAGGAAGTCTCGTTCACTACATGCCGTCCGCCGCGAACTGTAATTTCTCTGAAGAAGCACTTAACTCAAGAATAATATCAAATCAAGGCTTGTCCGGCGTGAACTTAGATTTCTCTGGTGGAACACCGAACGAAAAAAGAGGGTTTAATGACTTGTCCGGCGTTAACAAGAATATATCTGGAAGGAAATATGACTAAGTTTTTAGGATTTGGTTGCTCCAAGTTATTTTCATAAGATTGAGAGATACATTATCCAAAATAGTAATAATATGAAACCCCCCTTAATAGTACGACAAAGAACAAAGAAACCTAGCTACATGCTTGAATCAACTCCCAAGCCTCAACTAGCAAAAATGTTCCTAGTCTTCTCTTTAAGCTTGATGCCGCACCACCAAGGTGAATACTCAAAATATGAGCCTGATTGCTCTGAAGTGAGTCCAATTAAGATTCTTGAGATCATCATCATCAAAACTCTTTAATAATTCAATCAATAAAAATTGGGGGGCCTAGATGCTACATCCCAAGGCGGGGGCAGCGAACTCTCCTGAGAACCACAAGCAACAAGAGCATAATCGCTTTCAGGGGAGAGAAAGAAGGCAAATACGAACAAATTGGCGAGGTATTGATTATTGGGGATTGTCATAGCGGCGTACCGACATAGCAGTGCTTGCCTGAGACAGAGCGGAGAGGGGAGGTGGGGAATTGAGCTGGACTCCGGCTTTTATAACCAGCTGGGGGTCGGAGGCGGTTCCGAGGATCTCAAGCCGGCGGCGAGGGTGTGATGCAGGCGATGACACCAGTCTCCGACAAGACCTCCAGGTTAAGCGGGGAAATGCAAAGGGGGAATTAATCAAGATGAGAGCATAGCTCGGACTGGGTACGTAATGGCGAGCTTTGTGTCGGTGAGGCAGTGAGTCACAAATGGAGGAGATGCTGTGGCGTCTAGCAACATTATACCACAACTCACTATTAGCGACTGACGTGTAGCACCTGATAGTGTGTTGGTATGAATTAGCGACGGACTATAAGACACGTGACGGCGTGCTCTCCGCTCAACCACTGCGGATCACACCCCAGTCAGATTTTCTTATCCTGCTAGCTGATCAGCTCGAGCTCGGTTCGATCTGAGCGTCGGGCACGACGAGGAGTGACTCACAGGGTTTACCCAGGTTCGAACCCCCTCGTGGGTAACAGTCCTACTCCTGCCGAGCCTTAGCTCTTTTCTTGTTGTGGTTGTGTGGAATACGATTACAGAATGTTTCGGAACCTCCTCCCTCTTCTCTCTCTTCTCCTTTTATACAAGCCTCGAACAGGCGGAGAGAACCGAGGGGGGTAGGCAGTACAGTAATCTCAGTACACTGATAAGACATAAGGGATAGGACAGGAGAGACGAAAATGTGCCGCTAGCATGGCGCCGCCCATGCAAACTCCGCAAGTGGCTTCTGACCCGTGTGAACACGCCAGTGAGACTGCGGACGAGGCCCAGCTTGCTCTTTCTGACGCGGGCGGCCAGCTTGATGATGGCCAATTCTCTCTCTGCCGGTCAATTCCGCTGCGCCACAGTGACAGTTGGACAGACCCGCAGATGTCACTGTGGCGGTAATCATCTCTTCATCTGTCTATCCGCGCATAATGTCGCATTGAATGCGCTCGTCCTTCGCAGCAGGGGGAGCCTTCACCCAGAAGACTCCTTGCGGAATGCTCCCTGCCAAACGAGCCCCACCTGACAGAGGGGGACCCTGCGCGCGCCAAGGGCATCTCCAGGACTCTTTATACCCTGATATTTATTACACCGACAGCAGCCCCCGGGACCATCATGATACGCGAACCATCGCGCCGATATCATGCTTTTTCTCGCGCGGGGGGAGACGAATCGTGAGGGGCCCACCCCCTGCGGTGGCCGTTCGCTTGATCTTCCACCTGCGCACGATCTTCCTTGGGGAACTACGCCGCTTCTGGCACTCGCAACCGTAACGCGCGGGGCATAATGGCGCCACACGCGTGGGGGACGGAATCCAAACCGTCGCACTCGCTTCCATCTGCTATAAAAGCTTCTCTTCTCTGAGCTGCGCTGAGTTCCTTTGCGCGCTAAGTCCTCAAACTGCTATTCACCTTCTTCGCCGCTGCCTCTGAGCCTTTTCGCCAATCGCCACCGCTAACTTTCCATGGCTTCCAAGCGCAGCAAGGGCCGCCGTGGGGACGCTGCTTCAGCCGCGACGCCCTCTGGTTCAGTCTTGCCTGCTTCCGCCGCCGACGAAGATATGGTGCCGCGGCTCCAAGTCTTCGTGCCGCCATCCTCTGCCCGGCTTCGCGCCGGGACCATGGCGCCACACACCCGCGACGGGGAGATAGTGACCTTCACTTGGGAGATGCTGGCGGGGCTCGTCCCGCCGTACTCCGAGTTCTTTCTGGTGGTGCTCGCCTTCTACGAGATCCAGGCGGCGCACCTTCCCCCCAATTCTATCATTGCGCTGGCCGTCTTCACCCACCTCTGCGAAATGTTCGTGGGGACGATGCCAAGCCTCCCGCTCTGGAGCCGACTCTTCACCCTGCACAAGAGCTCGCGCTCGAGCGCAGTTGGGAGCTGCTACTTCACGCTCCGCGAAACCACCGCCTTCATCCCGGTCGCGATCAAGTCCAACTGGAAGGACTGGCACCGACAGTGGCTGTACGTGGAGGACTCCAGCGGCTGTGACGATCTTGCACTCCCCGAGGGTCCCGCGGAGCCCCTCGCCAACTGGGGGTCTCAGCCCGACGACTCAGCGGACACGGAGGCGATGCTGGCGCGTATTGTTGAGCTCCACCACAACGGGCTCACCGGAACCCACGTGGCGGCGGACTTTTTGCAGCGCCGCCTCTGCCCCGGCTGGCTGTACTACGGCGATGATGATGGGACCCGCATTGCTCCTGGAGGTGAGTACTCTTGCATTCTTCTGGATCTTGTGTTCTTGCGATACGTCCTTTCCTATTTTCGGTCGCTTGCCAACTTGTGTCCTTCTTTTCGGTGCGCCCAGCCGCAGGGAACGTGCCGGAGGATGTGCTCCGGCAGTGGCTGGCGGGACTCCTGACCTCGCCGGCCGGCGACCTCTCCTTGCCTGCGGGCATCCGCCCCCTCTGCGACTGGGATCCACAGGAGCGCAACCCATACTTGCGTGCGCTGCCCCCCATGGAAGTTTCTGGTCCCGCGGTCCAAGTGGCCCGGGGACCCCTTCCAATCCACGATCCTCCGCCGACGGCTGCCGAAGCTCCCGCAGCCGCCGCTCCTCCGGTAGCCGCTGCGCCCGGCGTGCCGGCCGACTCTGCTCGTGCTCTGGGGAAGCGCCGGCTCATCATCTCCCTTGATGATGACGAGGAGGGAGAGACGAGCCCAAACAGGACTCGCCCCTCGAGTCCTGAGTCGCTTCCGCCTCCTCCGGCCCCTTCCAGCGGGGGCCCTGCTGCTGACGCCGCCGCACCGCCGCCTGGCGAGAGCGCGGCGACTCTTCCGGAATCGGCGCCTCCTGCGCCGGCTTCTTCTGCGCCGGCACCTCCTGTGCTGGCACCTGCCGTTGCGCTGGCTCCTCTTGCGCCGGCTCCTCTTGCTTCGACGGCGCCGGCCGCGGCGGCTCCACCGCCCCCTCTGCCTCCCACAACGGGAGGAGGAGCGGCGGTGCCTGCCTCGCAGCCAAGTGGCCTGACGCTGCCCCCTTCTCCCTTCGCTTTCGGGGGACGCCGCGCCAGGTACCTTTCTCTACATTCATGTACATTTCGCATTAGGGTTAGTTGGACGCTTTTCGCATACCTGAACCCTTTCTGGTTTTTCTTCGCTGGACAGAGCGGATGCTGGGGCTTCAGGGTCCGCCCTGCGCGATCCGCCAGCCCTCGGCTTGCCCACGGCCCTTTCGACGGAGACGGCGCCTGAAGCTGGGGAGATTGCGCCGGCGCCAAGGCCGGAGGACCCTCCGGCTGCGGCCGCAGCCGGCGCCAACGCCATCTCTGCCATCGCCGCCGACGTCGGGCGCTCCTTTGAAGCGCTTCGCGCCCTCTCCCACACCTGGGCGGCGCGGGAGGGCGCTCTTGATTCGGCGGAGAGAGCCGTCGGCGCATTGCGGCGGACTCTCGAACAGGCGACCGCTGCGAGGGAAGCGGCGACCCGCGAGGCCGCGACGGCACAAGCCGCGGCCGCCTCGGCTGCCAAAGTCGCTGATGATCTTCGCGCGGCGCATGCGGAGCGCCTCCGGATCCTCGCCGACATGCTGCGGACCGCCTACCGCGACTTCCGGGACGTCCTGTACCCGCTGGGCGTTACCCTTTACGCCCCGCTGGAGGAGACGGCCGCGCAGTACGCTGGCCCGGTGGGGCGCGCTGCCGAGGCCCTGCACGATCTGCCAGTGGTGATGCGGGCGCGGGCGATCGAAGATGGTCGCCACGGCGCTTTGGAAGCGGCGCGGTTCGTCTTGGGCAACTGCCTTGCCCAAAACGCCGCGTTCGACCTCGACGCCGCCACCGGGGAACCTTCGCGCCAGCTGGACCGTGACGAGCGATCCCGGGTCGAGGTCGCCGCCGGCCGCGTGTCCCAAATAGGCGGCGCAGCATCGTCAGAAGACGATGAGGAGTAGCTGAACTCCTTTACTTGCTTCACTTTGTACATAAATCCTGTCAATGCAAACTTTTGCTTTTCTGCCATGAGTTTCGATTTAAGCCTTCACGCTAACTCTTACTCTTGCGAAAAAGAGAAACTGGGGCATCCGACCGCCAAGAGCTTTAGATAGTACGTTCTGTTGAAAGTGAGCGCTTTTTCCTTAGGCATCTGGTTACTTCAACCCTTATGGCCTCTTGCAAACCAACCTTAAACATTGTCCCAGCCGCCCCTCCCCGCTGCCACGGACCTCCCTACCGCCGCCCCTCCCTGCCGCTACTCCCCTCCCTGCTGCCACTCCCCTCCCTGCCACCTCTTCTTTAACGCACAGATCCATGACGGTCTCCTCCACTGCCGGTCCTCGTCGCCATCGACCGAGACGCGGCTGCCGCCCATCTCCTCCACCACCTCCAAGCTAGCCAACGCCCCTTTTTCTCCGTTAGCGAGGCATTCTCGGGCGCCGCCACCTTGGAGCTAGCCAACAACGTTACCTCCGAGCTAGCCGCTATCGCCCCCTCCGAGCTAGCCGGCGGAGCGTGCCAAGAGGGAGCACCTTTTAAGCTGTGGCAGCCTCCCCTTCGACTCCGGCAAGTACCGCCACCTGCTCTCCTCTCTGGCATCAACTACAGATCTGTGAGGCCATGGATAGAGATGGCACGAGCAGAGTCGCACTGGCAAGGAGCGACCCTTTCTACCCCCAATCTCGTGATGTGCTATCCTGTACAGTGGAAGCAAGCATATGTTCCCAAATCTCCTCTGTGTTGATTCTTCTGTCGCAACAAATTTCCGAGCAAAATTTGTTCCCGTTGGCTGTAGTTTTTGTATGTTCTCTGTTGCCATGTTTGTGCTTTTGATGAAAATTTTGTGTGCAGGTAAAAACTGCATTCGTGATGCATATATTTGTTAATAATTATTTAGAATTATTGGTGATGCACTATCACTTCTATCACAATAAATTGGAGTGACTTTTAGTGAACTTTGCACAATATTGAAGTGATATCGAATTACTAATTTTTGCAGATGGCTATTGGATAAATGGGAATTACTAATTTTTGCAGATGGCTATTGGATAAATGGATCCGAGGGGTCCCCAGCTTTCCATCTGGCAACTGACAAGTAGGGTGTCGCTCTACCACTCTACGCACGTCCTTGAATTCGCAAACTCAGGTTTTCAAGCAT
>SPJY01010250.1:1519565-1537485 GCA_005191435.1 Raddia distichophylla | reverse complement strand
TGAGGGGCTCGCCCACACGCTGGGGCCTGCTCGCCCGCCTGACGTGTGGGGCCCTCGCTTGGCTTCTGAGGGGCTCGCCTACTCGCTGGGGCCTGCTCGTCCGCCAGACGTGTGGGGCCCTCGCCCGGTGCTTGAGGGGCTCGCCCACACGCTGGGGCCGGCTCGCCCGCCAGACGTGTGGGGCCCTCGCCCGGCGCTTGAGGGGCTCGCCCACACGCTGGGGCCGGCTCGCCCGCCAGACGTGTGGGGCCCTCGCCCGGCGCTTGAGGGGCTCGCCCACACGCTGGGGCCGGCTCGCCCGCCAGACGTGTGGGGCCCTCGCCCGGCGCTTGAGGGGCTCGCCCACACGCTGGGGCCTGCTCGCCCGCCTGACGTGTGGGGCCCTCGCCCGGTGCTTGAGGAGCTCGCCCACATTCTGGGGCCTGCTCGCCCGCCTGAAATGTGGGGCCCTCGCCCGGTGCTTGAGGGGCTCGCCCACACGCTGGGGCCGGCTCGCCCGCCTGACGTGTGGGGCCCTCGCCCGGCGCTTCTCCAAGACTCTTTATACCCCGGTATTTATGACACCGACACAAGCCCTTCCCAAAAAGGCAGCATCCAGCGCTAAACAAAGGCCCGGCCCAGAATGCGAAACACTGCCCATTGCAATAAAATATGAACAGGAGTACGAAATTGGTTCACCTCGCTCACTTTTCACGCTAGTCTGTTAGTCTCTCCCAGCGAACTCTGCCGCTAGGGTTCTTCTCTGTCGCAACCTCCGCCGCCACCGTCTCCGATCCGTAATGGCTCCACCATGTCCTGCCGCCCCAAAGGCTGCCAAGAGCGGAAAGTAGTGGATGAAGTCCCCTCCGAAGAATTTCTGTCGTGGCGCCCCGCCGCCGGCGAATCCTGCCCCACCCCTCGCTCCGACGAGGTAGTGGTCTTTGAATCTTTCTTCCTCCGCGGCTTCGGCCTTCTTTGCTCTCCTTTCTTCCGGGGATTGTTGCATTTTTATAGGATCGAAGTTTCACACTTGAACCCGAATTCTGTCTTTCAGATTGCTATCTTTGTGCATATCTGTGAGGCGTATCTGGGGATCGCTCCTCATTTCGACCTCTTTAGATATCTTTACCTTCTCAAGCCTTTTCCAACAAGAACTTTCCCAAGGCCGGCGGCGGCACGGGATTTCAATTGTGGGAAGGGGCCCGAAAATATTATTTTGATCTTTCTTTGTGAACCTCCAACAAGGGTTGGCACTCGGAATGGTTCTACTGTGCCAACTCTCCTGCAGCCCTTCCTTCGTTCTCCGGCGAGTGCCCCACGGTCCGCCCTTCCTGGTCTTCTCCTCTCGCCGATGGCGAAGGAAGCAAAGTAGAGGAGCTTCTCGTTCTTCTCCATAGAGCGAAGTCTGCTGTGCTGACTGGCATCGGTGTAATCTAGAACTACACTCAGCGTCGTGCCCAGCCCATCAAGGAGAGGGTGCATCTTGCCTTCGATTACTTGGGCCATAAGACGCCACTCGGGAAACTGAGGACCCACTCTCGTAGAAGGACATAGCTAGCCAGGTGGCCGAACTGTTCGCTCCTGGCATGGAGATAGTCCACACAGACTGCCCGGCGGCGTATCGCCTGTCATACCCTCCACCAGCGGTAAGGAAAAGATCCTTCTCAACTTAACCGCGGTTCTCGGGACGATATTGAAATTGATTCTAATCTGACTTTAATGTAGGGACGCGAGGCCTTCTTTTCCACGCATCCAGTCCCAGAGGCTCCGCACCACAAAGAGGCACTGCGCAAGCGTCCCGCAAGGGACTCAGCTAGCGCTCCTCCACCCAAGAAAGGCAAGGGGGTCGACTCAGAGGACTTGGACAAAGACGACGAAGATAACATCCCGTTGCTGCGCCGCCGCCGCTCAGCTCCAAGGTCGCCATCAGCTCCAGCGAAGTAGCCGCAAAGCCCTCCATTTTCTCAATCCGCTGGCCCAGCGACCGCGTCAGGGGCAGAGAAACCTCCCGGCACTAGCCCGAGTGGTTCGGGCATCCGATTTGGATTTAAGTTTTGATGTCGTCGCAAAGGTACTCCATCACGATGTTCTCCCTTCACGACGTGTAACAAATCTGTGTCTCGAAAAGTCTTCAAATGCTTTTAGAAAACCCGTTGATGATGGTGACGAACCACCAAGTTCACATGGCAGCGAGGGGCTAGCCTTAGTGTTGATGGTCCATATTTGTAATATTTTTTATGCTTTTGACCGTCAACATATCTACCAAATAAAGGAATTCAAACTACATTGAGGATAACATTAACGAGTTCCACGAGTTTTGGTGTAGTCTTATGTTTTGCAGGCATACACCAGAAAAGAAGATTTGTCGGCCGTATGCAAATCGGACGAAAGATGGAGTTCAAATTAAACATATTTGGAAAAGTCTTAAAATGAAAAAATGGAATGCACCATGATGAAGAGCTCAAGGTTCGTCGGTTCTTGGCCCATTATGAATCTGTGCTTCTCTTCCCGCTCACTTGTTGTTGGATTCGTTCATGGTGCTGCAGCGATTCGCGTTGTTGCGTTCGGATGAGGGAGAAATGAGCTCCATTTATCAAATGACAAAATGGACTGCACCATGATGAAGAGCTCGTCGAGACGATCGAAACACATATATTATTTGCTATATTTGGAGCTCGGATGAGGGAGAAATGAGCTCCGGAAGATGACGAGTCTGACCGGACCAGACCAGGCCGGCCGGCTGGCCCAGACCAGGTCGGCCGACCCAAACTAGGTCGGCCGGCCCTTTCTTTTTGCCAATTTGCGTCGGTTTCTTTCCCACACGCCAAGCAACACACCTAGAGGCCATCCCAACCATCCACGCAAGTCGATTTGATCCAGAAAACAGGGATTGCTTCACAAGAATGCATAGGATTCTAAAGGAACCTAATACTACCGGTCTCTCTACACCGCACAAGAAGCATCCCAGGCGATTTTGAGGGCCGGGATCCACCGAAGCCGGGTCGGCCGACCCAGTTAGGCCGGCCGACCCACCCCTGGGCTCGCCTTGGATTTTCCTTCGGAGGGGGTAGTGTGACACTTGTCCCAACACGTGGCACTCACTCACTCGCTTCGGCACACTATAAAAGGAGGTGTACACCCTCATTTGTGATCATGGAGAAGTGGAGAAGAGAAGAAAGCAGCAATATGTTGTCCACTTAGAAATGTAGAAGTAGGGAGAGAGGAGAGTTGAGTGTTGGGGAGAAGCCGGAGGTGTCGGCTCTCTTCCACTTCGTGCTCCGGAGCTGACACGGGTGTGAGTTCAGCTTCGCTCCAGTGTTCGGTAACACTTAGCTCAATCCTTTGTTGAATAAAGCAAAGTTCTTTCATATACTTGATTACTCTGTTGGTATTAGGCCCGTACTATTCTTGAGTGCTAAGATCTTTGTGCTTAATTGTCCACCTAGAGATTAGTATAAAAGGTAGTAGGGGTGCATATCGAAGTAACGTTGTTGGTATGTATTACTGCTACGTACAAACGTGGTGTTTGACTAGTTAGTAGCCGGTAGGCACCTGCTTCAACGGACGTGTGGTAGGTAATAGGTTGTGAAAACCCTATTATCCGGCTTAGACTTTGTGAAATCCGCCCCGTTAGTTGCAGACTAGTTGAGCCATATCAGGACGATCATAATCATTCGGGATTCCAATTCATGATAGCGGGTTGTAGTGAGTGCCTGAGCTCCGATACAGAGTAGCAATTGTGTGTCAGTGATTTTGTATCTTTGGCTATGTAAAAACCGTGGAGCCTCTCAACTCGAAATATCTTATCCCACTCCCATCATTACTGTCATTACCACCATTATACATCCGGTCAAGTTAGATTCTAGACTAAAACCCTTCTCGTTCCTCGTGGAAATCGATACCTTGGAATACTCTCAGGGGAAAGCTACAGTGATATCCGTGCGCTTGCGGATTATTTCCAAAAGGCATAAGAATCGCCAACACTCAGAGCCACCAAAGTCCGATCGCTAAACCGAGCCCCAAACAACAAAGGACTCGACTCGGCACGCCACACCTCACCAAGACTCCGATTCATCTTCTGCCACTCGCCGATCCTCGGCGGCGAAGGGGAAAGTCCCAGCTCCGGCTCCAGGGAGCTCTGAACCAGAAATCGAGGAGATTCCTCGTCCCTCTGCCAAAGCTCACGCTCCACCCCTCCGACTGAAGTGGAGGAAGGAGATGGAGGGCTACGAGGTCGACGACGGGCAAGAGGCCGAAGAGTGGGAAGTGCTGGACAATATGGCTGCAGCTCAAGCCGAAATATACAAGGTCAAACCTTTTCATGCTTTGAATTCTTGCTTTGCGTAAGGGATTCCTGCTAATCTCCCTCCCATCTCCATGCAGCGCATGAAAGAGAGGTCGAGGCAGAAGTCCGTATGCATGGAGAAAACAGTGGGCGAATTAAAGACCCACGACGAATACGACAACGCACTGTATGCCGTCAAGTCGCAATACCGCGGCCGGATCGAAGAGCTCCAACAGGAAGTCACAGAACTGCGATTCCGCCACGTGGAAGAGTCCAACACCATCCGAGGTATAGATCCCGAACAGTGCTAAACCTTTACAGAAAGAATGCTCCTTAGATGATAATACCTGATGCCCACTTTTGAATGTAGCACTAGAGGCGAGGCAGAAGGCCCTGGAGGATGAAGTCTTCCAAGCCAACACTCAAGCCGAGAAATCGACTAAAGAGCTGGAAGGTAACTCTCCACCACTGACTCTCCCTGGCTCAGCCCCCACTAAAGTCCGACTGAATTATCACGTCCGATTGATTGCGCAGAGTATCGGGAGAAGACTAGGGCACAATTCCAAGTTCTGGATGATAAAGTGAAGTTTGCCCACGAGCGTCAGAACCGCACTCTGACCAAGATAGCTCCAACGCTTAGGTACCTTTATCTCGAAGAAGAGCTGCCATTTGATGCTGACATCCTTGGGGCCAGCCTCGACGATATCCCTGTGCGGATTAAGGTCTTCACACAGGAGGCAGCAACGACATGCACCAGCCAAGGCCTCGCAATTGCAAAGTCGAACTTCCCCCGCCTAGACATCGTGGCTGTGAAGGAACGATTTGCATGTACTGAGGAAAAGGCATGCGTCCTGCTGGAGGAAGTTCGCCCGACTGCCACACATATAGTTAGACAGTTGGATTTGAAGATGTACATGTTAACCAAACGTTGGGTTGATCCTCGATACTTGTGATCTTATTTATTGGAGCATTTAGCTTTATTCTCTTTCATGAAACGCATCTGCCGACTGGTCCAGCCCCCGAGTGCTAGGAATTAGCGCTTGGCTATCTCCCCGTGCACCAACAGAGTAACTAAACGTTGTCTTTGCCAAGTACCAGTGCCATTACTCAAGAATTTTTATAATACCCGAATTTGATCAACACATGTAAAGAGAAAACAACTTTTATTGATATGATAGGGTACGGTTGACTCCGCACACTATTTAGTGTAGCCCCCGACTTACTGCTTAGTTATTTATGGCTGAGTAGCAAGTTAAAAAAGGGAACTAATTACATGCTCCTTGAATACAAGACTTTAAGAGTAAAAACGACGTAGCTGCTCGATGTTCCAGGTGTTAGGCACTTCAGAACCGTCTTCGCGTTGTAGCCGGTAACAGTTTCTCGAGCAGCAAACACTAGTAGAGAAATGATTTTCAGTGACACTATTAATTCGTCATCATAAGTCGGCAAAACGTCATCAAATATCTTTTGTGACGATCTTATGACGAAATCGGACTCGTCATCGAAAGTGCGTCACAGAAAACTTCTACTGACGAATTGCTTTCTTTCGTCATAGAAAATTCTATTTTCTATGACGCCTCACCTCTTCGTCATCAAAAAGTTATTTTTCATGACGATAATAATTGTCATAAAAAGTACGTAAAATGTCACGCAAAATCACCAATTCATCATAAAAAAAGGTGTCGTTGAGCTGTGAAAAGCGTTGACCCAATCTTTTGTGACGAAAAATGTCATCATAATATGATGACACGTAGACAGATTATTTCGTCACTAAACATTTTAGTGTCATTTCGGCTTCCAGTATGTCGCATGATGTGGCGTATATTCAACGTGGATGGTGATGTGTCATATCTGCTACATCATTTTTATTTTTTATTGTTTTTAGCTATTATTGCAGATCCAACGTCGGCCCAATATTTATATATATTTTCCACAGAAAAATCAATAATAAATATCAGTAAGTACCATGTTACAAACATTCATAGACATATGAATTAAAATATATGATAACTCTTGGTTTGTACAAGTCTAAATTTTTCATCTAGCAGCACAATTTTAGCATCCTTTCCTTTTTCCGTCCACACGTCGTATCCTTTCAATCATTTTTCCTCGCAAGTATTCACTGGACCAAAATAACACACAAGAAAATAAGAATAAGTAACGCGCAATAATGATCGACTAGACATGTATACACTAAGACAACAATATATTTACAAGAATTTTGTAGTCTCTTCGAATGAATTTATCAAAGCATCATTTCAGTATACCACTGAATTTTAGATAGATTCCAAAAAGAAACCCATGATGGTAAGTTATAGTATATTCAACAAGAAATTCACCGCTGCTGCTCATGTGTTGATGTGTTGCATAAATAAGGTGGTCACTAATGATAGTGCTCGGTCAAACAACAATGAATCGGCAAGAAAACCAACAAACAAGGAAAGAACACACCGAACCCTCCTTTTAGTTCTGCCTCAAATCCAAGTCCTTAAGTGCCTGACCCATTTGCTTAATTCCTGCAAAAGAAGAAACAATCGGGAAGAGGAAACCCAATCGAATAACAAACAAAATAAGCTCATGTCGACTCACATCTTAGCCATGTACCTGATGTGCTTCTTGATGTTAGGCTGATAAGCTTGTACACCTTTGCCCCCATTGCTCAGCATATCCAGCTCCTATATGCAAGACAGATAAGATCATACAAGAATCACCAATTAGCGCAGGAGTTTGAAGGTCTAGCAATTGAAAAGCTCAAACATAATCACACATATAGTCCAGACATAATCAAGTCACCGCGGCGCCATATCCTGAGCCACCCACGGCTGCGCTACCGCGCCCTAGCCACTGGTGCCGCCATAGTCGTGCCCTAGGCCGCGCGCCGCCCAGGCAGCCGCGCCGCCGCCAGCGCCGCCGCGGCGCCGCCGGTGCCGCCTAGGTACGCCCTCGCCGCGGCCGGCTTGGGCCGCAACCTCTCCACCCAGTCGACCAGCCCTCGGAAGTGCTCGCCGGCTGCGGCCTCCATCACCCACCGGTGCACGTCGTCGGCGACCTCGGCGAGCGACATGCCATGGAGGTCGTCGGAGCCTGCGACGCCGTACGGTATGGTCAGGACATTGCCGAAGTACGCTGCCGCCACCCTCCGCGTTCGCCGGAACCACTGCAGCCCGAAGCCCGATCTCGCCGCCGCCCTCTCACCATCTCCCTCTCTCCATCAATCTCAATCTCCCCCGATCTGCTTTCTCTTTCCTCCAAGTCTCTCCCTCTCCTATTTACATTCCCTTATCTCACTGTCCAGTGGAACCATGTGCTACAGTAAATTTTCCAATTTTCTGAATTTTATTGAACAGTAATCCTTCACCTTTTTCCCACGGGTCGAAATCCGGTGATTCCTGTTTCTAAAAAATCCACAAAATTTACCACTGCCTACTGTATTTTTTGTATAATTTTTAAATTTATTTTGTTTGTTGTATTTATTTATTGTTGTTTTCTCGTTTTGCGTGCGCTAGATCGCATGGGCGACAAAGGAGGCATTGGTGTGGTGGTAAGGCAGCCAGGTTAACATGTGGAGGTCGCATGTTTGAGGCCTGACCTCGTCACATATTTTACTTTTTAGGTTTTTTTCCCCTCGTCCAATCTTAACACGTATAATACTCCTGTCTACTTCTTCTCGAGCTGACACATAGCACTTTTTCTTACCAATGGCATTGAACGAATAGAGCTACGGCACCCTATTTTCTTAATGGTCTCATTGACTAATTTTTCTTTTCTATTCTTTTTTGTAGGGCCTTAAAAACTAAAACAAAAGGAGATAAACTTGCAAGAAAGGAAACATGTCAATTGCCATAACGAAGGTCAATAAAATGTTGTAGTTAGTAAAAAACCCAAATTCAAAGAATTTTTTGAGAACTCATTCACTCTCTTTATTCCTCTAGTCTATTATATAGACTTGAAAGAAAGGATAAAACATTCATCGTGATAGAAATATATTGTCACAATAATCATATGCATATGACTTTAACCCGAGATTATCAAGGCAACCTGATGTCCGGTTTTCTATGATGATGGTTATAATTTTTTGGTGACGAAATTTCAACTTTCGTCACTAAAAAATAGGGCTACCCGACGCTTGGTGCGTGTTATGACGATCGAAATGAAATCGTCATAAAAAGGTGATTTTTTGTGACGCCAGTTGACATCGTCAAGGAGTTTTTGTCATAAATAATCATTTTCCTAGTAGTCGCTAGAGTCTGACTACAACTCTAAAACCAACCCTACCTATTACAACACATAGTCCATGTAATCTACTTGTACACATTCGACACAAAACCTAACAAACTCCACCTTGGAGAATACGATCTTCTCCACCTTAAAGTCGTTCCATCGTTTTGTGCGAACTCGTTCACCCGGACTCTAGTTATTTCATTCTTTTGCAGCCTACAACGGGCCGCCCAACGAGTTCTTGAACTCGCCGCCTTTTGGAACAGTTGACGTCGACCTTATAAAAACACGCTTAGTAGCTACACCTGCAAGAGAAGCCTCTTCTAATAGGAAAACCTCAACATTGTCGCCTCCGGACTCACATGAGCCTATTACCACATTAACGTTTGTTTCTTCCTTTTGTCAGCATCATCTTGGCGACCACGGTTTGCACCATCCTGATTCGTCCGCAGTCTATAATAGATCCCTGGTATCATATCCATAATCCGTTCTTCATCTTGAACAGATTACCATCATGAACGCTTGATCAGTTCTTCATCTTAAACACAGATCGCCGCTGACTTCACCATCAGCAAGTCTGACCTCTCCGGTCAAATCACCTCACAGCCTTCTGAACGTCTTCCCTTCAGAACCAACCTGATTGTCCAGACTCGAACAATGCGCTCACATCGGCTGCATTTTTGTTCGACAGAATTGAGTTCTTCTTGTCTTGAAGAACAATCTGCTGCTGCTCCTTTGGATAACCGCGCTCACATTGGCCACATTTTTGTTCGACAGATCTGAATTCATCTCATATGGAAGAACAAACTTCTGCTCCTCCTTTGGATATTTCTTTAACTCCCTTTGAATTTGCACCTTTAGATAATCTTTGAGTCCTCGAGCAGGCGTCCCAGCCCACCACCGCGCACCACGTCGTCCGTGCACGGCAAAACATGCCGCACCCTAGCTATCTGCATCCATGTCACGGCTTTGCTCTCAGTGACGTTATGCAGCGCCTCCTGTGCAACATACGGTCGAATCATTGCTCCCACCGTTTTGATCTATCCGGCATCCTTCCGCGCCTGCTGGTCTGATCGCGAACGCCGAGGTCGTCACCATCGCCTACTGATCTCGCCTGCTACCTCGTCAGCCCGATTGCCTACTTTGTCAGCCCGATCGAAGTGTCTGACACCACCGATCGAATCGTCGATCGCCGCCATGCTCCACCTTGCGCCGATAAGGCATTTTCTATGGCGCACGTGTATTCATAAACCTCGTGTTTCCCACTAGATCTTATCTAACACCACCGATCGAATCGTCCATCGCCGCCATGCTCCACCTTGCGCCGATAGGGCATTTTCCGCGGCGCTCGTGTATTCATAAACTTCGTGTCTTCCATAGATCTTCCGCGTGGCCAACCTCGCCAACCAAGCTCTGATACCACTTGTTAGAGCCCGCTGCAATCCTACTATCTCATGACCTGCCAGCAATCTGGCTCCCCCCGGGACCAACAACTGGTCTCGGGCCCAGGTCCCCACACCTATTGGACCAACTAGAAGCACAACCCAGGCACCTTTTAAGTTGTGCTCCCTATCACCAATATCCGATGTGGGATTAAATCCAACAACCCAGAAGAGTATATGCTAACCAGGGTTTAAAATCATTGAAATTTGGGTTAAAATTGACCTTAAAATTAGCATGTTTCTATGCACGGTAACATTGGCATGTTTGGTCCATTCCCGATTTTCTTTAAAACAGCTCTTCTAACTTTTCTACATTTTGGGAAAAATATATTGTTGGTTTTCGGTAAGAGAAATTCTTGGGGCGGGATCCTGTCCGAGCGGGATCCGGACGGGATCAGTCCTGCGCGCTATGTAGAGGAGGAAGAAGGGAGGAGGAAGGAGGAGGAGGGAGGAGGGAGGAGGAAGGAGGAAGAAGGAGGCCTACCTTGCCGCCGTCAACCTCGCCGTCACTGCCGTCGACCACGCTGTCGGCTGTTCGGGTTAGGGTTTGGGTTTAGATTTGGGCCGACGAAGGCAGTGGCATGGTGGTGGGTGGGGTTCGTCGGGGGCGGCTGCGGTGGCGGCGGTGGCGCCTCCGGAGCCGGGGGAGGGGGTGAAGGCGGTCGGCTGGCGGGAGATAAACTTGCAAGAAAGGAAACATGTCAATTGCCATAACGAAGGTCAATAAAATGTTGTAGTTAGTAAAAAACCCAAATTCAAAGAATTTTTTGAGAACTCATTCACTCTCTTTATTCCTCTAGTCTATTATATAGACTTGAAAGAAAGGATAAAACATTCATCGTGATAGAAATATATTGTCACAATAATCATATGCATATGACTTTAACCCGAGATTATCAAGGCAACCTGATGTCCGGTTTTCTATGATGATGGTTATAATTTTTTGGTGACGAAATTTCAACTTTCGTCACTAAAAAATAGGGCTACCCGACGCTTGGTGCGTGTTATGACGATCGAAATGAAATCGTCATAAAAAGGTGATTTTTTGTGACGCCAGTTGACATCGTCAAGGAGTTTTTGTCATAAATAATCATTTTCCTAGTAGTGTTCCCGGAGTGGGGAGAGTTTATGCTCGTGCTTCTGATTCCTTCGGAGGACCAGATCTCCCTTGGAGAACGTACGTTGTGCTGATGATAGCGACGCAGGCCCTGTTGGTGCTTGGCCGACTGGATCATTGCTGCTTCCCTGGCTTCCTCGAGCTGATCGAGGTCTTCATATCTTGTCTCATCCGACTGGTTATCATTGAAACCGGCGACCCGGGGGGACCGAAACTTCAATTCAGTCGGGAGGACCGCCTCCGAGTCATAGACTAGGAAAAAGGGTGTCTGCCCGGTCGCTCAACTTGGGGTTGTTTTGAGCCCCCAAAGAACCAAAGGCAACTCCTTAACTCAGCGCGTAGCGTACGGCTTTTGGCGATCGAAGATTCAGGTTTTAAGCCCCTGTAGCACCAACCCGTTGGCACGTTCAACCTGCCCGTTGCTCCTGGGGTGGGCCACCGAAGCGTAGCAAATCTTGATGCCCAGCTCCTCGCCCCAATCTTGAAATTCGCTGCTTTCGAACTGAACACCAATGTCGGTGATGATGTGATTGGGTACACCAAAACGCACAACGATGTCCCGGAAGAAATCGCGTGCCTTGAGATTACGCGGGGTCCCGGGTCATCTGCCTGATCAACTCCTCGGATTTGCATCCGACGAAGAAGACATCGATGATTGTTTGCTCCGAAACGTCCCAGATCTCGTTCTTCTTCTTTGTAAAGCGCTTGATGAACTCACGAAGAGTCTCATTCTTTCGCCAGTGTAGCTGTCCAATCTCCCACCTCCCCGCGGGCCTTTCATAGGTCCCTTGGAAATTGGCTATGAATTGCTCCTGGAGGTCGTCCCAAGACTCGATAGAGTTCTCCGGGAGTCCCGTTAGCCAAGTCTAGGCGGTTGGGGTCAAAGCGACTGGCAAATAGTTTGCCATGACGTTCTGATCACCTCCTGCCGTGCTGACTGCTGAGGCGTAAACCTGCGGCCAGTTCTTTTGGTCCCTCTCGCCATCGAACGTGTCGATTCCTTCGAGGTCGAAACCATCCGGCCAAACCACTCAGCGAAGATCCGGGGTGAAAGCTCAAATCTCCTCCAAAGGTCGTGGCCGCCTCCGACCTGGGGATCTGCTACGACGCTCCCGGCGTGGGCCTTGGCGTTGCTCCTGACGGTGGTCGCGCCGACTGGCGGTGCTCTCGGTCTGATCATCAATGCGACGGCTGGGATGGCTACGAGAGTTTCGCTCGCCGTTGCTACGCTCCCGCTGCTTGGCTTCAATGTCTTGATGAAAAGATCATGGGCTGGCGATTGGTTGGAATCAACAGCCGCGGAGGCGCGAGCCCGGTTCCGATTGCGCGTAGAACGACTACGAGTTGAAACAGTCGGAGCGATCGGAGCGAGAATTGCGTCATTTTGCTGAATGGCGGCCATCTCGACCATAGCCGTCGCTCGGGTGATGGTCTGGGCAAACGGGCTGCCTTCTAGAAGTTGCGGTGCGATGGTCTCGAGAAGAGTCTTCGAAGCGATGACGTTTGCCTGGGGAGTCGTTTAGACCTCCTGGTCCCTTAGCTTCACCGCGCGAAGCTCGTTCTGGACGTCGCGGCCGCGAGCGCATAGCTGACGTATCCGATCTTGGTCCTGCACTCGGCGTGGATCCGGGTTCGCCGTGTCAATGGCAGTCTCCTCGTAGGCGACGATCGAAGAGGAAGAGTGACAATCCCCCGCGCTAAGGACAAAGATCTCCCGGTGATTACGGACCTCAGCGCTCTCATCAGATTCAGAGTCAGAAACAGAGAGGCTGACCTGCTTGCTCTGTCCAATGGGTTGGCCAGCATTGATGACACCCACGAACTTGACCAGATTTGTTCCGACTGGATCAGGTGCGTTCGCTGACTGGTTATCTCCTATCCCAATCTCAGGTGAGATCCATGCGGAAGCAGCAGCGAAGCTCTCGAGTCCGGAGGGAAATCCAGCCGAAGGCATTGAATTGTTGCTGGGCGGAATACAATCCACGCCCAGGCGGTTGAGCCCGTCGAGTCCTTTTTCGTCTTCCTCGGGAAGAGGTGCGAAGGCGAATAGCGAGGGGGTCAATCCGCCGAAGGCGCTTGCTAAATTCTCCAAGCCAAAGGGCAATGGGTCACGTTGATTGCGCTCGCCTTCTTGCGAAGGAATCTCTCCAGGAGGAGAGGTGGAGATTGCCGACGCCGTCGGCGATGTAGTCCAGGGTGCCGAAACGAAGAGACTGCCCAAGCTCCATGGTGATGTGCGGCGATCTCCAAGGAGCCATCTAACTTGAGAGATGATCTTGACGCTGCCCCCTACCTGGCGCGCCAACTATCGACTGGTGACTAACTGGGGGGTCACCGCCGGCAATGAATTTGTACGAGGGGGCGCTAATCAAGAACTAAGCTATATGTTAGCACAAGACAGGGGTTTATACAGGTTCAGGCCCTCAACGGAGGTAATACCCTACTTCCTGTGCTCTGGGATTATGTTTGATCAAGATGCGGGATGCAAGATGACCAAGGTGATTACAGTGTATGCTCTATGAGATAATTTGTGCCGATGGCCTCTACCCCCTCCCTTAATATAGTGTAGGGGGAGATAGAGTTACAGGATAGCACGTGGTTTACGATGGCTAATTCTGTTATGCTGTTACATGTCATGCATATATTTATCTTCTAATTACATGAAGATAGATCATATCCTCGGGACCTTCCTTGGGGTTCAAGGTGCGGGTAACCCGAGTGGTCTCTATCCTTGTTCGGCCGACTTGGATCACACCCCATCTGCTCCCATATAGGCCTTCTAGAGGATACCTGCGGCCCATGTAGTCCACACGGTACCTAATTCGATTATGCTGACGTGTGATGTACAGATCTCCTAATTACATGGAGCGTAGACATATACTCGAGAAATTCCTTGGAGCTCAAGACGCACGTAACCCGAGTGATCTCTATCCCTAAACAGCCGACTTGGGTCATCCCCCATCTGCTCCCTCATGCGCCTTCTAGAGGATACCCGGGACTCATGTAGTCCACATCTTTCTTATGGTAAATCGATACCTTTCTAATACTCCGGGTTGAAAGCTACTACGATATTCGTGCGCTTCCGGGTTCATTCTAATAGGCATAAGAATCACCAACAAGCGCCTCTACCTGTATCCACATGTACTGAGCAGAACGCCACGCGGGGTGTGCTAGCACCTCGCCGCATGGCTACGGTTTCTAGGGAACGGGAGGGGCGCGCGACGACTGCCCGTGCTAAAGGCTCAACTTGTATCTGACGCCGCCCCGACGCCTCCCCTTATATAGATGCGCTAGTGGGCTTCGGCCTGCTAGGGTTTCATCTCCCACACGGATCACATCCACGCATAAACCCATTAAATAATTCTAACCCGTTAAGCGTGTGACCCGTTAGGTTCAGTGCAAGTCGGCAATGGATCCAATCCAATGATCAACATAGGTACCTAGTAGTACATATTGACCCCCGAATGCGTAGAATCAATGTTCGACTGAACCTTTGATACATCCACGTATACCGATCCCTTTGCCACTTGATACCAGTTAAGATCAGGGCGAGACGCACGCCATCTTTGTTAATAACTCAGTCACTTCACTCGACAGTGTGATGGATACAATCCATGACTAACGCCTTAGCCACATTACTACGGCCGTGCACTTTCCCTATCCATCCACACGAGGGGGCCAGAGGTATCTCTCCCGTTATCTAGAATGTGCAAATTCCATCTTGATCAATACGCCTTTGGCTATGTATCGTGGCATATCAAGTAGTCATCTTTATAACTACCCACTTACGGTGTATCGTTTGATGACACCAAAGCATACGAGCCAACATGCTGGGCATTTATGATAATCTCGATTCTAAGGACCATATAGGTGTACCACTCGAGACTATACGCTAGCGACGCTTATAAGAGATAACAACTCACAGCGTCTCGGATTAGGTCTGTCGGACTACCCATGTTCTCCAATATGTGTCCATAATATTGGTTTCAGATCTCCATATATATGATATGTGAAACATTACCATCAACCAATACGTATGCTGATCAAATCATAACCGCTCCTCGTGATGATATGGATCAGGGGCCCGTATAAAATAATGTCACTTAACAAAATGGACAAAGTCATGACATTTATTCAGAGAACTGATAAACAATGTTATCACAAGTATATGAACAAAGACGTGTTACAATCATCACTATGATTGATCTTTCTGAAATAGAAACTACTTGCATGATTAATCCCACTATGATTTGTTGTAATCCTGCTGCACACACTACAACTGAGAACATAGTCAGCCCAGATGAGGATTTTAGAGATCATGTTTCACTTAAGGACATGCTCAACTCAGATGAGAGTTGTAACTTCTACTCTATTGATGCTACTTGCCTAGATTGCACTCTCTTAAGGATAGAAAACATGAACTTGCAAGGCAAAATCTTTGAGATGAACAATGCCTTGCTCGTTGCATCTTCTTGTGAATGTTGTGATGAGCTTCATGAGGACATGGCTAGTGTCTATCAGGAGATGAGTGCTAGATTTCAGGGTAGACTAGTTGAGGTTCAAACTCTTTTGACTCTTCCCTTTCTTGCAAGTTTTGTCCCCAGCTTCATCAGAAGTGTGAGTACCTCATGAGCACTCCTGAGAAATTTGTTGGGGGCAAAAGGAAGTTGAACTTGATTCTTTCTAAAACCAAATCAACGGGAAGAGGTCTTGGGTATGATAGGCTTGAACACATCAAAAAACACCCTCTTAGAGTCCTAGGTCTAGATGCAAATGTGTAAAGAGTGGTTCTTAAAGGAAAGGGATCCTAAGACCATTATCTTTAGGTCTACTGGAGTAATCAGAGAGAGTCATGCTGCGAGGCCAGTCCTGGCTACTTACACTACTGGATCTTCTCGTGTGTAGTCCGTGTATGGCAAGTGATATGTGCTAGTTGTGGTCGATGATTTTTCGTGATACCCTTGGGTTTACTTCATAGTGACCGAGAACGAAACATTTGGTCATTTTGGATCCTTGGTCCGCAGGCTTTCAGTTGAGTTCCCAGGAGCACTTGGCGCAGTCCGTTCAGACAACGGCACCGAATTCAAGATTGCAAAATTTGAAAGCTTCTATTCTGATTCCGGTGCTGAGCATCAACTCTCTTTTCCACACATTTCCCAACAAAATGGCATTGTGGAGAGAAAGAATTAACGGCGTGTTCTTCACTTAACCACGGTGAATCACACCCCTATCAGATTTCTATTTCTGCTAGCCGATCAGCCCTGGCTCGGTTCGATTCGAGCGTCGAGCGCGGCGAGGAGAGACACGCAGAGATTACCAAGGTTCGGACCCCCTCGCGGGTAACAGTCCTACTCCTGCCGAGCCTTAGGTCTTTTATTGTTGTGGTTGTGTGGGAATGATTACAGAATACCGAATCGCCCTTCCCCTTTCTCTCTGTTCTCCTCTGATACAAGCTGCGAGCTAGCGGAGTGAGCCGAGGGGGTAGGCAGTACAGTACACTTAGCACACTGATAAGATGTAAGGGACGAGATAGGAGAGATGAAAACGTGCTTGTCGACGGTTGGGATATTGACCCAAGTCAACTAAGGTTCTTTGAAGAGGGAGATAGGAGACACGCCGAACAACACGAACAGCAACCAGCGACGAACAGGGAGACACATGTTTTTTACCCTGGTTCGGGCCTCTCAGGGAGATAATAGCCCTACGTCCAGCCTTTCTTTATATCGAAGAGGATTACAAGATGGAACTCGACGAGATGAACAGGTCTCGGCGAGGTTATGGGTGTACAAGATGTGATATGCCAGTACCTCGTGCCCTCTACACGCCGTAGGGGCTCTGTATATATAATGGTGAGCAACCGACCTACCGACGGATAATCGGGCCAGGCTAACTACGAGTACGTATCGAACTCATATACATGCCAAATACATCCCGAGGTAGATAAGGTATACTCCAATTCTTGGGGATCACGACTCCTATTCCAATCCGGAAAACCACGTCCGGGTCTTCACGTAGCCGTGCAGAACTCTTGCTCGACTCGGACTCAAACAGGAATCTTAGGCCGTTACGCACCGTGCCAACCAGGAAGCTGTTCGGCAGGATGCACATGGGCCAGATAGAACCTTCCAGGGAGCTGGGCCCTGGTAGGCTGCTCGATTGGGCCGTCAGGGAGTGGGCCATGACAATAGGCCGTAATTCTATCCCCGACAGCTAGCCCCCGAGACTCAAGTGGAAGGACTCACTAGAGTGGGGTCTTCCTCTTGAGACTCCATGTCACGAAGAGGGAAGTTTTGTTGCTACAAAGACGTGTAACAGGCGACCGAACAGGCTATGGTTCAGCCGAACAAGACTTGTCCGGTGCCGAGCAACTCTGTTGCATCGAACAAGGAACGACATCCGTCCGAGCAGGGCACTCAGCCTTCGATGCAGAAATCAGAAATCCAGTCCCCAAGCGCAGAGCTTGTCGCGGGGACCAGACGCACGCTCCGGGCGAAGAGCTACCCGGTGCAAGGTGAATCATCTCCTTGAGGATGAACGTCATCAAGGAGGGATTAGATCCTTGGTAGTAAAGAGCGTACCACCGCATCCGGTAAGATCAGATCTTCCGGGAGAATGAACATAGCAAGTCATGAGACGGACTCACGTTGCTGCATCCAGGTATGAAGATACCCAGGAATGCATGAACGGAAATAGGAAAACCACCTCCCGGGCTAAAGTTTGCCCGAGGAAATAGAGATTGCGCTCTCGAGCAAATGTCGTGCTTAGGAGCGAAGGTGATGTGCCCCCAGACGTAGATCGTGCGCTAGGAGTGGACAATGCATTCGTATAACAAGGTGACCCAGTCCCCGAGCGTAGAGCTCGTCAAAGGAACCAGGTAAA
>SPJY01010250.1:1448267-1515367 GCA_005191435.1 Raddia distichophylla | reverse complement strand
ACAAAATAAATAGACTGAACTTGATAATTAAATAAGGCAAGACTGAGTGTTACCGACAGAAGACGGAAGCAGAACCCGCATCCGAGTCCAGCTCCGGAGTTCTAGTGAGGGATACCGACACTCCGGCTCCTCCCCTACACTAACTCTCCTCTCTCTCCTACTCTACTTGAGAGTAGCACAACACTACTTCACTCTCACTTGTGTTCCTCTTTGTTGTTCATCTTCAAATGAAGGAGATCACCTCCTTTTATAGTCCACCGTGACCAATGGGGAGTTGACACGACTAGGGACAGGTGTCACAAACTCCCTGCCGAATGGGGGATCCAATGGAGCAAACAGGTGGGTCTGCCGGCCTAGGTGGGTCGGCCGGCCTGCCTTTTGTCGATCCTGACCCTTCAATTTGTCTAAGATGCTCCTTATGCGGTGTAGACCTCCTCCCTCAGTCGGTTTGGCAGTTAGAAACCGGTAGCATTTGGTTCCTTTGGAATCCTATGCTTAACTTGAGGATTACTCCTCTTTCTGGATGAAACCGATTGAAATTGACGGCTTGGATGTGTTCTAGGATCCCTTGTAGACGTCCCGGTGCAACCCTGACCTGACTGGGCGAGGGATATGGGTCGGCCGGCCTAGGGTGGGTCGGTCGACCCACTCTTTTGCCCGGCTCGGTCCCAATTTCGCTCAGTGGGTCCCTGCATGCACATTCTCACCAAAACTAGTGGAACTTTGTAAATTTGCATAATTTTAGTTCTGGTTCCGTTTATTTCACCAAATGTTGACGGTCGGAATCATATTAATTATCATCAAAATTGACCGTCAGCACCCACCATGTCGAGATTCCAGACGGCGAAAGGCCAAGAGATTGGAATTGTTTGTAGATTCTAAGTCGGCATGTGAATCTGCCGTGCAAAGAATTGACACCCGTCACACCTGCGTACTATGTCTTCCGCGTCGATGACAGCAGTCGGCCAGAAGAAACCCTGCCGATAGGCTTTTCCTACCAGAGTGCTGGCCGCCGTGTGGTGCCCACATTCTCCCGAGTGGTTGTCATTGAGTAGATCTCTGCCCTCTTGCTCGGATATGCAACGCCTTAGTACCCCGGAACTGCTTTTTCTGAAAAGCTCGTCCCCGACTACCTTATAGCTTTTGCTTTGGCGTGTAATGCACTCGACAAGGCTTCGATCCTCAGGCAGCTCATCATGAAGAAGATAATCTAAGTAAGGCTGAGTCCACCTGGGAATAATTGATAATACCTCCTCATCGGGTTCTGAGTGCTTCTCTTGATCTTCTCCCGGTGCAGATGGTAGCTTGATAGACGGTGCACGCAGCTCTTGGATGAAAACACCAGTCGGGACCTGCGCCCGAGTGGATCCCATCCGTGCTAGCCCGTCTGCTGCTTCATTATCTGGGCGGAGCACGTGTGTTAGCTCTAGTTCGTCGAACTTGTCTTCTAACTTTCGTACCTCCTGACAGTAAGCCGCCATGCTATCGCCAATACAAGACCACTCTTTTTGAACTTGGTTGACCACGAGTTGAGAATCGTCGCGCACCATTAACCGCTTGACACCAAGCGAGATGGCGACGCGTAGCCTGTGGATGAGTGCCTCGTATTCGGCGGTGTTGTTGCTGACGAAAAACAATATCTGGAGGACGTAGCGTAGCTTCTTTTCAGTCGGCGATATGAGCAAAATCCCAGCCCCCGCGCCGCTGAGCATGAGGGAACCATCAAAGTACATTGTCCAGTACTCGAGATTCTCCTTTGCTGCTGGGGTTTAAGCCTCTGTCCATTCCGCGACGAAATCGGCCAGTGCTTGAGATTTGATGGCTAGTCGAAGCCTGAACTTTATTAGAAAGGCTCCAAGCTCAACTGCCCACTTTGCAATCCTCCCAGTGGCTTCCCGATTATGAAATATGTCTTCAAGCGGGAAAGAAGTGACCACCGAAATTTCATGCTCTTGAAAATAATGCTTGAGCTTCCGCGACGTGAGTAACACAGCATATAGAATCTTTTGAACTTGTACCTTATTTTGGATTCGCTCAATACTTCGCTTATGAAGTAGACCGGACGCTGTACCTTCTGGAGGGAGCTCTCCTCATCTCGTTCAACCACCAGGGCGCTGCTAATGACATGAGTCGTCGCGCCGATGTAGAGTAAGAGGGGCTCCTGGGGCATGGGAGGGACCAACACCGGAGGTGTGGTGAGGAACCTCTTTAGATCTTCGAAGGCTTCCTGTGCTTCCGCTGTCCACTGAAAGTCGTCTTGTTGGCGTAGGAGCTTAAAGAAAGGCATGCCCCGTTCCCCGAGTCGGGAGGTGAGGAACCTCTTTAGATCTTCAAACGCTTCTTGTGCTTCCGTTGTCCACTGAAAATCGTCTTATTGGCGTAGGAGCCTAAAGAATGGCATGCCTCGCTCCCCTAGCCGGAAAACGAATCGGCTGAGTGCCACGATGCATCCAATGAGCTTCTGCACATCCTTCTGATTGGTCGAGGGCTTCATCTTGATGATGGCGTTGACCTTCTCTGGATTGGCTTCGATCCCCCGATGGGAGATGATGAATCCGAGTAGTTTACCAGACGGAACCCCAAAAACTTACTTCTCGGGATTTAGCTTCATGCGATATGCCTTTAGGCTCTCGAACGTCTCGGTCAGATCTGTTATGAGATCCCATCTGGATTTTGTGTTTATGACGACGCCATCGACATAGGCCTCCACGTTGCGTCCGAGCTGAGTGTGAAAACACCGCTGTATGGTGCGCTGATAAGTTGCGCCAGCATTTTTCAGCCGAATGGCATTGTTATATAGCAGAAAGCACCAAAAGACGTAATAAACGACGTTTTGATGCAATCCTCCTCCTTCAGACTAATCTGATGATAGCCCGAGTAGGCGTCCAGAAAACTCAAGAGCTCGCACCTGGCGGTGGAATCCACCACTTGGTTGATGTGGGGGAGCCCAAAAGGATCCTTAGGACACGGTTTGTTGAGGTCGATATAGTCGACACACATCCACCATGTCTTGTTCTTTTCTGCACCAGGACCGGGTTTGCAAGCCACTCGGGATGATACACCTCCTTGATGAACCGAGCTGTCAGTAGTTTGGTGATTTCTTCCCGTATGGCGTCCTTCTGATCTGGAGCAAATCTTCGTAGGTGCTGCTTGATTGGCTTCGCCTTTTCGTCGACGTGGAGAGAGTGCTTGATCACCTCCCTCAGAACACCAGGCATGTCCGAAGGCTTCCAAGCGAACACATCCTGGTTGGCCCGGAGAAAAGTGACGAGCACGTCTTTCTATGTGCTGTCGAGCCCTGTCCCAATCACGGCCGTCTTGGCCGGATATGACGGATCCAACAAGATCTTCTTAGTTTTTTCGACTGCTTGGATGGATGTTTTGGCCTGTTTTTTTGTCGAGGACTTCCCCTTCCTCCTGAAGGGATGCGACCTCCAGTCGGATCTTCTCCATCTCGGCAGATGAGTCCAGTGCCTGTGCCCTCTCACAGCTTTCGCTGTCGCGGAGCAGGGACTGTTTAACATCACCAGGGAGGGTGATTACACCATTGGGACCTGACATCTTTAAGACGAGATAAGTGTAGCTAGGAACGGCCATGAATTTGGCAATCCCCGGCCTTCCCAAGATAGCATGATATGCCGTCTCGAAATCAGCCACTTCAAAACTCAGACTTTCGGTCCGATAGTTATCCTTAGTCCCAAACGTGACGGGCAAAGAGTGGTAGGCTATTTGATTGGGCCGTCAGAGAGTGGGCCATGGCAATGGGCCGTAATTTAATCCCCGACAGGAACCTTTTTAGATCTTCGAAGGATTCCTGTGTTTCCGCTGTCCACTGAAAATCGTCTTGTCGGCGTAAGAGCCTAAAGAATGGCATTCCTCACTCCCCGAGTCAGGAAATGAATCGGCTGAGCGCCACGATGCATCCAGTGAGCTTCTGCACATCCTTCTGATTGGTCGGGGGCTTCATCTTGATGATGGCGTTGACCTTCTCTGGATTGGCCTCGATCCCCCGATGGGAGATGATGAATGCGAGTAATTTATTAGACGGAACCCCAAAAACGCACTTCTCGGGATTTAGCTTCATCCGATATTCCCTTAGGCTCTCGAACGTCTCGGTCAGATCTGTTATGAGATCCCATCTGGATTTTATTTTTATGACGACATCATCGACATAGGCCTCCACGTTGCGTCCGAGCTGAGTGTGAAAACAACGCTGTATGGTGCGCTGATAAGTCGCGCCAGCGTTTTTCAACCCGAATGGTATTGTGATATAGCAGAAAGTACCGAAAGGCGTGATAAACGACGTCTTGATGCAATCCTCCTCCTTCACACTGATCTGATGATAGCCCGAGTAGGCGTCCAGAATACTCAAAAGCTCGCACCCGGCGGTGGAATCCACCACTTGGTCGATGCGGGGGAGCCCAAGAGGATCCTTAGGACACGCTTTGTTGAGGTCAATATGGTCGACACACATCCGCCATGTCTTGTTCTTTTTCTGCGCCAGGACCGGGTTCGCAAGCCACTCGGGATGATACACCTCCTTGATAAACCGAGCTGCCAGCAGTTTGGTGATTTCTTCCCGTATGGCGTCCTTCCGATCCATAGCAAATCTTCGTAGGCGCTGCTTAATTGGCTTCGCCTTTTCGTCGACGTGGAGAGAGTGCTCGATCACCTTCCTCGGAACACCAGACATGTCCGAAGGCTTCCAAGCGAACACATCCTAGTTGGCCCGGAGGAAAGTGACAAGCGCGTCTTCCTATTTGCTATCGAGCCCTGTCCCAATCACGGCTGTCTTGGCCGGATCAGACGGGTCCGACAGATTCTTCTTGGTTTCTTCGGCTGCTTGGATGGTTGTTTTGGCCGGCTTGTTGGCGGGGACGTCTCCTTCCTTTTGAAGGGATGTGACCTCCAGTCGGATCTTTTCCATCTCAGGAGATGAGTATAATGGCTGCGCCATCTCATAGCTTTCGCTGTCACAGAGCAAGGACTGTTTAACGTCACCAGGGAGGGTGATTACACCGTTGGGACCTAGCATATTTAAGACGAGTTAAGTGTAGTTGGGAACAGCCATGAATTTGGCAATCCCGGCCTTCCCAAGATGGCATGGTATGCCGTTTCGAAATCAGCCACTTCAAAACTTAGACTCTCGGTCCGATAATTGTCCTTAGTCCCGAACGTAACGGCAGAGAGATCTGTCCGAGTGGTATCGCGGACGTCCCGGGATTACCCCGTGGAAAGGAGATGATCCCTGTCGTAGCTCAGAACGAGGAATATTCATTTGGTCCAGGGTCTTGACGAAAAGGACATTAATCCCGCTCCCGCCGTTGACCAGAACCCTCTTCAATTTGCTTCCTCGTACGACCGGATCTAGCACCAGAGGATACCTCCCGGGGAAGGCGATCCGATCCGGGTGGTCCGATCGGTCGAAGGTGATGGGTACCTCGGACCAGCGCAAGTACTTTGGGGTCACGGGCATGATAGTGTTGATCTCCCGAGTGGTAAGCTTTTGCTTCCGCTTGGACTCGTACGCATCAGAGCCCCCGAAGATGTAGCTGATCTCGCGCTCAAAGTCCTGATAATCTCCATCGGGTTTCTTGCCTTGACCGCCTTTGGCCGCCGACTGCTTAGAGTTCTCGGCGAATTTCTACAGAATAAGGCAGTCTTTGGCAGAGTGCTTTCCTCGTGGGTGGAAGGGACATACCGAGTCCATAACTTTGTTGTAGTAGTTGTCGTGGGGGGCTTTGGCCGGTTACGCTCCATGTTGGCGACCATCTCATCCCCCTTCCGCTTCTTATCCATGGGCTTGCCCTGCTCATCATTATGCTTCCTCTTGGGGCCTCCGTCGTTACCACCATGATGATTCATGATGGCCTCCTTAGCTTCGGCTTCCTGGTCCGCCATAGTGAACATGGCCTTGAGATTACGCGGGGGTCCCGGGTCATCTGCCTGATTAACTCCTCGGATTTGCATCCGGCGAAGAAGGCATCAATGACAGTTTGCTCCGAAACGTCCCGGATCTCGTTCTTCTTCTTGGTGAAGCGCTTGATGAACTCACGAAGAATCTCATTCTTGCGCTGATGTAGCTATCCTATCTCCCATCTCCCCGCGGGCCTTTCATAGTAGGTCCCTTGGAAATTGGAGATGAACTGCTCCTGGAGGTCGTCCCAAGACTCGATCGAGTTCTCCGGGAGCCCCGTTAGCTAGGTCTGGGCGGTTGGGGTCAAAGTGACTAGCAAGTAATTCGCCATGACGTTCTGATCACCTCCTGCCATGCTGACTGCTAAGGTGTAAACCTGCAGCCAGTTCTTTGGGGCCCTCTCGCCATCGAACTTATCGATGCCTTTGAGGTTAAAACCTTCCGCCCAAACCACTCGACGAAGATCCGGGGTAAAGGCCGAATCCCCTCCAACGGTCGTGGCCGCCTCCGCCTTGGGGATCTGCTACGATGCTCCCGCCGCGGGCATTGACAATGCTAATGACAGTGGTCGCGCCCGCTGGCGGTGCTCTCGACCTGATCATCAATTCGCCGGCTGTGGTGGCTACGAGAGTTTCGCTCACCGTTACTGCGCTCTCGCCGTTTGGCTTCTATGTCTTGACGAAGATCGTGGGCAGGCGACTGGCGGGAATCGCCTGCCACGTTGGCACGAGCCCTGTTTCGATTGCGCGTAGAACGACTGCGAGTCGAAGCGGTCAGAGCAGGACGCGCCTCGTTTTGTTGAATGGCCGCAATCTCGACCATGGCCGTTGCTCGAGCGATGGTCTGGGCAAACGGGCTGTCTTCTGGGAGTTGCGGCGCGATAGTCTCAAGAAGAGTCTTCGAAGCGACGATGTTTGCTTGGGGAGTCGCGTAGACGTCTTGATCCCTTAGCTTCACCGCGCGAAGCTCGTTCTGGACGTCGTGGGCGCGGGCGCGAAGATGTCTTATGCGATCTCGGTCTTCCTCTCGGGGCGAGTCCGGGTCCGCCGCACCAGTGGCGGTCTCCTCGTACCTGACAAGTGGAGAGGTAGAGTGATGATCATCCGCGCCAAGAACGAAAACCTCTCGGTAGTTACGGACCTCAGCGCTCTCGTTAAACTCGGAGTCAGAAAAGGAGGGGCTGACATGTTTGCTCTGTCCAATGGGTTGGCCAGCATTGATGACACCCATGAACATGGTTGGATCTAATTGGACTGATCCGACTAGATCCGTCGCACTCGCCGACTGGTTATCTCCTGTCCAAATCTCAGAGAGGATCTGTGCAGAGGTTGCAGCGGAGTTCTTTAGTCCGGAGGGAAATCCAGCCGGAGGCGTTGAATTGTTGCTGGACGGAATAGAATCTACGCCCACGCGGTCGAGCCCACCGTATCCTTTTTCGTCTTCCTCGGGAAGAGGTGCGAAGGCGAATAGCGAGCAGGTCAATCCGCTGAAGGTGCTTGCTAAATTCTCCAAGCCAAAGGGCAATGGGTCGCATTGATTGCGCGCACCTCAACGCCATCGGCGATGAAGTCCGGGGTGCCGAAGCAAAGAGATTGCCCCAGCCTCATGGCAACGTACGGCGATCTTGAAGATGCCATCTAGCTTGAAAGACAATCTTGACGCTGCCCCCTACCTGGTGCGCCAACTGTCGACTTGTAACTAACTAGGGGGTCACCGCCGGTAATGAATTTGTACAAGGGGACGCTAATCAAGAACCAAACCAGATGGTAGCACAAGAACAGGTTTATACAGGTACAGGCCCTCCAGCCGAGGTAATACCCTACTTCCTGTGCTCTGGGATTATGTTTGATCATGATGCGAGATGAAAGATGACCAAGATGATTACAGCGTATGCTCTATGAGATGTGTCTTAGCTATCTATCTATGCCTATGGCCTCCACCCCCTCCCTTTATATAGTGTAGGGGGAGATAGAGTTACACGGTAGCACGTGATACACGGTACCTAATCTTGTTATACCGTTACATGTCATGCATGTGTTAATCTTCTAATTACATAGAGATAGATTATGTCCTCGCGAACTTCCTTGGAGCTCAAGGCGCGTGTAACCCGAGTGGTCTCTATCCTTGATCGGCCGACTTGGATCGCCCCACATCTGCTCCCTTATGGGCCTTCTAGAGGATACCCGGGGCCCATATAGTCCACACATACCGTGGTGTGCACCCCCATGACTCCATATATATATAGGCGCTCTGAAAAGCGTGCAAAAACTTCGAGGGCCGGATAGATGGTCTTCCTGATGGATTTTCGGGTTGCAAATTTGACCAAAACCGACGGATTTCATTCCAACGAGTGCTCATGGAACCAAATCGGAGTTCGTATCAGAAAGTTATGGCTGTTTTTCCGAGGGGTCTCCTGATCAGGGTTTCTGGTAGGGAAAGATTTTGTTTTTGTATCTTTGGCGGTAAACAGTGGGCATGCAGGTCGACAAAACAGAGGGGTAGCGATGCCGGGCGGTTGATACAAGGCGGCTTGCGACCTAGCCGTGGTTTGCGATGGCGGGACAGCAGCACAAGGCGGCTAGCGGGGGCAAACCGAGTACACTACTAGAAAAATGATTATTTATGACGAAAACTCCTTGACGATATCAATTGGCGTCACAAAAAATCACTTTTTTATGACGATTTTTTTTCGATCGTCAGAACACGCACCAAGCGTCGGGTAGCCCTATTTTTTAGTGACGAAAGTTGAAATTTCGTCAGAAAAAATTTATAAGCATCGTCATAGAAAACCGTTCATCAGGTTGGCCTGATAATCTCGGGTTAAAGTCATATGCATATGATTATTGTGACAATACATTTCTGTAATGAATGTTTTATCCTTTCTTTTTTCTGTAATGAATGTTTTATCCTTTCTTTCAAGTCTATATAATAAAGAGAGTGAATGGGTTCTCAAAAAATTCTTTGAATTTGGATTTTTTATGAACTAAATTTTTTTATTGACCTTCTTTATGGCAATTGGCATGTTTCCTTTCTTGCAATTTTATCTCTTTTTGTTTTAGTTTGTAAGGCCCTACAAAAAAGAATAGAAAAGAAAAATTAGTCAATGAGACCATTAGGAAAGTAGGGTGTCGTAGCTCTGTTCGCTCAATGCCATTGGTAAGAAAAAAGTGCTACGTGTCAGCTCAAGAAAAAGTATTAAGACTGGACGAGGGACAAAACACCTAAAAAGTAAAATATGCGACGAAGTCAGGCCTCAAACATGCAACCTCCACATATCAAACTGGCTGCCTTACCAGGACACCAATGCCTCCTTCATCGTCCATGCGATCTAACGCACGCAAAATGAAAAAAACAACAATAAATAAATATAACAAAAGAAAATAAATTTAAAATTATACAAAAAATACAGTAGGCAATGGTGAATTTCGTGGATTTTTAGAAACACGAATCACTAGATTCCGACCCGTGGGGAAAGAAAAGGATTACCGTGGGGAAATACAAGGATTACCGTTCAATAAAATTCAGGAAATTGGAAAAGTTACTGTAGCACATGGTCCCACTGTACAGTGAGGTAAGGGAATGGGTGGTATGTAAATAGGAGAGAGAGAGAGACTTGGAGGAAAGAGAAAACAGATCGGGGAGATTGAGATTGATTGAGAGATGGTGAGAGGGGCGGCGGCGAGATGGGCTTCGGCCGGCGGTGGTTCCGGCGAACGCGGAGGCTGGCGGCGGTGGTGCGGCGGCAGCAGGAGGCGGCGGCGCGGCAGCCTGGGCGGCGCGCGGCCTAGGGCTGCATTGTCAAGCCTAGATCCACCATTACCCATGCCATCGATCTAATATCCGACAGTCCCATGCACTATCAAGTCAAATATGAGGCCCCGTGCATTGCCAAGCCTGGATCCTGTCGTCCAAGCGTCACCAAGCCTGGGTCTAGCCTCATGTGTTGCAAAGCCAATATCAAGGTGCTCATTGTGCTGTCGAGCCTACATCCGTTCAGTGTTCACCTTGTTGAACCTTCATTGAAGCCATCACATCCTGTACTTGCTAAAGCTTCAACTTTTCAGCCCTGTGTGACCGGAACAAACATCACACTAGATTTGTTCTTAGCGATCAAAATTGAAGAACCAATTATTTGCCCTCAGATTTGGGCAATGTAGCTAGTGACAAATGATCAATGGCTAGCATTCCCAGCAGTTCTTCTATCCCACTCATAAAACATTATTCATATACCCATGAATAGTGTTTTATGGAGTGGGATAGAGGGGCAACCGGGTATTGAGATTGTGTTTGGTTGACTGCTTAGGAGCTAAAAAATTTGAATTTTACATATTTGAACTTTATATAGCAAGTATGGTCTAATTTTATTCGAAAAATGTTAGCAATTTATTTTTAAAATCAGTTCGGTAATCGAATGTGTTAATCACAAGAAAAAAGAAAAATACTTGCATGACACCTCCCAAAGAGCACTACATAAAGCCACCAGAAGCAAGTCACTTAAAGTGGGCCAGCTGGGGTGAACACGATGCACATTTATCCTACATGAGCTCGTACATCAGTTTGCATTTCTAGTGAGTCTGACTGAAACAGTGAGATGCACTTAGAACAGTAAATACAGACAACAAAACATCACATGAGCCAGACTGAGCCATATGCGGGCGACCAAACAGCCCCTCAGGCCTCAGTATATCCTAAATAAAGGGCAGGAGCACGGACGAATCCACGGGGAGAGTCAACTAGTCGACGTCCATGGCAGGTGGCCCCCCTCCCAAGAGGGAAACCCCAAAACATTCTCCGTTTCTCCCTTCGCTTCCACTGCTCGCCCGACCTGGACCACCCTCTCGGCCTCTCCGGCCGCCGGCGTGGTGAGCTGCTCTTCCCAGTCTCATTTCCTCCTTTGTCTGCCTCCGCAGTTCGCCGGATCTAGCCTTCCCTGCCCCTTCTCCGGCGTCCGGCACGGTGAGCTCAAGCCCATCAACTTTCCAGGTGCTCTTCAAAATCTTGCCTTTTCTCGGGCGAACGCACTCTCCGATCCATCCAGTCTGTTGCAATTGTAATGCAATCCACGATCGTGGGAGCTGAAATAGGCGCTGATTTGGGGTATCTCGGTGTGATGGTGCAGGTGGAGGGGAGACTGTTAGTGCCAACATGAGTACTGCCGAGTCTGACCCCGCGGCAGCTGTTCTTACAGATAGTAGTCCACGTGGCATTGACTTCGGCTTCGAGTTCAAGCTGGTGGAGCACCCTGTGGAGCCTGTCAACCTTGATCAACCGGTGAAATGCCCTCTTCCTGAGCCATCTATACTACATGTAAGACATTATCTCGCTGTTTGTACAAGAATTCCACTTTAGAACTGTCTTCTTATGTAGTCCATCATAGGGTGAGACCAATTGAATTTATGGCGCCATTACAAAGTTCATACTTTGCAGAAATCAATGCCACTATATGTGACAAGAGAGCATTTCAACAACTTTATCGTGGAGATGTAACTTCTTTATAGGTTTTTTGGTATGTCGGTATGGAGCTGCGTGCGCCATGTACATCCTTAGATGCTGAGGCCAGATATTTATCCATTATCTAAATCAACATTATCATGGCAATAGGTGTATATTTTCCTTGAACTTTAATGTTGTAGAAATTCAGTGTTAGAACTAGAGTAACATGCCTGCTTTCCTTAAATACTTGAGTTCAAGTTGAATTCCTAGGACTAGATCATGCAAGCCTACTGCTCCCATTTAATGTTGTAGAAATTCAGTGTTAGAACTAGAGCAGCATGCCTGCTTTCCTTAAATACCTTGAGTTCAAGTTGAATTCCTAGTACTAGATTATGCAAGCCTACCGCTACCATTTACTGATTGATGGATATTAGGATGGGAGAATATGGAAAGAAAGGATGTCTACCGTGGGCGCAAGGGTCAGGTCAGACTTGCCAGTTGTGAAGGAAAGATCACAGCTCGAGTCAGACAGCAGCGGTGCAAGGTTGCGGTCTGCGGTACCAAGGCATGCCATATTGCCCTCTGTAAGTGCCCCTGAGCGTGACATCCTAGCACTGCTCGACGAGTGTGATGCTCCTGAGAGCAAGCATCCTGTTGAATGAGATTCAGTTGGGTGTTACCAGGAACTTGCTACCCCTGCCTGTATTTTGCCTCCTGTTTTTGTGCATTATTACGCATTCATGCTACATGTATTGACATTGTTCCACATTGTCAAATGCTACAACCAGCTGAATATAGCTTGTCAAATAAAAAAAGAACTACATCTACCTTTTTTATGTGGACTGTTTATGTGAAATATAGATACAAGCAATTTACTGTGCATCCTTATATTTTTGACGACTAAAAGTGATTACTGCCTAATGAGATGCTCGATTTTGTTTTTGGTGTACTATAGGTAGTCTACTAATTTTTGCCCTCTTTGGGTGCCATTGGTCAAACTAAACAGGATAGCTTTGTCAAACACACCAATTTTTTTGGCCAAGCAGCCAGCTTCATCTGAATTTCTGAATCCTTCTTCATATGCAGGGATCTCTTGAAATAAAAGCATATGCAATAGGCTTTGGACTTTAAAGAGGAATTCTTGCTGTGCAAACATGCCCATTTGCAGTGCTCCTAATTTTATGAGAGCAGCAGATGATAAAAGCACTTGCTGTTTCTCTTCACTGTATTAAGGTATATGGCCCTTAATTTTTGCGGAGTTTGTCACACAGGAAAATGCAAGCTGCTCTTGATGCAGTAGGTAGCCACAAGTGCTTATTCTAAAAAATTGTAGCACACGAGTGCTTGCTATTGGTGGTCGAGATCATTCCTGGTGTCTTGGCCCTTGATAAGATTTGGTGTCTGATCAGGTATAGGCAGCGGTTGATCGGCGGCTCTAGGTTTTGAGAAAGCACGGGAACTGGACACTGGCTGCCTGATGGTTGGCTTGTGCCGAGGGCACTGTGGGGGATGGTAGTGACAGGGCTCATGGCCTCTCGTTGTAGCTGTAAATCTTCCATCTTTGTATAGTAAATCAGACCAATTTACTATGCCTTTCCCTTGTTTCTTTCATCTGTTTTTACCCGTGCCATAAATCACCAGGACCACATACAGCAACACCATCCAAAGTGTAGACACCTATCTCATTTTTTCGTGGGAACAAGAATGCCATTTGCATCATACATTTGAATCCAACTAAGTTTTTACATTCAGAGAATTAGTGTTAGAGGGTGAGATAGAGTGACTTACAGCCTACAAGTTACAACAGTGCCAATTACAACGGCATGATAAGAAGTCTTGGTAGAAATGGGCATGATAAGAAGCACAAATCCTAGTTGAGATCTCCCTATATGGAGATGTGAGTTAGCCCTTGCCACTTTGCAGCTTCTTCATCTGACCCTTCCACTAAGTACGCTTGTGAGCTGGGATTATACTGTCAAGGTCCCACTAATACAGTACTATTATCAGGTGCAGAGCCCTATAAGAAAAGGGATTAGCAGGACACTGCAATGTCCTATATCATTCTGCAGTGCAATGCAAACCTAGCTATCTGCAGGGAAGGAAGGCATCATCAGGCATGTGTGTCGCTTGTCCCCTAGCTGTGGTTTGATCTGTTTAGTCTTTGTCAAGGGGCTGCAAACACTTGTTCCTAGCGCCACGGGAATAGTCAGAGAGCTGGATGGTGACAAGGATGATGCCCTGGCTTTGGAGAAAATTGATGAGCATGTGTGTAGTATACTATGTTCCGTGATAAAGGCATATGATTTCAGCTTCCAAGAGTGGTCCATGGATAATATCATATCGACTGTATGCATGTATGGATTTGGATTTTTTGAGCATCAGACTAGCAAGATAATTTGTCTGTAGCACGCACAAGAAGTTAGAGTTGAGAGTTGTCCTCTTGATTGGAGGATCCTTTAAGACAGATACGTGCAGACGTGCTAGTTGGCTAGTTGCTGTAAAACTAGCGGTATCCTATGGAATAGGAACCTTTTTTCCCCAGAAGTTGTAGTGTTAAGCAGTATATCTAAACAACCGCGAGTTTATTTTAGCAGATTTTGGCTTGGTTCCTATGCAGTAAAAAGGTGCAAAGCTAAACCAAGCACTTCAACCTCTTGTTTCTTGAAAAATTTTAAGCCATTTCTCGAAACCCAATTGAACCAAATGTTGTATAATTAGCTAAGGCCGTAATCATCATTAAACCGAGATTTAAAATTAATTAGATTAGCCTAATACATGAACACCTAGAGCATGAGCGTGGAATTCGGTGAGCTTTTACTGGTGCTTCATATTGCCAGTGGTAGACAGTGAAGAAGGGTGAAGACTTCATCACCGCGCGATGTTAGTTGAAGCAAAGAGATGGAGAGGCGGCAGTGGCATCATGCATGGCCTCCTTCGGTGTGAGGCAAACGAATGGTGTTGGCCTGCCCGCTGTTTCAGTGCACTCCCAATCGGCAAGGGTTAGGAGGGCAATTAGCTGGGGTTTGGAGGGGGTGTGTTCGGAATGCACTGCAAATATCTTTTGTGAAATTTGTGAGCATGTTGATCATCTGACTTCAAAGTGCCTACTATTGCGTATACCAAAGCCAATAGCAAATCTCTGTGGGTATGGGGCGGACAATTTAGGTTTCTACCAATTCCGTACGTGGGACCTCAGAGGATCAAAGGGGATGCAAGAACCGCCAATGTTCTGGTTAGAGGAGGACAATTGTCTACGGAGCAAATTATGGCAGAATTGCATAGACTAATTCCAGTAAGATGGAATTGGAAGGTGAAGGAAAATGGGGTCAATGCTTTTCTGGTTCAATTTCCAAACAAGACTGAGCTTAGCAGAATGGAGTTGGATGAAATAAATATCAAGAAGTTGGGTGTACAATTAAAGTTCGAAGAATGGAAATATAAACTCAACGTCAAGTTTCAGTTAGACAAGGTTTGGATCAGAGTTCATGGAGTGCCCCCAGAAATTAGGTCTTATTTGTCTCTTTGTGCCGTGGGTTCTATTCTAGGTGCAACACAATATGTTGATATGGTGCATACTAGAAAGACAGGGGTGGCTCGTATTCTTCTAGCAGTGATGAATGAACAAGCTTTGCCCGAGAGTTTTGAAGTGGTAGTTGGAGATTGTGTTTATGAATTAATCGTTGAGGTGGAACGCAATAACAGCGAAAGTAAAGATATTTCTTCAGAGCAAAAAACAGGAGACAAAGAAGATGATAGTGCTATGGATGGAGAGGATGAAATAATGGAAGACAGGGAGTACAAGAGGAAGAAAAATTCAAATTTAATTGGTAATAAGTCATCGTCATCGCCATCCAGCAAGAATACAGGGCAAGGTGAATCTGAGGGCATAACTCGAGCTGAGTATTGTGGGAATGCTCTCTCAGATATTCAGAAATTCACTTTGGTTCAAAGTGAGTCAAGTGGGATGGAAGTTGGCACTGAACAAGCAACAAAAAAGGTCTCTGGTCAACCAATGAAGTTTGAGAGTCTAGGAGATGAGGATAATATCGAAACTGCGAGCTGGGAGAAGGAGACCGGTAGAATTGATATTTTTGATGAGCCACATTCTGGTAAAGACTTGTCTAATGAAGGGGCTACAATTTCCAATGCTGTTGTGCTCAAATTACATGATGTTAGGTTGGCTCCAAATGACAGCCTACACATTTCGACTGTTGCGGTTGAAGGACCGACTAATGAAGAAATGGGGGGCAGGTTTGATTTCAGTCCAATAGTTGATATGGCTAAAGAACAGGGGGAGGTTTGGCTTATGTTGACAAGATATCTACTGTGGTCGATGTGGGTCATGTACTGTCTACTGAAGAATTGGATGGCGATTTTTCTGAGAAAGATACACACCTGGTTAGTCCAATAGAGGTGGATGGGGAGGACAAACACAGCGATATCTTGAGGCTTGACGAGGTCAAACCAAAGGCAGGGATAGAAGGGGTTGAATTTTCAAAGATGGTTCTAGATGATATGCATTCTGTACTTGATCAGGTTGGTCAGATTGCTCCAAGTCATGTTGAAGGGATTAAGGCAAGTGATGCCTAGCTTAATATATCCAAACAAAATCAAGATTTTCCTAGAAGGAGTGCAAGGCTGGCCAAAGGAGGTGATGAGGACATGGTGGTTAGTCGACGCCCGCGGCTCCTGGGCCAGCCCGCCACGCTGGTGACGCCCGAGCCGAGCCCACCCGCCTGGAGGCCAACGCCCATGTGCGCGCCGTGAGAGCCAGGCCGGCCCACAGCGCCAGCAACGCCCACCCTGCGCCCAGGCCAGCCCAAAACGACGCCCTGCTCCCTGTCCACCGCCCTACTGGGCCCGAGCCCCCCTCTGGGATTTGTGAGGCCCTCCTACCTCCTTGACCTCTCCCTCCTTTGATCCCATGTTCATTGAGGCATCCTTGTTCCCCCCACCCCACCCCACTCCGGTCTCCGCCTTCCTCGCTCAGGCCACCATCGCTTCTGCACCACCGCTTCCGCCACACCCTCAGCCAGCAGGCACCCGCTCGGCGTCGGTTCCCCAGGTTCGCCGCAGCTCCAGACTCGCCTCTACTCGTCTGACCCTACCACCGGCTGGATCTTCCTCCGTCCCTGCCATTCGCAGGGCGCAGGGTGTTCTGGCTCGGCGCCTTGGTACTTCCACGGAGATTGGAGACCTTTCCACCCACCTCGAGGCGCTTTTCTCTGCAGAGCGGCTCAGCCTTGCCGCGTACCCCACCATCGCTGACCTCTATGGTCTTGGACGTCCGAGCGTCCACCTCGACACTGTGGGGTCTGCGCTTGCCGAGGAGTGTCCCTCCCAGGCTTGATGACCCCGCCGCGTCGTCGCCCCCTACGTGTTGCCACAGTCTTCATGTCTACTGTCCCGTCCCTTAGTGTCTGGGGTCTTTCTACCCACCTGCATGTGGGGGTAGACCTAGGTATTCGGTCGTCTTGTCCATGGTCGTGGGCCCTGCCTGCGTGCAGGGTGTGTCGCTGGTCATCTTGTCCACAGTCGTGGGCCCTGCCTGCGTGCAGGGTGTGTCGCTGGTCTTCTTGTCCACAGTCGTGGGCCCTGCCTGTGTGCAGAGTGTGTTCGGTTTCCCCGCCTGCGCGCGGCGTGTCTGGGTTGCCCCTAAGTGGGCCTGTAATGGCCCGCGTGCTTGGCCTCCTTGTTGTTCTTCTCTTTTCGTGGGTCCCTACAACCCTTGGTAAGAGATCCAACCTTAGTGTGCTATCCGGGTCCCCCAAATGAAGATCCTTTGTTGGAACGTCCGGGGCCTCAACTCCGGCACCAGGCGCGACGTCGTCGCTTCGCTAGTCAGATCACATCAACCCACCATCCTCGCGGTCCAAAAATCCAAGCTCGCCGCTCCCTCCCACCAGATCCTCATGGACACTTGTGGGCACAGGCTTCGTGGCGTCCTCTGTGCGCCCGCCGTGGGCACCAGGGGGGTTTGCTGCTCTTCTGGGATGATTCGCTTGTCGTCCTCTTCGACCCACTGATCCTGCCCCACTCCATCTCCGCCAAAGTCACCACCGTTGACGGACAGCGCAGCTGGACCATCTCCAACGTTTACGGGCCCACCGATGAACAGTCCAAGTTGCTGTTCCTGCAGGAGTTGCGAGCCATCGCCTCTCACTTCAGCGGTCCCTGGCTCATCCTAGACGACTTCAACCTCATCTACAAGGCCTCCGACAAGAACAACCTCAACCTGAACAGGCGACTTATGTCTCACTTCCGCGATACGTTGGATGCTTGCCTCCTCCGCGAGATCCATCTCTCCGGCAGGCGTTTCACCTGGAGCAATGAGCAATCCCACCCCACCCTAGTACGCCTTGACAGGGCTTTCACGAACAGCGGCTGAGAGCTCCTCTTTCCTTCCTGCTCCCTCCTTCCGCTGTCCTCTTCGACTTCCGACCATTGCCCGCTACTCCTCACCGCTGAGAGCCTTCCTTGACCGCCGCACCGGTTCCGCTTCAAAAACTACTGGCTCTCCATCGACGGTTTCCTCCAGGTTGCCGGGCAGGCCTGGTGCGGGCACGGTAGCTCCCGAGGAGGCACCTCGGCCCTCCCGACGCACCCAATGCTCCGCCTTCGGTTCAAGCTAGACCGTACTGCTACTGCCCTCTCCAACTGGAGTCGCTCCCAGGTCGGTGACATCAAGCTTCAGCTGTCGGTGGCCTCGGAGGTCATCAGGCTTTTTGACTTAGCTATGGAGGCCCGCGAGCTCTCTCCGGAGGAGATAACCCTTCGTAAACAGTTAAAACTCCGGGTTCTTGACCTTAGCTCCATCGAAAAAAATCAAGTGGAAGCAGCGCTCGCGTCTCACCTGGCTCAAGCTGGGCGATGCTAACACCAAGTACTTCCATCTCAGGGCAAATGGACGTCGCCGCAGGAACTACATCCACTCCCTCCAAACGGATGTTGGCCTCCACACTGAATTCCATGACCAGGCCGCCGCCCTCCACCATCACTTCACCAAAATTTTCGGCGAATCCTCGATCGCCCTCATAAACACCCTGCGTCGTTCCTTCAATTGGGATTTCTTGGCACTACCCACAGCTGACCTTTCAGCCCTCGACGCTCCTCTCACTCTTGAAGAGTTAAAAACCGTCCTCTTCTCTCTCCCAAATGACAAGGCTCCAGGGCCCGACGGTTTCACTTGGAGCTTCTACAAGGCCTACTGGTCTTTCATCTCCACAGACTTGCTTGACGCGTTGCAGTGTCTCTTTAACCTCGACACCACCGGGTTCGCCAATCTAAACAAAGGCCACATTGTCGTCATCCCTAAAAAAGACTCCCCAATCTCCCCCTCGGATTACCGGCCCATAAGTCTCATTCACAGTGTGGGCAAACTATTCACCAAAATCCTTGCCTCCTGTCTTGCTCCCTTCATGGATGAGTTGATCTTGCCGTACCAAAGTGTCTTTATGAAACATCGACACATCCAGGACAACTTCCTTCTGGTCCAGCAAAAAGCGGTAGCCCTCCACAAATCCGGTACACCGGCCCTACTTTTCACGCTGGACTTAGAAAAAGCTTTCGACTCGGTTTCCTAGACCTACCTTCTTGACAACCTCAGGGCCAGGGGCTTCAGCACCCGCTGGCGGGACTGGATAGCCCTGTCCCTCGACACCTCCTCTTCCCAGGTACTCCTCAACAACCACCCTACAGCCCCCATCCAACACCGGCGAGGCCTGAGATAAGGAGATTCGCTCTCCCCGTTCCTGTTTAACCTAGCCATAGAGCCTCTGGTCTCTCTGCTCAATAAGGCCATCACCTCCGCCGTGCTTCAACCGCTGGGTGGCCCGCTCTCAGAAGCCCACATCTCCCTGTTCGCTGACGATGCAGCCATCTTCCTACACCCCTCTGCAGAAAACGTCTCCGCCCTGGCCGAGATTCTCCAAACCTTTGGGAACATAACAGGCTTGCGCACCAATTTCTCCAAAAGTCAAGTGGTGCCAATTCGCTGCTCAAACCTCCACCTCGAACCCATCCTGCAAGCCCTTCCAGCCGAGCAAGCCACCTTCCCAATCAACTACCTGGGGATGCCCCTTTCCACCCGCAAGTTAAGGCATGTTCACTTTCAGCCCATCATCGACAAAGTGGTTTCACGTCTGGCTGGTTGGCGAGGTCCTTTCATGTCCAAAGGCGGCCGTCTTACACTCTTAAAAGCGGTGCTAACCGCCCTCCCCACTTTCATCTTTTCGGTTATTCGACCCCCCAACTCGGTCATTAAAAAAAATCAACGCTTTGCGTAGACGCTGGCTCTGGAAGGGCTCTAACTCCCAACGCGCTTCTAGCAGGATCAGCTGGAGTGTGGTCTGCTCACCCACCTCGCTCGGTGGCCTTGGGGTTCTGGATCTCCACCGCTTCTCCATAGCCTTGAGGCTTAGGTGGCTCTGGTTGAGCCGGCAGCATCTTGCGCCCACCTGGGCGTCACTACCTCTGTCTGCCCCCAGGTCTGGACAGCGATCTCCTTCGAGCAGGCTCTGAGATCATCCTTGGGAGCGGGGACTCTACCTCCTTCTGGGATGACCGCTGGCTTTTCGGTTCTGCCCCCAAGACGCTTGCACCAGGTCTCTACAAGGCCTCCTCCAGAAAAAACAGATCAGTGCTCGAGGTGACTTCAAACTTTGCCTGGCTAGCAGATCTCCGCCATAACCTCACGCCCCAGTTGCTACCCGAGCTCTTTTTGCTCTTTACGCGGATGGCTTCCTTGCAAGTAAACCCAGAAGAGTATGATCTTTTCCCATGGCGCTTCACCCCAAACCAGAAATTCTCAGTTCGGTCAGCCTACTTGCTTCAATTTGCTGGCCGGGTCCCAAGGCCGGCCCTGCATCACTCTTGGAAACTGTGGGTCCCTTCCAGATGCAAGTTCTTCCTCTGGACTCTGCTGCACCGCCGCGTCTTCACCGCCGATGCACTGCTCCGTCATCAGCTTCCCAACGACTACTTCTGTCCCCTTTGCAACAGGAATCTCGAAACTCCGGAGCATCTCTTCCTGCAGTATACCTTTTCGCGGCAGTCCTGGGTCAGGTTGGCAGCGCTGCTCAACTCTCAGCGTCTAAACCCTTCAGGGTGGCTTCGTGAGGATTGTGTAGTTAGTTGGTGGTCCACCGACATCCTACAAGACGGACCGGCTTCCCGAAGTGCACTCTCCGCCGCCTGCGCTTTACTCTGGAGCATCTGGTTAGAGCGCAATAACTGGATTTTTCGGAATACCGAAAGGCCACCCCGGGTTTTCTTCAATCAACTCCATCTCCCCCCTCACTATAACTTTCTCCTACGTTTGAATACATGGCAGTCCTCCTGCATGCTTCAAAAAACATTAACGTCCATGGGTTTCGTATGCTTCTGAAAGGCATGCCATTGCCGACACGAACATCGTTTCCCTCTCTCTAAACGGAAAGAAACTAGCTCCGATTCTCGAACTGAATGCGAGACGTGGAACATAGGTCCTCTTTACGCCAAAAGTTAAAAGCGTTTTAAAAAACACGAAAAGGCAAAAAAATATTAAAAATATTTTTAAAATCTTTGAACTAAAAAATATTATCATAAGATGTTACACTGAATAGTCTATAAAAAATAAAAAAATTAACTCAAACGAACAAAATCAAACCGCAATATTCACTGTCCAACGAGTCATCTTGGCTTCCCAGCTCATGGGAAAAGGCGAGAAAAAAAGAGGCACCGTCAGGAACCGTCAGGAAATCATGCAGTAAGATTAAACTCCACCATCGCAACGAGACCAACAGCAGCAATCTATTCAGTTCACGAGATCAAACACCAATCACTGAGACACCCATGGTTCAGCGCTGGCGCCAGGCAAAACACCGGTAACAATCGTACCGCCATCATCATTCATAGTCATTTGCATATAATGTAAGCACCCACATAGCATAGTCAGTGAACATGAAACGTCTCCAGAAATGAGAGCAAACCAGCTGAGCGATCATCTTCCTGATCCAAATTTTACATCAATGAGACGTCTCAAAAAACAAGACACCAGCCGAACCATCATTATCTTGATCCAAATTCTACACCAGGAATAGCACAGCTGCCAGCTAAGATCATAAAATCTGGAAGCAAGACTTCTCTTGTAGATCCAAATTCTACATCAGGAATATCAGCAACGATCATAAAATCTGGAAGCAAGACTTCTCTCATAAGCTTATTGCAACGTAGTTCTGCTCGTTCTCGATAAATGTTCTGTCGCTACATCTACAAGTAGATAAGAGTGTGGATACGTGCCACATGGCTGGCTACGTAGGTGCTGGACAAAATTTTGGCACTGAAGGTTTTCAAATCTGAACACAGTGCAGTAAGTTACATATGCTGCTTGTTTCAAAATAAGAGGCGAACATGGCAAGTTTGCTTCAAGTTAGATGTTTCAGCTTCTGTTTCATGTGTCATCATCTTTCACTGCTGCTGTATTTGAGACATCTGTCAATGAGAGATGCAGCACATATCAACAGCTGACAAAAGAACAAATGACAAAAGAAACAAACCACTAGTTCAACATCTGAAAGCACAACTGAGGTTTCTAGTTTCTAAAGCCAGTGCGCACACAATATAAAAATTGATGGCCTGCACATCTCCACAAAATCAGTCATAACTGAAACCCTGGTATTAGCCAAATGGGGTTTTTCGGACAATGTTGTGGCCAAAGGAGATTATCCACTTTTGCATGATACGTAGACCAAAGCCCAACATTCAGACAATTCCACGTTTTTTTCTTTTGCATATATATAAAAAAGCTGTACAAGTGTACACCCACCAAAACTATGGTGTAAAGATCGGATGCAGTTTATGAAAACATTCATAGCTCAAAATCTCGAATGATATTGGTGCAATAAGTTGGGTGAGGGCATCAGACCATATCTCCTGCTGATGATAAAGAGCCAGCTACTGACTTACTGCTCCTTGAATGCGATAATTGTCCCACAACTTTATTACAGAACGAAGTAACACATAACATTAAACAAAAATGTGTTTGTGGACATCCATATTACCTGATTCTTGCATATTTAACGCTCGAAGAACTCCAGTATCTTCATGAGAAAAAATCAAGTGGTTGCTTTATGTCCTTCTCTAGTAGCAGAGTCTTCAACGTGCGCATGATATCAAAGCCTGGGTCTAGCTTGCGTTGCCACCCCTAAAGAACATTAAAAAAAAAAAACCACGGTAAGCATAACCATGTAACGTATCTCCATGCAAGACATACAGGTATTACGCTATTGGATTAGGGTGTAGAACAAAAGAAAGGGTCATTATACCAATGAGTACTATATCCCTAGGCAAGTTCATATCAAAAACTAAAAAAAAAAGTCCTGAAACAAAATGTCATATTAAATTCAATAAAATGAGGTGGAAACATGATCAATATGAAATTATGAATTCTAACCTGAAAACTACTATTTAATGTTCAATACATAGACACCGAGTTATTCTGTACATGTTATCGGTATCTTTATTTACAAATTGGTGCTTTTGCACATTTTGTATTATTTACACAACAAAGATGAACACCCTTATTAATTGCCCCAATATATAACCGAATTTACTTTTGCACAGTACCATAATCAAAACCTGTGGTAAATACTTTACAGACATAGTTACCTCAAGAACCAAAATGGTAACCATCACAGTACAGATGTTGCCATCAATGTTGACTTTGTGGCGACGAACTGTGTCAAGCAAGTGATGCATGCATTCAACAGGATGAAAAATATCCCCCTCAGGCGTTCCCCAGAATGTAAATGTCTTATCCAATTCCTATCAATAATGGAAAGTAAAAATTATTATCTGAGAAATAATATGTAAACAAGAGGACAGCATAATAAGTAGTATAGCTGAAATTGCAGCAAATTAAAATGCAGTTATCAAGGACTGGAAGCAAAAACACAAGCAGCAAGCAGCAAAAAGCCTCAAAGAGGAGGAATACATAAATACATAAATTGAACTGAAGTAAGACAAAAATGAAGCTATACTACTAGAGCAAGCTCATTTTTTATGCACAAAGGTTGTAGACACAAAGTAAACTCTGAAAACCTGAAGTTAAACATATATGAGCTGCAATTTTACTTCAATAAAACTGAAGCAAGACAGACATGAACCTGATGTGCCTGAACAAACAATGAAAAATTAGGCAAAGGGTGTTTTAATGGTAATTTTCCCTACACCCCTTGTGTCAATAAAGGAACACCCTAGTCATCCAATCATAATTTGTGTAACAAAAGCATCAAATCTGACTATTATAAACTTCTCTCATTCACTAGGTACATAGTTTATTTTGAACTTGACATAATACACACACAGACACCCAGATGCATCAACAGCCCCACCATTGAGATTTCTAACTTCCTGGCGATCGGTGTATAGGAATGAATACAGGTGTGTAATATACATGACGACTGAAAGTATCCAGCACGATATTAAACAGGCCGTGCCGGCCCGACACGAAGTGGCGTGCCGTGCTTGCGCCGAAGGCCAAGCCCGTGGGCCGGCACGGCACGGCACGATTATATTTTTTTTAATTTTATTCATTCAATATAGGTATATTAACAAGCCTTGATGTATCTAAGCACAACCGAAGACGTGCTCAATTGGCTAGCTAAGCTTGCACAGGCAGCGCAGCGCGCCTAGAGGTCGCGGGATCGAATCCTCCCCAGCGCAAAATTTTTTTGGCGCTCTCCCGCCTCCTCCTGCGCGCGCCAGCTCGTGCTAGCCCAACGGGCTGCCGTGTAAACAGGCCGGCCCGGCACAGCTAAGCAAGCCTCGTGCCGTGCCTCGGCCTCGGCCCATGAGCTGGCACGACACAGCACGATTAGTTAAACGGGCCGTGCCTTAACTGGCCCGTGCCGGGCCGCCCATTTGGCCATCTATAACTGAAAGTAGGCTAGTTGCTTTCAAACATTGCATATCAAGAATCAGTATGGATGAGCTTTAAATGTTTGCCATCAGCATAATTTCACACTTTACCTCAATAAATGCTACTGGATTCGGGCAGCTCTGATGCTTTGATAATCGGAGGGTACAGTTAGCAGCAGTATGACCATCTCTGGTTGCCACCGCCTTGAAAAATTGTTGTAAGTTGTCACGGTCATCTCGGGAGAGCTCAGCAGTCATGCCCACATCAAGAAACACAACATGGGGCTTAGTTCTAAACAAATATTTCCATGTGCGTTTGCTCTTGCTCTCATTTAAACGGACAAGTATGTTTCCAGGGTGCATATCTGCATGAATAAAATTGTCCTCCTAAAGAAAGGGGGAGACAATGTTTCTTTGTCTGCTGAGTGGATGACCATATTATAGGGGAGGTGCTGTCGAAAATTTGTACAAATAAAGGGACTTAGTAGCATCTTGGCTCTGTTTTGGGCCAGGGTGTTACAACATCTAACTCCTTATGCTAGTATTCAATAATAATAATTATACGAGTATAAATTGTGAATTTGCCACCCCAAAGAAGTGTATTTAGATATTTGCCACTCCCATGTCCATCACATGTGGACCCTCTTGTGTTTATGACATGTGGGTCCAGTGGCAAACTCACAAACCCCCCTTCATACGAATGCAAGTTGTGACCCAAAAAGAAACCTACCAACCACATACAATTAATTCAACATAGGGGAAAGAGAATAATGGAAACACAGAATTAGAAAATATCTCACCAGAAGCATCTTCAAGAATGCATATGTGCCAATGTGAGCAAGGTCTTTCTTCATCCGAGCATTTCCTTCCATTTCTTCCATAAAACGAGCAACACTTTCTCCATTCTCAAATGTCTCAACAAGGACAGATGGATGCACAAGTGGATACAACGGCTTTGGGAAAGACACACGTCTCCACCTGCGGAAGTTGTAGATGAAGCGACTCAAATGAGCAGCTTCCCTAGAAAGGTCAACCTGAGACATCATGAAAACAGCAAACTGGCGGACACTCTCATCCAGCCTCAGCCAACTCAATCCAGGGACGACATTAGAAACTTTCGCCAATAGATTTATGAGTACGAAGTCTTTCTTGATTGATTCACCAACACCGGGATGCCTAACCTTAACTGCAACATGCTTTCCAGGATGTTGATGTCTTAGCGTAGCACGATGTACTTGTGCGATGCTTCCAGAAGCTACAGGATTCTCCTCAAAAGTCTCAAATATTTCAGAAAGCTTACGACCAAATGCCTTTTCAATGGCAGCCTTGCTGTAAGCAAAGCCATGTGCTGGAGCTGTGCTGTGAAGCTTTGCAAGCTCAACACAGAGATCACTCGGGAAAAGATCAGGCCGTGTTGCAGCCCACTGTCCCCACTTAATGAATGCTGGCCCAGCTTTTTCAAGGGTACAACGCACAAGATGAAGCCATCTCCTTCTAAATGCAATGCTGAAACTATCTGCAAATGGAGCTAATGAGGTTGCAGGGAAGAACAAAAATGCCAAATGCACTGCTCTAATGAGCAGAGTGAGGCCATCCCAGATCGACCGAACCATGGATGACAGAAAATAGTGAGTATCTCGTGCCTTTGTGACAACACCTTCGAATGTCGGCCTGTAGGATGGGTCTGCAAAGACAGGCCGTGTCAATGCCATCTTACCAAAAGCTAGAGCCATGATACCAGGGGCAATGTGGAACCTCGCTAAGGACAAGCTTACAGCACAGGCTGCTCGGCTCAGTAATGGGAACCGGGTGCCGCTATATGAGTACATGTGACTGAGCCGCTTCCATGCCATCTGTGCTTCCTGTGTTGCCGATGAATTTGCCATGGCCACAGTGAGGGTATGGTAGCCTCTGGATATCCTGTTTCTGTACTTGTGATCCTCAGCTTTTTTCTTTCTGACAATGACCGTGTAATGTGAGAACATTCTAGATAAGATGGCCGGGATCTTTCGCCTTGTTGACAAGCCATTATCCCTCACTGCTGTGTAGTACCCACTATTGTGGTTCGACTGGGAAAAATGTGCTGCCCGCCTATTTGTTCCCACCGCCAACAGCCTGCTCACAAATGTAACAGAACATATCATCATTTTGCAAGTTTTCAAGCATACAAGACACTTCCAAATACCTCATGACACTAGCAAAGGTGAAATCAAGCACTCAATTTGTACAGCACAACCAATACAATTCAAGTGCGATGGTGAAATCATTCCATAAGAACATAATGACCCAAAATACCTCTAATTTACCCCTTGTATGGAAAGTTTGCAAATGCCAGCAATGCGTGGATGAAACCTCGCATTAATAATCTCGGCTAACAAAAAGCCAAAGCTTCACAAATATGTGGGAAAATGACGAATTTAAGCTAGACTGGACGGCCAGTTTGATCGCAGGCACGGTCACAAACACTCAAATCTGCCACGGCTTCCAATTTTCACTCGACATGCACGAAATTGAAGATACTTTCACAGGTTCCCGTCATCCCGTGCATTATACGCAAATCAGGGCTACAAGCGCACAGATTAAGCCAAGTGCGGCCGCCTCCTACGAAATCCGGGGGTACAAGCACGCAATCCCCCCAGAAGATCCACCTCCCCACCTCCACCAACCTCTGCACAGAGTAAGCACGAATACCACACCAGCACGAGATCGAGATCGAGACCATAACCGTACCTCTCGCTGATCGAAAACAGCCGTAGCATCGGGCTCACCGGACCAAGCCGCCGCAAATCATTCCACCACCACCACCGCCCGCCGCCAAAAACCCCGGAAGAACCCCGCACCTGGACCACGCGCGCGCGCGAGCGAGCGAGAGCCAAACCCTAGGAGGGCAGGAGGAGATTCGGAGCCGGGGCCGCGATATCCGCGCGGGCAAGGGGAGGGGAGGGGAGGGCGCCGCGCCGCCGTGCTCGTCGGGGTCGGTGGCGAGGGGGAAATCCTCTGATTAGGCTTTTTTTTTTCCTTGTCCCCTTCGGCTAATCGCGCGTGTATTTGTTGGCCCAGAATTTTTCTTGGAGAGGAGGGCATCCACGAGGGTTTATTCGTCTCCCTGGTCACCGGGGGCGGGGCCCACGCGCCCAACCGGGCAAGGTCGGTCTCCGACTCACCCCGCCCGGCGGACTTGGGGAAAGGGTGCACGTTCATCGCTCCGTTGACCAGTCCAATTTGGAATCGTCCTCTCGTACGTGTGGGATGGCCGGAATAGTTTTTTTTTATGGTTTTGCTGCTTCTTAAACGATTGATTTTTAAATAAGTCTCAGTCGATTTTTACATAGCTAGATTCTACCATTAAATCTTTTATATGTCCTATATAAACGTTTGATCAACGGTTTAGAAAATCGACTGAGAGATAAATAACTCTCAGACGCCTGATATCAAAAACACGCTGCAACGCTGCCAGGTATAGAAAAACCACGAAACAAGTCACGGTCCAACTGCGACGTGATTCCCCCACCTATTTCTTGATTTTACGTAGCTTGCTCGGCTGACTTATTCTCTTCTAATTCAACTCAAGCGCGATTCCCTGTTTTATCTATTGATTTCGCATAACTTACTCTGTCATCGTTGTCTCCTCCTCGTGGGGATGACCTAGGAAGAACAACAATGGCCAAGAGACATGTGAAGCAGGGATGGGGAAGAACGTGGTTGATGCAGTGAAAGGGAAGTAGCTAGTTAGATGGGGAGGAGACGATGACGGCCGAGCAAGTTGTGAAAAATCAACAGATGGAGTGGGAAATCTTGTTGCAGCCGAACCACAACATGCTTTGTCGTTGTCCTATACTATTGCATTCTAGTTCGACATATAAAAGTGGGTAGCATTTTTGTAATATAAAACATGAAGAGCCATTCATATAGCGGTGGGTAGTATTTTTGTAACATAAAACATAAAGGATCATTGCATTTTGGTAATAATGGGCATATCGTAAAGTGCTTTTTGATAGCACAAAGTGTATAAAGTGTATGTGCAATGATGGTTGGAATTTATGCGCTTGAAAATAATGTAATTACAACAGTTTTGGGATTAGAGCTATATGTGTGGGGCTTTTTGGGATGGTTGCCACCGTCCAGCTGCATTATTTGACAAATGTCACTACTCAATCCAATATATGCCAATTGCCACTCTTCATTTTTAAAAAAAATATAAATGTTGTTTTACAACTTTTAAAAACAACATGTGACATGGAACATTCTTGCCCCTTCAATACTCGTAAAATTTGTTATCTCCCTGTTCACATGTCTTTTTTCTTTTGTTCTCTCCGTCCCATGCCTCTACAACGTCACAAACATGGATGGGTAGGGGCGGTGCAGGTGCCGACACAGCGAGGCGGATGCGACAGAGCATGACTCGGCCGTGGCGTAGGTGCGACATGACGGTAGGGCACGGCTGGGCCGTGGTGACACAGATGGACTACATTGCGATGGCGCAGGTGCAACACGACATTGGACTCGGACATGCCGCGATAGGAGCACAGATAGGCTACAACATGACAGCGTGGGCACGACTTGATGGACGGGAAAAGAAGGCAATAACGATGGGCAGGGGCAAGGCCGCAAGGGTGATGACCAGGATGGGGTTGATCAAGGACTTGTAGAACGGAGATGGAGAGAGAGAGGATAGAGGATAAAAGGAAGAAGGAACATGGGCAAAATCGTCCTAACATATGGCCATCTCATCCTTTTTCTCAAAAAGTTGCTTTGAGATTGAGAAAAATAGCATAAAACCAATTTTTGAAAACAAGGAGTGGCAGTTGTGAGGCATTGGATCGCGCAGTGGCATTCCTCGAATAATGCAATCGGGCAATGTCAGCCATCCAAAAAACATGTCCGCCTTTGTGCCGCAATTGTATCCTGTGTGCTCAAATTTCAAAGTGTGCAACAGAGAACTCAACTACAGTGATGGCAAGTGTACCAGTACTATTATCGAAACTTTCTCATCCTCTAATCGTCTTCAAATAATTAGTTTATTCTCTCCAATTAATTCCCTTTGTTGTTCACTCGTTCAGAAATTTTGGGGTGATGTGGTCTAAGAAATTTTGAATAAAGCTCACGTTAATTTTAGACACCACAGCAAACGGTCGCAACGCAAATCACAATAGTAATACTCATGATCGTGTGAACAAAAATTATACAGTTCTGTCATGCCTTGACAAACCACCGAATGGGAACCCAACGAAACAGGAGAATCTAAACCTTCCATGGGCAAATACAATCGGTTAATCATTTCAACGCCCATGTATTAGAACTTGTATCGCAATTAGTGGACATCCTAGCTGACTATCTCCTACTGTTAATAATGCACAAATTGTTACACGAACGTACAAGCAGGGAAGCGGACACTAGACACTGGATACGATTTCAAGGTTTCAAGGCCAAGCACTGTTCCACTGACCAGAATGAACATTAAAGTATACAGAATTTTCGCATGGCTTGCAAATCAGGTGCTCGGAGCTGAACTGGGTATCTTGAATTGCTTCTTTACGTAGTGTGACGCCTCCGAATCATTTCTGTGGCACAGGACCCTAAGAAGTGTTTTGGAGTCGGTTCCAAATTTGCTTTTACCCCCTTGAGTAACTTCTCGTAGATCATCGATGAGCACACGAGTCTGGGAGAAACAATTAGAACAATAACATTAGAAATGAAATCTGTGGTCACTTAAACATAATGTAGTGCCATAAACTACATTATGTAGTGCCGATTAGACATAATGTAGTGCCATAAACTATAGCAACCCATGTGTCAAAAAAAAAACCTATTGCTCATCAGCGTGTAAACTGTGACCAATTTGAGGGAACATGAAGCTAATGTTCGTCCCCGAAGAGCACTAGTATCTATACACCGATTACCCCCACAAATTGTCTGACATTTTAAACCAAACTTTACCTCTTGCTTGATCAAATTTATAACAGGACGGACACGCGAGACCAAATTCTCAACAGTTCCACGAGGCAGTCCATCTCCACCAGATATAAAGAATTCCTACAGCAAATACATGATTTTTCAGGCAGCAAAGACAATGCAAAATTAAATGCTCTGGAGGCCTAACAAGCACATCAGTTATAGAATGCTGACAGTAGTCACCATTCACGTATCAAAGATAAATGTTCCTTGTATAAAAAAGGCAGGCAACCAAGGTGTATTGTCATACAATGATGTACCTTCAGAGTTTCAAGATCTTCCTCTAAAAGAGAGGCATCACTTGGAGCAAAGACACGTGCAGGACCCCCATCTAATATTACCCGAAGTAGGCCATCCTGTGAATCAGGATAATTTAAGATAAGCATATAGTCCATAGCTTGTTACAACATCCCACTAAACTTAGTAGTCAAAGTGATCACCAGAGATGCTTGCAAAAGCCCTGTTACAACACGATCCCGCAGTTGCTCCACAATGACATCACAAAGTTGGTTAAGCACCTAAAGATTGAGCAGTGGCATAAAATAAGTGCAAACTCGTAAAAGAAACATACAAACCAAATGGCAAATATAGAACTTTTATATTACTAGCAAATGCTAATCACTATAAGGTGGCAAAATATGCTTGCCCAAAGTTGTAAGGTAGCAGCATATGCTTAACACATAGCCCAGCAAGAATCTAGCTGCCCAGTTAAGTAGCAAACCCAGTGTATGACATAACAGTAATATATAAAAGTGAGGTTACATGCCAGCTGTCAGACATCAGAACATAGAGTTTCTTTATTTCCCTCGATCTTATGTTTTTCAAGGGATGCAAAACTTATGAACATACCAAATCAAGCACTTCCATAATAGTGTCCAATCGAGCTTGGGAAACATTGTTTTTATATAGATTGTCGATAAATGGCTGCTGCAGATCCCAGAATATAACCTTTATCCCTAAGAAAGGAAAGGTGCACATTTTAACGTTGAAGAGTTATGAGTTTCCAAGAAAGCGGTGCTGGGTGTATGCATACTTACCTGTAAATTCACAAATCCGATCAATAGCGGTGTTGATTTCTTTTCTACTACCATCAAATTGACTCTTCTGTTTGGGGATTGCACTTTTTGATTTTTCGCTCATTGACCGTCCTGACATGTGGAGATTAAATGGCAAACTTATTTGATCTGCTAGATAATTTGAGGTGAAACATATTAGAAACCAACAGCAGACTTACTGATGTTATTGTTTTCGCTTTTCCTCTTTGTCCACCGCTCACTTATGCTGTCTTCCAACTTGCTTAGCTGGCTGATACCATACTGTTTGCATTTTCAAATAAGGACTTCTAGTTCAGAAGTCAGATGATAATCAAAATGAACAAGAAAATAGGAAGAATACCAGAGGCGAATTGATGTAATCATGGCCACAGATATTACCAACTACTAACTCTATATTAGAATGCATGGTGTCATGTTTGCAGCCAGCAGCAAATTTATGCAATAAGTCGATTTAAAATTAGGAAGAAAACTACTAGGCCTACTGATGTAAATCATTAAGTCGAAGTAAAATTACTGGTATTAAACCAGTATATTTACTAATAATGCACCATACTAGTAATAGATAAGAACATGTTATGACAGCATTTTTGCTTCATTTATTTCATTTATCTCTTTGACGCCACTTATCGAAGATCTCAAAGTCACAAGATAAACATTCATAAATCTGGCTTCCATTATCAGTTTTGGCTTTTCTAAGCTGTTGAGTTTAGACTCAGCAGACAATCAGATAATTTCAGCACTGCAGAACACTCACAGTGCCAGACCAGAAATACAACCAATTAGAATAGCTATTATACGCTCCAGCCATACTCCCACCCTGCTTGCACCCCCCCCTTCTTACATAGACAAAATTGACTAGTATAGTAGTTTGTGTCCAACAACCAACAGATGCATCAACTATTTACTCTCTCCAATTCCATAATACTTGTCGTTTTAGGTTTGTTCTAAGTCAAAGTTTTAAAATTTTATCTATAAAAATCTTTAAAACTATTTCGACTGTGTACATAAAAACCATACATATAAATTTGTCTTGCAAAATACTTTCACATTATCATTTTTCATGAATTTTGTAAATAAATTTTATTAGTAATTGATGGTCAAAGTTGCGTTTCGAAGACCATGCCAATGTCCAAAATGACGTCTTATGGAACCGGAGGGAGTAGTACCAGCATTTTTTTCTTCTTAACTAAAAAAACATTTTTCTTCCTGTAGCTATAGCTTTGCATTTGGTATCTCCAATTCACGAACAGTTTTCACCGTTATCTTACTGACGTGAAAATTGTTCATGAAGTGTAGCTATGAATTAAAAGTTATGGCTAAAATATGGAAAAAGATTGTAGAGCTAACTAATAAGTAATAACTACATTTGTTGGTTAAATGGCCACATGCTCCCTAGTTGGATTGGTTTCACATGAAGGGGTGCATGCAAGGGTGGTTACGTGTTGGTGCAAGTTTCTAATTTGGCAAAAAAAAATGGACACCAAATACCACTTCGAATACGATATGGGTGCATGGGTGTCCAATTCAGCAAAAATTCTAGGACTCGGGTGTCTGAGTAACACTAACCACTTCGGGGCGAGAGGAGAGGGATTGGCTAATGTACTCAAGGGAGAACACAGGGGCAGTAGCACCATATTTGAAATCTAGAACAAAAATTCAAGGAAATTAATCTTTAGACTGTGCTTCACGACAACAAAAAAAACAAAGAGGCAAAAAAGTTGAAATAAAACCCTAACTCGAATCCACGATAATTAAGGGGTCAAAACACTAAAAAACCCTCAAACACATTTTCTGGAAACCTTGAAAAGAAAGCGAGGGCCTTTGCACATTCTTCGAAAACCTAAGGAGGCAAAACGTTTAAAAATGTGGGCCTGCATGCAATTCCAGAAAATGGTGAATTGGATAGAACAAACCACTTGCCATTGTTTGCTTTTTTAGTAGATATTCGGCTCCAGCTCTAGTGATTCAAAATGTGTTGCAGGAATTGGCAAGAGAACTTGATAGGTAATTCAAAAATCAAAGTCAAATAGTGGTAATTGATTGGAAAGAAGAAACTCACGTATAGGCTGTTAAGGCGCACACAAAGCTTTGGCATCGTGAGTTGAACTATTTCACTTGCTTTCCTCTCATCAACTGTTCTAACTTCTTGGATTTCCTTCTTTACAAAAGCCTTGATTCCAAGCTCTTTTTTGTATCGAGTAAGAGCAGGAACAGGTGGAACTAAATCTTCTCTATCAACTGCAAGTAAACAAAACCATTATAACTTAACAGCTCAAGAAATTTAAAAGGTTTGAACATAAGGGTCAAAAAACAAGGTTGATATTCCTTTTTTGTCCATGCTGGTGAGTAAACATTATCAAATTATATCATTTAGCAGGGACGCACCATTTACAGCATCATTTTATTGCCTTCTAGTGTTGTATAAGAGAATATTTGCCTTTGAGATCACTTAGAAAAGAAATAATGTGCATGAATGAATAAAAAACAACATGCAACAACAATATAAAAAACTACTTTACAAAAATAAAGGTGACGCTGCAAACCTATGGGTTCAATAACAAGTTGTGTATAAACTTGAAATGCCTTGTCAATACCACGGCAGAGGCTATTTAATTCTCCAATTCGCATAGGCACTTTGAACGCAAAAAATTGATCTGCAGTCTGCAATGATTTGCAAGTAATCAATGTTGGTCTTTAGGAGCAGATGAAAATCAGTCTATCAGACATCTCAGTTATAGGGCAAAAAATAACTCCTAGAACAAGTAAGGCATGTAAATTTAGTGGCATAAAAGAGAAAGTCCATTTGATAAAAATCACAACCTTTAGCCTGTAAGGGGAAAATGGTGAGAAAAATTTGCGATAGATAACGAATGACAAAAAAGAGCACCTCTTCTATGATTCTATAAACTTCTACAATGGAACCGCCATGGCGTTGTTGAGGGGATATAGGATCCCAAGCCTGTCAAGGATAAAATTTAGCACAGAGAAGATAAGACAGCAAATAGTCGTAACAATTAGTACAAAAAAAATATTAGGAAGTATAAAGCAAGGTAGTGGAGACAGCAGGGAAAAAGAAAATGGTGTATCAACTTGAAATGAGCAGCTATCAGGCCTGAAATGATGCTTATAGAAACTCAAGCACTGAAGTGCAATTTCTCATTTTATCTCATTTATATAATTATATCAATGGCATTGAACATATTATAATAATTCATAAGCACTAGAAAGTTTGGTTTTAATTCGATTATGAGTAGCATGCTTATTTCCAAAAAAAAAATATTTGGGCTCTTTCATACCTTTTTAAGTACATGCCACACATCCATTCTTTTATAGTAAATTGGAGAAAGAAGAAGTATGTCAGAAGTTAAATTTAGATTAGACCAATCACCAATATCTTTGCTAATGTAGATTATTGTAAAGACCACAGCCGATGATGAGGTAGGCACCAAACTTCAAAAGAAATACTCCCTCCATTCTTTTTTATTTGTCGCCATTGACTTTTAGATATGCCCTTTGACCATTCATCTTATTAAAAAAAAAATGCTTTGTTTTATCGTTAAAGGTACTTAAAGCATGACTTATATTTTTGCATATTTGCACTAAATTTTTTAATAAAACGGTCAAAAAGCATGTTCAAAAAGTCAACAGCGACAAATAAAAAAGAACAGAGGGAGTAGTATCTAACTTTTTGCTGCATATATTATATAGTAGTTATTCCAAGATAGAAGTCATGAAACATGAACGCTATGTATTTCAATAGTCAGAACCAAGTTCATGTACGAAGACCATGTTTTTCAAAAATCAAGATAAAATGCATGACTTAAATCTAAGCAGTCTCAACGTTCTAGTGTGGTACTAAGGCCTTGTTCTTTTCAGCGTATCGTTATGTTAGCGTATTACTGTAGCAAATTTAAAAGCACTCAAAAAGAGATCTAAAGATTATAAAAAATAATTTAAAAATAGTTTTAGGATCTTTGGAAAGACTACAAAAAGTCACGAAAAAATCGTTACAAATTATCACAACATAGGCTATATAAAATTAACAAAATTTGTTACAGTAATACGCAACGGTACGTACCGCTGAAAAAAAATAAAGCCTAATGCTCACTATGAAGCACGAACTGGGGGACAAAATAAATCAATTTTATCATTAGACAAATATATTTTTTCTTTGCAAAACTCCAAACACCTACACCTGACAACAAAAGAATAAAAACTCCAGAACGAAAATTATTTAAGGATAAATATAGAACTTTAGGTCATTCAGACCACAATAAGAATGTAGAAATAAAATATAGCTAAATAGAGTGTAGCAAAAGTCATACAAAAAAATGTCATAAAATTTACTGACCTCTTGCTCAGCGGCCCTTTTTACCCAAGTTTCAATTCTCTCAAGTTGTCCATTCACCCAGCGTAAAACTACCGTGCCAGATTTACTTTCAATCTGAGATAGCACAAAAGCAGACAATTAGGATGAACAAAGCATTTAGCCCCAACAAATACTTAATTATTTATTCTCTGCCGAGCAGCACACAATGGATGCTGAAATGACAAATAGCAGTGAACACCTAAGAAAAAGCTACACTGTTTTGCACTTATGTGAGAGTGACATGCTTCACGAAGCTATAGTTAACCTGATAAGGAGCTAGCTTCTGTCTGCATATGCTGTCCAAACCATCATCTCCAACAACAGAAGCCATCACAGACATTATGTACTGTTCCAAAGCATCAGCTGCTGGAAATACAGCGACCACGTCCTCCGTAAGATGCTCAGCATGCTCAAGAAATGGTCTCTGGCACAACACTAATATGTAAGCATGCAGCATCCCAAGATTATGGACCTACGTGTCCTTCTTTTCGCTAACTTACCTTATATTCTTATCTTTGACTTTGTAGATGGGAAGATAAGATAAGGTGAAAAGAAGGACACCTTAGTCATTCACAAAAGCCTGCCACAAGTCACATAACTTACCAATTTGTTCCCATAAAGTCTATGAAGAAGGGAAGCAGAAATAACTGCTGCCTGAGGATGCCATCTTGACAAAACTGGTGAAAAAATGGTTGTTTCTTTCTTCAGGAGTTCTTTTGTCTCCTCAGCTAGAGATGCTAAAACATGTTCATGTGTTGTGTCTGCTTTAAACTCTACAGAATGTGCCATCTGAAAGAACGAAAAAAAAAACTTTTTATCTATATAATAGTGGTGATGTATCATAACTCAGAAGGAATTTAGGCAAGTCAATGACAACACCAGATTGCACTATCTGGATATAGATGATGTTGTACATCTCAGTTGCTGACATAGATTTCCAATAGAGTAAAGAAAAAAAAACCTAACCGTCTGACACGAGCAAACTAGTTACAATTAATAGGATTAATACAAAGGTTTCCAGCTGTTCCTTCAGCATTTCTATCTTCTAAATGTAAATCCTGTCCTATGATTTTCCACACACTTACATTATCCACAAGTAGCATATTAATGTTGCATCGAAGGCCTCATGTCTACTGACTTTTGCAGAAGAATGTGGTAAAAGGAGAACTTCCACTACTTGAAAATAGAAATTCTCTTCCTGAAAATCATAAGTGATAAAGTGGCACAACTTCTAATAGTTCTTTCTTATTTCTTCTGTTTTTGTCGCCAAGATATAAGCACATTTACTTGACAGCAAAGCATGACCAATCATTGAGGCCCTGACTAGAAAAACATCAATCCTATAGATTAAAATGCCCAAAAGTATTCACAAGATGAGTAGAACATACAAAATAGTATAATTCAATCATATAAATCATAACAAATGCAATATCTAGGATTGGGTATCTACCTCTTATAAACCACAACAAATACGACATTTAGGCTTCTTAAAAATCGAAGTAAGGTCATACCACAAATTTGAGGCACAAAGAAGACAATGCAACCATCAAACACCTCTAGCTGAGAAATCTTGCCAACATTGGCAAATATGGTATGGCATTTTTCAGACGAGTCAAGGTGATTAAATACAGCACAATGAAACTTCAAAAATCAGTGTGCATCAAGGTATCGCATATAAGCAATCGTGGGTGTGCAAATGATCTTCTATGCATCTCATAATAAAATGTGGCAAAAAATATAAGGCAAGAAATAGATACAAGCAGTATTAGAGCAACACTACCGAAAGAAAAACTGCAGATGCAAAGGTCACCTTCACAAAAGCATTTTTAACAGAAGAAGTGATGTAACGGTCAATCTGATCTCGATCAGGTGAATCCATCGCGTGCTGTACAAATACAAATGTAGAGAAAATTATAATCTTCTGTACATGCAAATGATAAGTGGAAGACTGAAAGGTCTGTAAACTACAATCTATAGTGGTTCTGTTCTTGTAGATATTTTGTAAAACAAAAGGTTGCTGCTATACTGCCACAAGTGAGTAGGCAAGGTGTGGTTAAAGAACCCAACAATTTTAATTTTTTTATTCTCTGTGTGAGGACAGAAGACCACCACTGGATTTGTATATAGTAAAGTAACTTTTGCTCAGGATATGTCTGGCTACTCTGGTGCTCCTAGGTGCACAATGCCACAATCCATAAGCAAACGGTCTGACTGTTAGATTACAAACAGTATGATCTATGAACAACAAAGACAAAATATCAGTACCTTATCATTTTCTTCACCAAGGATTCGCCTAGTAAGCATCGCCACTGTTACAATATCAGCCATCATGCTGGGACCCTGTAAATGTAAAAAAAAAAATACAGGAAAAACTCTTATCCATTGTTTCAAACAAACAAGAAAACAGGTCTAGTAGAATCTATAGTAGGTTAAGAAATTGCAAATTTATGCATGAGGGGGGGTACATACAAAATCCTAACAGGAACAAGAGACTTAACAAGAAAAAAAAACATCACGAGTATGAAATGGTACAAATTATTTGACCCTAAAACAAAGATCTTAGAATATACAATTTACAGTTTGTATCAAATCATGACGCGTTCAGTAACGGTTTAAGGAGTACTCAGCAATAATGATTTGCTGCCTTATGCATATATGCATTGCGGATTCAGTATTAAATAACAAATTAGCAAAAAAAACCTACAGGAAATGGGATAATATTATATCCTGATCTTCATTCGCATGATAACTGTTTGTTAAATAATAAAATAAAGTAACAACCTAAATATATTTCTTATTCAAATTGAAGGATTATATTCACAGGAGATACTTTCGAAAGCATCACTGACCATGCATGTTATGGAGCATATGAGCCAACTAAGAGCGGGCAAAACAAACCTCTGAGAAGTGTAGGTGATAATCATTTAATTTCTTGTCCACCCATTTCTGAACTGGAGATAAGAAAGACTGGAAAAATGTGAAGTCTTGATAGTTATCCTCGGCATTAACAGAACTACGTAGACTTTTCAAGTGTAATCTTTCTTGTGGGCCACGCTGTTCCTTCAAAGGTATCTTCCTCAAATGCTCAATCACAACTTTCAGGAGTCCTTGCTCACCTGTAAAAACAAACTGTTTTGCAGAACCTACATTAGTTATCATTATACTATGATGTTGACTTAGTTTACGATTTCTAAGTCAGTAGGACACTACAGATCAGAACGTCAAATGAAATCCACTCCCGAGAACTAGTATGCAAGAACATGAATTGATCTCAAGAGAAACAAATGACCCAAATGGTTACCAGTAAGCAAGAACATGTATTGATCTCAAGAAAAACAAATGACCCAAATGTTATCGGTTTTAGATACAGTTTTTCACTAGTATGCAAGAACATGTATTGATCTCAAGAGAAACAAATGACCCAATTGTTACCGGTTTTAGATACAATTTAGCACATAACAATTACCCTACTTCATGACCGGATTCACTGGAACTACGTTGTTAGGAAATTACATCGTTTCATGCAATGGTAAAAGCAGATGGGGATTTTGCACTGAGGGACTTTTTTCGGATAATTGTCTCCAACATTATGAACAGGAAAGTCTTGAACTCCCATCATTAAAAAATTTTAAGCTAGAGGAAATCCCCCCATGCCTTTGGTTATGTGGAGTGACTATTAAGGAAAGGCGGTAAGGAACATGATGACAGACAGAGCTCCAGACCAATGAACAGTCCGTTGACATTAATTAGTGGACAGCAAATTTAATTGCTGTTGTAGAGATGTTGCAAGGCCAACCACGGCACTGAACACAAAATATTCCATAATTGATAACCTTAATTTTACCTGTCGAAATAATACCCATGCATAGCATGTATCATGAATTGTCTCTGTGATTCCTAGTATCCGCCAAGTTGACTTTAAGAGCTCAAGGATTTCTTCCACCTCCTGATAGATTAAAGCAAGAATGTGAGAAAACACTTCAGCCAATGGTTAGAAAGAGGAAAGTTAAAATTAAGGATTTGAAGTACTGGCCTCTGTAAGTTTTCCCTCATCCAATATGTCAAAAACACTGCCAAGCATTTTCTCATATAATGCGACATTCAGATGGTAGCCATCAGCCCAATGACAAACTTCACCAGTAAGATCACCCCGAGCAGGCCTTTCAGAGAGTGAAGTAGCAACTTCTCGTAATGATCTTAGGCATTCAGTACGTTGAACCTCCGCCGCAGATGGTGGCAAGGACTAGCAAATAAAACATCAGGACAAACCTCCATTTATTGGATACATTACACAATGGTCATATAAATCAATAAATTTCTGTGAGTAGACACAAAACCTCAGATTCCTCTATCTTTCTAAAAAGGTTCCTTAGCTCATTGACTTTTCGACCTAACTCTCCAAATCCAACAACAGGATGGTTTATAAGGCCCTCCTCCAGCATGTTTAACTAACAAAAGATACAAATGAACCATATAATTTGAGTGATGCAGATATAGTCCAAAGTCCTTAAGGCATAAATGGATTGCTAACCTGTCTCTTCTGCCAACGAAGATATGCTTTCATGTCAGAAAATTCAGCTCTCGATAAACAGCACAATAGTTCCAGCGGAATCAAAAGATTGTCCATCCGTTTTCCAACTTTGCCTACCATAGCATTGAGTAATCCTTGTCTAGTTCTAATATCCATAGACTCTGTTATCTATCCAAAAACAGGGAGAGAAAAAAAGAGGTAAGCAGATGTAAGATTATGCTTTAAGAAATCTTGATGCACAGAAATAAAACAAAGGGATCAATAGCCTTAAACTCCACAAGTTGTACTATATGGACTTCCAAGCGTCAAAAAAAGTTTATATGTTATTAGTGTTCAAATTTAAAAAATCTAATTTGAATAGAATGAATAGATGGTAAAGAAAGTCAGCAAAGGTTTTTTTCCCCGCCCATTAATTAATCATCAGAAACAAGGCAATGGAACAAACCTCAAGTTGTGCTCGCATGGTCTCAAGCAAACCAACTAAACCTGGTTGCCGTTGACTTTGGGATTCCACATTTTCACTCTTACTACGTCCAAGTTTCCTCATCAATCTGTGTCTTTTCTCTTTCTTCTTTTCTTTCTGTGGAACTATAAGCCCCCTATAAGTAGCAATAAATTAAATACAATGATACTCGAGGAAAACCTGTAATCTTTTAACTGAAAAAAATATGCTGGTTATAATGAACTGCACAGGCCTACCCTGAAGCCCCAGCAGCAGCGACAAGGATTTCATATGCTGTTTCACGAAGATCATCTTCTGTGATACCTGGAAAAAAGTAGCACAGTTCTCATTTTACTTTCATTTTCTCATAGTTCCAACTTCCGACTTGAACAAGCATAAGGAGTAATGAACATCAACAACCTAGCTATTATATTAACTAAAGTGAAAGCCTTTATTAACATTCTTTGTATGATTGTTCAGACTTCAGAGTTGAACAAGTTAAAGAAGTAATGGAATTGAACAACAATGGCCTACTTATTCCAATAACCAAAAGAAACAACTCAGGTAATTAACGAAACTAAAGTAAGTAACAATGCAATATGAGGAAATCACTGACAAAATGCTCTTACAAGAAAAAGAAACAGATGGAAGATCATGAAAGTATCTCTAGTTGCAGCAGCAGCATGCGTTGAAGACTATTATGAGCAACATAGGCATGGCTATTTTAGTTGTATATGTTATCGTACATGTAATGCCCTGATAGCTGTTGATTCACAACTTTTACCTGTTTCAAATAGTGGCAACCACAATGATAGATCATTAGCATCATTTTGATGCCTTCTAGAAGCCCTTCGGCTATCGAATTCATCTTCTTCATCCTCAAAGTCTTCAATGTCATCTATAGTTAACTCCTTCTCAGTGGGAGAGTCAAATGATTGTGATTTCTGCAAGTTTGCAACTGCAGCTGGTGATGGCACATCAATAGTTGGTGGTTCCACAACTTGTGGTGGTATCACAACTGGTAATGGTGCAGTGGCAGGGACAGGGGGTGGTTCTCTTCCTGGTGCTGGTCCAGAATGTTCGGGTTTTGTAAGTAAAAAGAACTCTTCCACAGTTCCTGTGCTATTCTGAAATTTCAAAGCCATAACTCGTAAGCAGTGGATTTTAATGGTTGTGAACATTCTGTGCTAACTAAGCGTGTAAATGCAAATAAATCGGTTCCTTAAAAAAATGCAAATAAATCGGTTCCTTCAAAAGATGCATGTCAATACGTAAATATTTATCTGTAGTAGAATTGGGAAGATCATATGAAACTGTCCATATGACATGCAATTTGGTATAGTATGAGTTGGTAAAGCAAGGCAGGCATTAAGTTTAAAACAACTAACTAAAATAATAACTACCTCATCAAAAGGTAGAAAGACTTTTCAGCAGAAGAAAAATTGAAAGAAACCATTATTATATAAATCAGCTCACCACATAAGGGTAATCAAGGCTGTCATGAAAAAGCCGGATGGCATCTCCAAGGTCAAGTGGTTCACCTGCATCAGCAAAGCATTATCAGAATTCAGAATACATTTAAGAAGATAAAAGTGCCATATTGCAATAAAGCAAAAACTATGTCACCTTTCTTAGCACAATTGAGGACATAATCAACACTGACTTGATCAATATCTACATCATCCAAAGAGATTGCACCAGGCGGCATTACAACTTTCTTGACTAAATTACCAGAAAGGATGTAGTTGAGTAACACATGGCGATCACGACGATAACGTTGAAGCAGCTCAACAACATTTTCTCTGGACGAGTTCAAAAATAGAAGAGCTTGTTTACAGCTGAACATAACATGTACAAATGGAAGAAGCTCAACTCTGAAGTGATCATTACTCATCCATATTAAATGCAGGTGAGATAACAAACAATGTTCAAAGTGCTACCAAATTCTTTCCCGCAGCATAACAGACCTGCAAATAAAACCCTACTGTTAATTACATGAAACAGCAATCCAATTAAAAAATTGTCGTAGTGTTTATGTGAAAATAGTTGGTGCAAATCTGATCCAACATTTAATACATTTTGTCTAGCTCGGACAAAATTAACTTCAGAAAACACTAAGGCCATAGCTAAGTTTGAGACGGTTTATATGAAATTTGAAATTTCGCAACGGCAAGTTCATCCCTACCAAGTTGTCATGAAGAAATACATTCAACATTCATGACCGATGAATAACTGAGATTGCATTGTCTCCGATCCAACCAAATTCGCCACGTCGCAGTACCTCGCTGCCCAAAATTGCAGCGCGCAGCGGCGCAGCGCAACAATAAAAAAAGCGAGCCGAACTAAAAAGATCAACACAATGACGACCAGCTCGTCGTCTTACTCGCCACGGGACACACACGAACCCGCACCCACTGATCCACTGCCGGAGCGATGGCCATCACCTCGCCGGCCACCGCGCATTTATTTCGAGCCCACGTGGCAGCGGGAAACTAAAAGCAGCTTCCAGAGCGTGACTACCGAACAGCCCGCGCGCGCCGCCCTGACGACCCCGGAGGAGGGAATAGCACGCCGCAGATGACCTCCCTCCCGCCGGCCACGGCCTCCAATGGGCGCGCGGGGCGCGGGGCTGGATCTGGAGAGTTACCTGCGCGTGGAGGGGAGATCCGATGGGGCGGAGCTGGGCGCGGAGATCCCGTCGAGCCGCGTGCTCTGTGGCCGGAGGCGCGGCTGCTGGGGTGGCGGGGAGCTGGCGGCGGTGGGGGCGACGACGAGCCGGAGTAGGCAGGCGGCCAAGGCGCCAGTCGCCACCGGGGGAGAAGAGAGTTGGGGACGGGAGCGCCGTGGATCAGTGGATGGAGGGACGCGGGTTTGGTAGGATACTAGCAGCGTCCGTGAGCGCGACGCAGCAGACATTCCGGGGACAGGGTGCGATGGAGTCGGCGCCGTGCGGGCGCGATCCGCGATGCGGCCTCCGCTCGGCAGCGGCACCCAGCCCCTCAGGTGGGACTGTGGGAGGACAAAAAAAAAGACTCTTAGAAAAAAGTCTTTTATATGGAGTAAAAAAGACTAAAATTAAATTATTTTTCACAAAAACAAAGATAACTAGATAAGTGGAGATATGTAAATAAAACCAACAAGTTAAATAAACTAACAAGAATGTTCCTAAAACGCTGGTAATTTTTGTAAACGAAAATTATCGGTGAGATTACAGTCCTCCGCAATGGCTGTTGGGAGAGGAAGTTACTTTAAGTGCTAACTCTGCCTTCCCTATATATTAATTAAGTGCTAAGTCCTTTGCCATTACTAGGACAAATAAACAGAAAAATAGAGAAATCTCGAGCGAGCGATCAAATCCAACATGAGAACTTGAGGGGAAACTGAGAAGAAGAAAATTTTGTGATGTGATGATGAAGAGCTTTCGCCCTACGCTATTGCTTGTATTCAAAGGAAGAGGAGAAGAGAAAAACCAATAGGGTAGAAGACAAGCAATAATGGTGGCGACTATGAAAGAACGGCAAGGTTTTTTTTTTATGAAGAACCTGAGGATCCCATTATCAGCTAGGAGAGAGCCAGCTAAATCGCTAGCCACCCTAAACAGTACAAACTAATAGTGGGAATTGGGTCGTGCCGTGCAGGCCCGAGCTGGGCCCATCATGCCTCGAGCCGGTGCAAAACGGGCCGGCTTGACATGGTCAGCACTTCCGGCTGTGCCGGGCAGGCACAGAGTGCCAAAATCTAGGCCTGGCACGGCCCTAAAGCACGTCGGGCCGGCTTCCAGTCAGGCCGGCCCAAACACGACACGGGTGACAAAACAACAAACAAGATTATTTTTTATAAATTCGTATGTTGTTCAAATAAATACATTGTCTTCATGAAAAAGATGTGTCTCAATTATTTACAACTTTCGTGTTCAACCGAAATTCATTCGAGCAACAGAAAACCTCGAAAATGGCGAATTACCAAGGACGGTGTCGTTGGCCCTAAAGCAGGCAGCGAAGAACATACATTTTATAAATCCATACGTTGCTCAAATGAAATAGTTGTCTATATAAAAAAGATGTGTCTCAAAATTATCTACAACTTTTGTGTTGAACAGAAATTCATCCAAGCAATGAAAGATCACGAAAAACGCAAACTACTGGCTCATGTTTCATTTTGGGCTGGGCCGGCCCAAGCACGCCCCGGACAATTGGGCCGGGCCGAGCGACTCGTCGTGCCTGTTTTCCAGGTCGTGCCGGCCTGGCCCATTTTTTCCCCGTGACGTGTCATGCTTCAGGCCGTCTTTTTCGGGCCGGGCCGGGTCGGGCCAACCCGGCCCAAACTCCCAGCACAAGTACAAACAAGGGTTGCAATTACCAAAACACACCCACAAAAAGGGCCACCCCAACCGGCACCAATCACATGTAACACAATCAGGATGTTGAAACATCCAATGACAAATATGAGAATTCACAACTTTGTAATGTCATATTTCAAATTATAATACAATTACTATATTGTATGATTATATTTTTTAAAATTGAAGATATAAATTGGAACATACCAAGCAAGAAACGGAGTCAAATTTAGATGGCATGGCTGATATACCACATTATGTCATTTATCGGAGATGGCTAGAAACCTTGGAAACCCTAGGGGTTTTCGTTGTTGGTGACCGAAACCTTGCTAAAACCTAAATAACCCTAGGGTTTCCATCATGGTTTCTAGAAACTGTTGACACAAAAAGTTAACTTTTCACGAACACACGTGCGGAAGCGTTAAATCTGTGTTTACGTCGCAACCAAGAACCAAGCGAGCCAGTCAATTTGACCTGTAAATTGACAAGGAATAAATTGCCAGAGACTTAGCCCAATCGGCTTTTATATTAGCCAGATCAGGTTATTTCTAATCGGCTTTAAATAATCCAATTACAAGATCTATCAGCTTAATGCCTGATAGAGCAATTAAACTTAAATAGGCATTTAATTAAAAATCTTTTACTTCTTTTTGGTATTTTTTTTATATAATACCAGTAATAAATTTTCATATCAATGTATCAGATTAAACCAAAGAAAGATTGAATAGATTGGTCAAGCCAAGACAGTATTCAAATCTAAATCTAGATGTAAACAGATAAATCGATTTAAAGACTTAGAACTAATATGGATAAATACAATACTGATCGGCAAATAGCTATATACGCAAAATCCTAAACAAGTATACGCAAGATCGATTAAACGAGACAGTCGCATATATCGGATTCAGGAAAAACGTATAAGATAGTTGACAATCAGCATTGCAGGATAAATACATATTATAGATCGACCAAATCGAGACAGTGTAACATGCAAGAACACATTAAAGATCGGTAAAACCCGAGACAGTTTAACATGCTTTGTATACACGGGATCAAGATGATACAGCCAAGCATACGGTTTACAAGAAGAGAATCGATTATCCCATCGAGATAGCTCTACCTGCGAGTTGAAGCCTTTCGACGGTGTCGATCGGATTTGAAAGTGGGTTTGTGTTTTGAGTATGATGTGTGTTTTTCACGACACCTAAGGTCCTATTTATACTATTACAATTTCGATACTAATACGACCTATTTTACCGCGTCGCGCTCCTGATCAGATCGTACTTCTTCCAGAGTCTTGTAACCATCAGTATTCTTCAATATGCTTTTCTTCTTTGCCGATAAAGCCCATTTTCTGATTTGGCCCAATAATTCCGATATATTTAACCACTGCACTATATCTGATTTTCCTGTCAAATTTGGGTGTCAACAGAAACCTCAATGGCAATGGACACTTTTAGGTTTGAAGATTTCTGGTGAGCCTTTTGTCAAGCTCCCATTCTTCTTCGACTTAAGGCATGGAGGAGCTCGTTGGTTATGAAGTAGCTAAATAGGAGGACTATTGTGCAAGAATTAGTAGTTACATAGGTGGATTTTCAAAAAAAAAAAAAAAGGAAAGTGGAAGGAGTTTCTCTTACAAGTGCAGATGTTTTGACTTGTGATGGTTGCTAATTTTTCTGCAGTCTCACCTCATGGCATGGCAGACTATCATCTCGATTCATTCAAAGAGAACATATTTTCCGCAATTAGATGTTGTTCTAGGTTCCTTTGTTGTCGTTAGATCATGCTTCTAGATTTGTACATAGCCTCCACTCCTCACTAATATACATTTGCAAGAAAAAAAAACTTGAAAAATTGAAAATCCCATCTTGAAATTGCTTTCCCCCTTCATCTTCCCTTTTCTCTTTCCCCTCCAATAGCCGGGGTGCAGCACCATTCCCACCCCATGCACCTAATGGGAAATGCCCTAGATAAATCATATGAAATGATTTTAATACGTCTTTGTTCATATATTTTTTTGATAACTTTGATTATCGGTTCCATTAATAAATGCCCCTCCCGCTCTCGAGGAAACTCTAGCCGCACGACAAGGTGCTAGCACACCTGCGCACGACATTCTACCCCTGGACGTATGGATACCTTAAAGGTGCAGCTGCTCCCGTAGACGAGCTAATCGGTGAACCCCGACGAGCACGCCGACCATGTCCACTTCCTCTACGCACAACGTCCACATCGACAAGTGGTGATCCGCGACGATATGCATTGAAAAGCTGGAGTCATACTTTGTGAACTAAGTCATGACATTTATTCTTGGAACCGATAATCAAAGTTATGAAAAAGTACATGAACAAAAATGTATTACATTACAATCATCTTATATATGATTGATCTAAGGCATATTCTCATCATTGATGCAGCTGCTACACCCGCTAGTATCCTCCCTTGTCGTGCCGTCTCTCCCCCCTTCCTTGGTTGTGCCACCACCGTCATCTCTCGCGTCGGCCCTACTACATTGCCTAGCACCGTTGCTCCAGCTGCCAAGGCGCCGTCCCTCACCGGCTTCTTCCCGCGCCAAGCTTCTTCCCCGATGAGGTCGGAGCGCTGTCGCGCCCTGCTTCCCCGGCGAGGCCAAGCGCCGTTGCGCTCTACTTCTTCCCCGTGGCGTTGTGCTTCTTCCTTGGAGAGGTCGAAGAGTCGCCGCACCTGCTTCTTCCCATGTCCGATGTCTGTGGCAGAGAAAGTGTATCGGTCGAATCGACCACCACACTTTGTGGCAAAATTTTCTCTAGCAAAGGGCTACCCAGTCGGCTAAATTTTGTGTCACGCCCAACATTAGCGAGCAAACCAAACATATGCCTAACCCATTGTGGCGCGAGCGTGACTAACCTTAGGCGTCCTAATCTTAAGCAGTGAACCAAACATGCCCTTACTTTCGATGTTTCAGTGTTTACATTTTTAATCTTTTAGCAGCTTTGTTTCAAATGTTTTTGCAGCCCAAACATTTATTTCAGTAGTGCTTTGTTTTTGGCATGTGCACTATGTTTCAACATGCTAAGAGCATTGCTTCATCAGGCATAGAAGCATGTTTATGTGGAAACAGGAGTGATGCACGCTAATAGGACGGGTCAGCGCGAGCGTCCGACGGAGTCGCGTCCTTATTTCTAATTATAGATAAATCTGTTATAATTATAAAAAAGAAACAGGAATGTTAGAGAACGGATGTCCGTTCTCTGGCTTGCAACGGACGAGCTCTATGACCGCCGTCCGTTCGCCCCCATGTGCCGGGTACGCGTTGCGGAAGCCGGCCGAGACGATGAGCGCGACGACGGCGCCGAACAGGATGCCGAACCCCTGCATGGTGAACACGGCGGCGATGAAGGCGCCGCGCGTCCTCTTGTTCGCGTACTCCGACATGATGGTGGCGCTGAGCGGGTAGTCGCCGCCGATGCCGAAGCCGAGCCAGAAGCGGAAGAAGCAGAGCGTGGACACGACGCCATTGGCCGAGCTCCCGAAGGAGAGCCCCGACGTGACGGAGCACACGACCATGAGGATCAGCGTGAAGCCATAGACGCTCTTGCGGCCGAGCTTGTCGCCGAGTCACCCGAAGAAGAGCTGCCCGGTGAGGGTGCCGCAGAGCGCGACGCCGGTCACGGCGGCGTACACGTTCGGCGGCAGGATGCCGAGGGTATCCTTCCTTGGTGATGTCGGTGTAGTAGATGCGGCCGAGCAGCTTGGTGACGAGGGAGATGCAGAAGAGATTGTAGGCGTCGGTGAAGAAGCCCATGCCGGCGATGACGATGGCCATGAAGTGGTACCATTGCGTCTTGGCCTGGTCGAGCGTGGCCAACACGTTGAGCTGCCGTCCCGCCATTGTCTCAGCTTGTCTCAGCTCTCAAGCTTCCCAAGCTATTTACCGAGCTAGCTGCAGCTGCTGAGTGCTGGCTGTAAGTATATATGCTATACCGCCGCGAGAATCAAGCCGTTCCAAACGGGACCAAAAGATCAGTCAAAATATTCAACTAGCTGTTGCACGTTGTACACATGTGTATGTATGAACAGTGTTTCTTCATAATTTTCTATCTTCCAAACAGAAGGTCTAATTCACTCCAAATCAGTTTTTCTAGCCTTCTAACATTTTATTCTACCTATAATATGTATTTCATGATTTTATGAATTTTCTGTGTTGTTGTTTATTTATCTGTGGCTCGTTTTGCACGTAGGCTGAACCAGTATTTTTACCAGAGTCGTGAGAGTCGATTGATCCCTGAAAAATTGTCAAGACCAATTGATGGATCAAAACATCGCTGTCACTGACATTGGAGCCGTGGATGACGACAACTTCTAGGAAAAACGTGAAGACTCGGACTTTGGACCAAGGTGTTACTGGTGAAGATATCGATCTGAGAACGACGACGACTTCTCGCTAGGACGAATCATATTGATTTCTGTGTGGAAACACCGAGACCACAACAATAGAAAATTCAGGTTGGTTCAGAATGTTCCAGCTAGTTTCATAGGAAATTCATATTGGTTCAGCTTGTTTCTCGTATAACTTCGTATAATGTATGCTATACGAAGTTATTACGATCCAGCTGATTTGGTATCATTAGAGATGCCTTCACAATACCTTCCTTAGATCTCTGTCGGCCCTTGGACACCCTCAAACCATGCCACCATACTTTATATAACGTAAAAGAGCTGTAATACGATGACCATCTCTATCTCTCATCTATACTCTATCTTCCCTAGCATGGTGAATCTTACGTGATCAATACTTTGCTAATGCCAAACTATAACATCTCTTTCATCAAAATTGCTACTTAGGGATCCGGGTCAGCTGCCCCAGCACAAGAGGTGCAGCATGGTGATGATGCAACCGGTGGCTCCGTGCCCGCCTTCGACGATAACTTTGTCGATGACATGCTTGCGCAACCACCCACCTTTCCCCCCTCCTCTTAAGTAAACGGACTCGTGATGATGAATGTATGTTGCTACATGTCTACTATTGCATATGTGTGAAATGTGGCCATGTGTGCATTTTGTGGTTTATAATTGTGTTGGAATGTGCATGTATATGTGAAAATTGAGGCTATATGTGTCAAATGTGCATGTGTGTGAAAATATGGCTATATGTGGGCATATGGCCATATTTGGGAAATATTTGGAGATTATGGGGAATTTCCTGTAGGTACAGCACCAGCTGCAGTGTTGCGGCAACGCGGCGGCAGCGGTGTATTTTTTTGGAATTTTTGACAATTATTTACAATTTTTTTTCTGCAGCCAACTTATGGTGGACGGCTAAATACTGGCCGTCGACCATAACCACAGGCCTGTATATTAAGGTAGACGGCCATACGCAGGCTGTCCACCATAACATTATGGTAGATGGCCAGAAAAAGGCCGTCCACCATAACCTACGTGGCAGCAAGCCGTTATGGTGGACGGCTTGCACAAGGCCGTCGACCATAAGTTGATGGAGATGTTTGGCCGTTACCTGAGATATGGTAGACGGCCGTTGGAGATGCCGTCGACCATTTTTTATGGTCGACGGAGTAGTGTCGTCGGCTTATGGTCGACGGTTGGCCGTCGAGTATATTTTGGGTGGACGGTTTGCTCTCTATGGTAGACGGCTTAGGCCGTCTAAAATGATGAACTTTCCTGTAGTGCATGTATGGCCCGGTTGTTTGCCAGCTAGCGGATATGCCATATTTCAAAATTTTGAGCAAGATTCTCAAGTTTGCATAGATGTAAAGACCTTTATGCCTCTCCTCTTTGCTAGCAATGGTAGTGGAAATATACCGTACTGACATGCGCCATTGCCACTATGGATCGTATGCGCGCTGTTGTTGAGCCCGGGACCTAGCCGTTGACGCCCGTGGACAGTGGGGATAAGGGATTTGGAGAAGATGTGTTTGTTGCAAACGGAAAGGTGCGGGCTCAACCAAAAAAAATTCAGGAAGGTGATGTGCTTACACGATAGAGGAGAAACATAATTAAAAGTCATTTTACCTATTCAAACACGTGAAATTTGCTCAAATATTTAAAATGGGTCATGCTTGCTATGAGTCAATCAACCCTGAGGCAAACATGCAATACCTCTCGACTTTGGGGCATATACGTAAAACCCTCTCAACCATTGGCAAATTAATATGCAAATTCCTCTGAAAAGAATATACACATTAATTGTTCCTGCCGACCATGTGTTACTTTATAACATAATATATAAAGAGGCATCGTACATCTCAATTTATTCATTTTACCAGCATAGACATTGCTAAGATTCATTTAAGGCAACAAAAGAAGTCTTAAATCGTCACATACTTAACGACATATATGCTTCTCTAATCTCTAATTCTCTATCCCTAGGAAGTAAGGAATAGCTACAATTCTTTTGTGTTGAACACGTCCAGCGGAGAGATGAAGAGGTTGTTGAACTCGACGGTCCTCACCACCATGCCCAGCTTCCGGCGAGCCTCCTCCCTCATCCGGCTGATCTGAACAGCGCGAACTCTGGCAAGAGCCACGCGCATCGCATCATCCGGCGGCGACGGCGTGGTCGGCGGCGGCGGCGGTATCGGCGGCTGGCTCCTTGCTGCACTCTGTTGCATGCGCTCCTGATTGCTGACCAGCTCATCGCGGATGGCCCGGGCGCTGCTCGCGCGGGAGGCGTCGTGCTGTGATCTGCGGTTGCCCTCGTCATCGTGTCCGGCTCCGGCGATCTCCTTCCTCTCCGGCCGCGGCCGCCTGTCCAGAGCGGCACGAGGGTATCGACTCTCAGCGATCTCCTTCCTCTCAGGCCGCGGCCTGGAATCGTACCTCGAGCTGCTCCGCGAGCCGCCGCTCCTTCTCTTGGCCTCCTCACCGTCGTGCTTCCTCCCAGTCCGTCCGCCGTGGACGTCGCCGTTGTGCTTCCTCTTCCTGTACGTCTCCGAGGAGGAAACCCTCCGGCCACCTTCAGCGCAAGAGGAGCGCTCCCTCTTCCTCCTCCTCTCTGGCGACGCTTCGTCGCACCGGCAGCGCTTGACGTGGGGCGACCTCGGCGCCGTCGGGTCCTCCTCGCGGCGGTGCCGGCGGCTCGCCGCGTTCTTGGCGGCGGTGTCCTCCGGCGCCCTCTTGAGGCTGGCAGGGTTGATGGATACGCTGGGGCGGGACGACGTCGGGAGGATCGGGTTGCGCGAGCGCGCGGCGTCGAAGTGGCGGCGGGAAGCCGCCGCCGTGGAGGCCATGATCTCGCGTCGACCTCCTCCTCCTCGAGACTCGAGAGCTTGCGTTGTGTTCTCTAGGGTTTTAAATGCATGCAAGAGCACGTACGTGCCTAGCTCTCACGCTACGCCGTGCTTTTAAGGAGGCGCGAGTGGAAAAGGAGAGTTGGATTTGGGGAAGGTGGCTGCTTCACGCGGTGCTCTGTTTGGTTCCCGAGTCAGATTGGGGCTCGTAGGTTTCCCGATTACGAGTAGAGTTTGTAGGCGCGACGGTGATCAGAGCGTCAGTAGGATTCAGCTTGTCGGTTTGAATTAATAAAAGCTTCTTTTCGAATTATTTTCCTTGATTTTAATCGCAACTGCTAAAGCGGTAATGATTATAGATTAGTAGGTTTGTTTTATTTCAACAAGGAATTCGTTGGATTGAGATCCTCTACGACAAATTTCCAGTGATATCTTTTGATTCTAATTTAGACCGAGTATGTGGTGATTTATTTAATTCAAGATAAAGCTTTGATTCGTAAAAGTACCATGGTTTATAAAATTTAAGAGATTTGAGTATAAAATTTAAAAGCCTCGTAACTATATTTTAATTAAAACCATGATTTTTTAAAGATTTTTTAACTCCGCTTCAAAAGCACAAGCTCATCTAGTGTTGGGGACGGCCTAAAGTGATACTCAAGGCCTAGGTCTAAGCAGAGCCCAAGTTGCCTCCCCTTGGGTGATGGGATTAATTTATCCTAGGCTAAGCCATCTGTGGCTTGGGCCTAGGAGTTCCTAGCTAATTCTCAGCCCAGGACACCGCCCGTTGTGAGCACCAGCCTAACTGGTTTTCATGGGCTATATAGATATGGCAAGAGCCGTGCAATTGCATGATTCTGACTAATCCATGTGTATATCTAAGTTTCGATGAATGACTTTGCTATTTGTATGGTCAACGTGCAACCAATACAACGCTACGTCAATATGGAAGGACTCAAGGGCCTTGAAGATCAAGTTCGACTTGTATTCGGCAAGGACTACACTGACTTTAGATCTATTAGCTAGCATGTAGACACTATATATACCTCATGTATTGATCCTTGTAACCAATTAACCAACCAATCTACACATTATCCTACATTTATACAATCAATCTCGACGATACTTAGTAGTACACCCCTACAATTGCAATTCTCAACAAGATCTATACTTGTCTAGAATCACAACCAAGCAATGTCTTGAACTTGGCGTCTTCTTCAAAGCCCGATCGACATCCCTCTATAGACATATCTCATGTAAGTAGAGGAAACTGGATGTAATGCTATTACTTCCCTGAGAAGAGCCTGAACAAGGATAAAATATTCTCTCTCTCTCTCTCTCTCTCTCTCTCTCTCTCTCTCTTACTTATTCATCGTCATCCGAACATAATTTTTTTGAAGAAAAGGGTGTGATTTCTGCAATAAACTCATAAGATCTACCGAGCCCTAATTTTTTGTACTGAGAGCTAGAATTCACATGCTCTTTGCAATCTAAACTATTGGTCCTCTCATGTTTGTCGATGATCCCTAATTGCCATCGTGTTACGGACAAAGAAAGTAGGGGTCATGACAAACACAAGGGGAACAATAGTCCCCTCTTGGAACAAATCGATTCATAAGTTCATGGTCAAGTTGTTCCAGTATACGAAAGAACTACATATTTGCAAAACAAGCATAGTCAATGCATTACTAAGCATAGTCATAGCAGATCAGTTTACCATTAACCATAGCAGTGCTCTAACCATACCATACCAAAATTTCACAAAATACTAGCAAAGCATTTTAGTGCATAACAAAGCATGATCATAGCAGATCAATTCACCCATTAAGCATAGTAGTGCTTAACCATAGCACATCGACATTTCACAAATACTACCAAAGCATTTAAGAGCATAACTAAACATAATTGTAACAGATCAGTTCACCATTAACTATATTAGTGATGTAATCATAGCATTTCCCAAAACAACATTTCACAAAATACTACCATAGTAGACCAGTAGCAAGGACGTCGGGGCTCACAGTCCCCCCTCTACCTCCTCTGTTGATTCGTGCATGGTTGGGATCGTTCTCAAACCAGCAAGAGCACCTATCGTCCTCGTTGTTGGTGAAGCCACCGGTAGGGATACCGTCAGGGAGGTGGTGGGAATAGCGGAAAGTCGAAGCTCGATGTTAGCGGTGACGACTTAGAGCCTGTGGAGGAGGAGGCGACAGAGGTGGAGAGGGAAGAGGCAGAGCATGCTAGGTAGACGAGGCACACAACAGCTTGTGACATTGTTAATGCAGCCGCGACACAGAGGAAGAGACAACTTGAGTGGCACCCACTCGGTAGCTTGGTGCTCATGGATGTGTCGCAACTAGCACAATTACCGCTGGGGGGGCATAGGAGAGAGGCGGGTAGCACAGCGGAGAAGAGGAGTGCGATAGAGAATGCGAGCGTTGTGGAGAAGCCATGGAGAGGTGGTAGGGGAGAGATAGAGATCCAGGTTTGGGTTAGGTGAGAGGGAAACGACGAAGGTGGGGGCCGATATCTAGATTCGGTGGGGATGGGGACGGCCAACAGAGTTGGCATATGTGCCTCAAAATGACTACCGTATCCATTAATTACACCTCGCTGAAAATGGATAAAAAGCTTGGGAAATGAGGAAATAAAGAAATGGCATTCTTGATGAAGAAGCTTATGCGATTTTTATAGTGTGTTTATACATTACTGTCCGTCCAACACACGAAGTCTGTAGAAGCTTCATATGTAGAGCCATATAAATAACTCGAACGTATGCGTTGCACGTCCAGCCATGCAATACGGGATACATTAAAAAATGTTTGACCCAGCCGTACTAGCCCAAACTGAAAATCTAATCACATTTCATTGGTGTTGTGTGTTCATCAAAATACAACTAACAAGCCCCCCTACACGAATATACGATGGTCCGTAGCGATAAGAATGAGAATAAATTATCAGAGAGAAGATAGTAACGATACATAGACTTCATGTAAATATAAGGGAGAAAATAGAGAAGGAGATTTTAACGGACAATAGGAAAAGAATCTAGAGAACTAGTTATAGATATTTTAAACGTACTAGCGGTGCAAAGGGTCTGGGTAGAGCCAACCCTATACACATGTCCCTTTTGTCCCATAGAGAAAAATAGAGGGGCCAACGACTAGACCACTCCTAAGGGTGGATTCGATCCAATCCTGAGCAAGCTCAGGCTGTCAAAACTTGAGCTCGGTTAGGCTCGAGGCCTTGAGCTTAGTTTAGGTTCGACTTGAATTAATACTGAGCATAAGGTTATGTTTGACATTCTGATGGAAGCTTGGTTGGACTTGAGGTTAGCTCGGTTGAGCTCGAATGAAAGGGTTAATGTTGTTTTAAAGGAGAAGAATAAGATTATATGAGCTCGATTAGGCTCGAGGCCTTGAGCTTGGCTTAGGTTCGACTTGAATTAATATCGAGCATTAGGTCATGTTTGACATTCTGATGGAAGCTTGGTTAGACTCGAGGTTAGCTCGGTTGAGCTCGAATGAAGGGGTTAATGCTGTTTTAAAGGAGAAGGATAAGATTATATGAGCTCGATTAAGTTTGATTTCGAGCTTGAGCTCAACTCGAATTTGTTAGACTAGTTGGTTTAGAGAGGAAAATATATATTTCAATGATGTTTGTTTGTGCTCGTTTAGACTCGACGAGGGCTCAAGACCGAGCTCAAGCTCAGATCAAAATATACTTGAGCTGGATTGAGACTAGACTCAAGCTCAACTTGTTTAGCTTTTTGTTAGAGCCCCCTGTCATTCGGTCCATTTTATAGCCCACAACGATCCGGCTCCCCCCGAGATCAACACTTAAACACTTAGTCTCAGGCCCAGGTCCCCACATCTATTGGCCCAACTGAAAGCACAACCCAGGTCCTGGCCCAACTCAGCCCAAAAGACTGGTCTGGTGAGAGAGGGGTGGCTCTACTTTTTAAGTTGTGCTCCTCCATAACCAATATCCAATGTGGGACTAACGTTCTGGGTTACCAATAGTGGCTCTTATACCACTTGTTAGAGCCCATAGCCATTCGGCCCCTTTCATAGCCCACAACGATCCGGCTTCCCCGAGACCAACACCTAGTCTCGAGCCCAGGTCCCCACATCTATTGTCCCAACTGGAAGCACAGGGGGAGCCGAATCGTTGTGGGCTATGAAATGGACCGAATGACAGCGGGACTCCAACAAGTGGTATTAGAGCTTGGTTGGTCATGCGGAAGATCTAGGGGGAGACACGATGTTCATGCATACATGGGCGATGGGAAAAACGTATCATCGGCGCAAGGTGGAGCATGACGGTGATCCAGGATTCGATCGGTGGTGTCGGACACTTCGAACAGCAGGCTCGAACCGTTCGATAGGTTACCGTTGGCAGGGATTGATCAGACATGGTGATCGAGCCGACAAAGTAGCCGGCGAGATTGGTAAGCGACGGCGACAAACTCGGTGTTCGCAATCAGACCGGCAGGCGCAGAAGGGGGCCGGAGAGATCGAAACGACGGGAGCAGTAATGCGACAGGATGTTGTATAGGAGGCGTTGCATCACGACACTGGAGGTGAAGCTGTGGCATGGATACAGATAGCTAGGGTGCAGCATGTTTTACCGTGCATGGACAACGTGGTGCGCGGTGGCGGGCTGGGAAGCCTGCCTAAGGGTAACAGAGTAGTTCGGGTAAAAGGGTTCACGCAGAACGCTAGGATGACTTCAAGGTGTAGAAGGTCATATTTTACAAGGTGGAGTTTGTTAGGTTTTGTGTCGAATATGTGTACAAGTAGGTTAAATGAACTTTGTGTTGTAATATGCAGGGTTGGTTTAGAGTTGGATTCGAACTCTAATCAGGCCTCCACTATATAAAGGGAGACAACCTTGGTGTAACTAACGACAACGACTGCATAGTAGTAGCTTAGGGCCTTGTTTGTATCAGATTAAGGCCCTGTTCTTTTCAGCTTAACAGTTTAATGGCTTAACAGCTTAACGATTATCTACGTTTTGAAAAGACATATGCTTTGAGTTTTTAGGGTCCGTTTTTTCGCTGTTTTGAAGGTGGGTAATAACACTTTAAAAAGCAAGTTAAACGAAATGGATCCGAATCTCGATACTATCTCGAGAAGATCTCGAAATTCAGTCATTTCAGCCGTTCAGATCAGCTCAAAAGAATAGGGCCTAAATTAAATTAAATTAAATGAAAATTTGTTATTTTTGTATAAGACAAATGATGTAATATTTAGTAGTTATTTTGTGGGGTTTTAAATAGTTCCTTTTGAAGTTTGTAAAATAATTTTTTCATAATTTTTTGAATTCTTTAAAACGTATTTTGAGGGGTCACAAATTTGATACAGTAAAACTCAACTCAACTTTAATATGAAACAAACAAGGCCTAGGTCTGAGAGGGTCAGCGACCGGCATATGGTCGTGACCTGGGCAGCCGGTATGCTGCAGTATTATGGTTTGGAAGCTGAACTGTGTTATCAAACATCGTGTCTCCGGATTTTGTTCGTGATTTTGCATTGGCATAAATCCTAACACTTTTTAGCTAGAGCCGAGTTTGATCTATCCTCGACTAACCCATCAAGCCTAAGCTTTTTGTCCGGGCCCTAACCTCCTCTCCTCCGCCTTCTACCCTTTGGGTCATATCGGGTCAGCTCTCGTCAATCGACAACGCTTCCTACACTGACAAATCAGCAAGCATGACCTTCTACAGCAACGAAGAAGCCATTGGTTTAAAATATAGCGATCAAATCATTAGTCGAAAATTTAAGACAGAAAAGCCTCGTATCTATCCCATTGCCAGCACAGAGAAGTCATTACGGACTAATAAACACAACACATCAAACCATCTAAACAAGAACCCTTTTCGATCACTAGGAAAACAACTAGGAATGAAGAGGTAGAAACAACATTTATCCTATAATGATTAGGCAGCCAATGTCAAATCCATTTGTTGTCTAACACTATAGAATGGCATTGTGAATGGTGAAAAAAGGTTGATGGCATGGAGAATAAATATAAGAGAGATACATGGGTTTAAAAATAGTCCTAGTGCATTTTTTAATAAGGAAAATGTTAGCCCACAAAATAGTAAAAAAAAAAGACAACAATTGGGCACAAAATAGGTTAAACATTGGTGTTGCCCTTAAATGAGGATCGATCATAAAGCTTCATCATCAAGCATGTGGGAGACAATGACGGGAAAAACAACGGCTAGACGAGTGGTAGCAAGGGCACATGCGAGTGGGCTATGAGTGACAAGCCCCACAAGATAAATATGCAAAAACAACCCTAAAACTTTTTTAGAAAAGCAATTGGAATCTTCTTCCACATCTTAATCTCCCCTCTTCTCCCCTTGAGCCAACCACTACTCAATGTGTGCACGATCCATGCAGCTCAACACGGCGGGCGGTGCAACAGTGGGAGTTTGTGAAGGCCGGCTTCGCCTCCGAAAGGAAAGAATCCATTGAGTGAACCGGGAGTGCTTGGTGCAACCCGGGAGGTTAAGGGTCAAGAGGGACCCCGGCTCAAGTGTGACCGAGCCGCCTCAACGGAGACGTAGGATCCCCTCAAGGATCCGAACTTCGGGAACAACTACTTCGAGTCTCCTTGTGTTTGTGAATTTCTTTGTGTTTATTATCTCATTAGCTTGCTCTCTAACCGTATTTGGTGCAGGATTTACCTTTAATTTTCTCTAGTGTTTTCATCCTCCTTCCAGCAAGATCGGACGTTCAGATTCTAGATCAGATAGTCTGATTCATATCGGACTATCCGATACTGACATCGGAACATCCGATACTGTTTAATCCGCTGCATTGTTATAAGCTGTAATTTTTGAAGCCTATTCACCCCCCCTCTAGGCTACATCTCGATCCTTCAATTGGTATCAGAGCAAGGACTCTTGATTCGAGCTTAACCGCTCAAGAGGTAAAAGATGCCGAACGAGGAGGTTGATACGGCTAGGCGGGATGATCACTCGGGTGTTACTATTCCATATGATTACTCTCATGCTAGTTCATCTTCATCCCATGGCTACATCCCGTCGGGGAAAGCGCCATTCTTTGATGGCACTTACTTTGCGGCATGGAGGCATAGGATGAAGATGTACTTGATCTCACTCCACCCGGCTATTTGGGATGTTGTTGAAACAGGTTATACCGTGGTGGATCCCGAGAAGCTTACACCGAAGGAGAAGGATGATCGATACCGCAATCATCAAGCCGTCAACGCCTTGTTCAACGCCCTAAGTCCTACCGAGTTCAATAGAGTACATGGACTTGAGGATGCTAAGAAGATTTGGGACACGCTTCGAGTTGCGCATGAAGGAACCTCAAGTGTCCGTGAATCAAAGATTGAGCTCATCAAGGGCAAATTGGGAAGAATGGTGTTGGAAGAAGGGGAAAGTTACAAGACCATGTTCGATCGACTAATGGTTCTTATCAATGAAGCAAAAGGTCTTGGTTGTAATGATCTAACCGATACTACCGTGGTCAAGATCATGCTCCGGATCATCACTCCCAACAACCGAAACTTGGTACAACTAATTAGAGAAAGGAGTGACTATGCAACTCTCACACCTCATGATGTGCTAGGAAGGCTTTTGGCGGATGAAATGATGGATGTAGAAGCAAAGGCCGTTGAGGAGCTTGTGCGGCCAAACAAGAAGAAGACTATTGCATTAAAGGCAACTCACGACTCCGAAGATAGCTCAAGTGAAGAAGAAAAAGGGACCTCACTCGACCTCGAAGAGATGGCACTTCTAGTGAGGAGGTTCAATAAATTCCTCAAGAAAAGCGGATATAAGGGAAAGTCACACAAGAAGTCTTTCGGCAAGTCAAAGGGAAGACACTCTACTAGGACATGTTACGAGTGCGGCGATGCCGGTCATTTCATTGCCGAATGTCCTCAAAAGAAGAGCAAGGAAGAAAGTGATCATAAGAAGAAGGACAAGCACTACTCCAAAGAAAAGACCAAAGGCAACAAAAGAAGCTGTAAGGGTCAACCTCACATTGGACAAGAATGGACCTCCGGTGAATCTAGCTCCGAGTCCGAGTCGGAAAATGAAGGAGTGGCCACAATTGCTATTACATCCACTTCCAAGAGCAAGACTCTATTTGGTGATATGAGCGATGACGATGATGGTCCTACGTGCCTTATGGCCAAAGGTAGTAAGGTAATCTCAAAGCTTTCACTCAATAGCATTATTGATTCTGGTGATAGTGAAAGTGATTGTGATGATTTGAAGATAAACTCTTTCAATAATATAAGCATGTCTAATATAAAAATGATGCTTGAAACTATTGAAAGACAAGAGACAAGTCTTTAGCGTCAAGAGGACTTGCTTATCCTTGAGAAGGAAAGAAACCTTGATCTTGAGAAAATCTTGGCTAGTGAAAGGGAGAGAAATGCGGAGTTGGCTAAAGCTTTACAATTAGCCAAATCCGAAGTTGCTCATCTTGAGATCACCAATGCTTCACTCGTAGAGGAACTTAGTGGGGTCAAACAAACCCATGAGTCTCTTGTAGTGAAGTTTGATGATCTCTCGAAAACTACCATTTCCACCTTGAACGATGCCCCAAGTCCATCAATAGTTTCAAACATTAGTGGTTGCTCAAAATGCTTAAACATTGATGTTGAAGTTTGTACAACTAACTTTCAAACTATGCAAGAATTAGCCTATGAAAATGAGAAGCTAAAGGGGCTCCTTGAAGATGGGCTTCAAAAGTCGTATAAAGGTAGCAAAGAGTTGGTTGATTATCTTGTCCGAAAAAGAGGCAACCACAACAAGGAGGGGCTTGGCTATACTCCTCCCAAGAAGAGCAAGGGCGAAAAGGGCCACATTGTGGTAGCCCCGGTCACTAGGCCCATAAACTTTGTGCATGCTAATGGATCTCTTGCTCATGCACCTCATACTACTTTCAATGCATCCTATGTGCTTACAATAACTAACCTTGGTAGGGTAGTAGCTCATTTTGTTGGGACTAAGACCAAGAACATTCGCACTCCCAAGTCAATTTGGGTGCCAAAAGCACTAGTAACTAACTTGAGAGGACCCAAGCAAGTTTGGGTGCCTAAAACAAAAGTATAATTTGTTTTGTAGGCTTATCGCTCCGGTGGAAACACATGGGTGCTAGATAGTGCTTGCACGAATCATATGACCGGAGAAGCTTCAATCTTCACTTCCTTCGATGTAAATGGTTCGCCTTATGAGAACATCGTTTTTGGAGACAATGGCAAAGGAAAGGTAATTGGTCTTGGGAAGGTAAAAATCTCTAAAGAATTTACTCTATCAAATGTGTTGCTTGTAAGATATCTTGAATACAATCTTTTGTCCATTTTCCAGTTGTGTGAGATGGGCTTAAATTGTATTTTCTCTAGTGAGGGTGTCTCGGTTGTTAGAAGAGAGGACAACTCTCTAGTCTTCAAGGGTGTTTTAAAGGGAAAGCTCTACCTTGTGGATTTCACTTCGGATAGAGCTCAACTTGAAACATGCTTGATGGCTAAGTCTAGCATGGGTTAGCTTTGGCATCGCCGACTAGCCCATGTTGGCATGAGGAATCTTCAAAAACTTCTAACGGGCGAACATATTTTGGGACTAACGAATGTATCTTTTGAGAAAGATAAAATTTGTAGTGCGTGCCAAGCCGAAAAGCATGTAGGAGCTCATCATCCAACTAAAAAAGTGATGACAACATCTTGAAAGTTGAAGATGTTGCATATGGACCTTTTTGGGCCAATCGCCTACATAAGCATTGGAGGTAATAAGTATGGTTTAGTAATTATAGATGATTTTTCCCGCTTCACTTGGGTGTTCTTCTTGCATAATAAGATTGAAGCTCAAGGAATACTCAAGAAGTTCATGCGAAGAGCTCAAAATGAATTTGAGTTGAAAATCAAGAAGATTAGAAGCGATAATGGTACGGAGTTCAAAAACACCGGCGTAGAAGAGTACCTTGATGAGGAAGGAGTGAAGCACGAGTTCTCCGCTCCTTATTCACCTCAACAAAATGGCGTGGTTGAACGGAAGAATCGTACACTCATTCAGATGACAAGAACGATGTTAGATGAGTGCAAGGTGTCCGACGTCTTTTGGGCAGAGGCCGTCAACACCGCTTGCCACTCAACTAATCGGTTTTATCTACATAAGCTATTGAAGAAGACACCATACGAGTTACTTACCGGTAAGAAACCAAACGTGTCCTATTTTAGAGTCTTTGGTAGCAAGTGCTTCATCCTCAACAAGAAGGTAAGATCCTCCAAGTTCGCTCCTAAAGTCGATGAAGGATTTCTTTTAGGTTATGGATCAAACACTTACGCCTATCGTGTTTTCAACAAAACCTCTGGTGTAGTTGAAATAGCGAAAGATGTAACGTTTAATGAGACTAATGGCTCACAAGTGGAGCAAGTTGATCCTTGTGTGTTAGGAGAAAAAAATGCTAGTGAAGCAATCAAGAAGATGGCCATTGGAGAGATCAAACCCCAAGAAGGAGTAAGTGATCAAGATGATGAAGACTCATCTTTAAGAGTAGAGCCACCTACTTCTACTCCAGGTCAAATGATGGATCAACAAGTGGAAGAGGAAGAACAACCAAATGAAGAACCAAACCAAGCTACGACTCATCCACGGATTCATCAAAACATTCAAAGGGATCATCCAGTTGACAATATCCTCGGGGATATAAACAAGGGAGTATCTACTAGATCCCGAGTTGCTAATTTTTGTGAATTTTACTCGTTTGTTTCCTTTGTTGAGCCCGTGAAGGTTGACGAAGTTTTAAGTGATCCCAATTGAATAATGGCGATGGAAGAAGAATTAAACAAGTTTACAAGAAACGAAGTGTGTACCTTGGTCGACAGGCCAAAACAAAATGTGATTGGAACCAAATGGGTTTTTAGAAACAAGCAAGACGAGAACGGGATCGTGACAAGGAATAAAGTATGATTAGTTGCTCAAGGGTTTAGTCAAATAGAAGGTTTGGACTTTGGTGAGACCTATGCCCCCGTAGCTAGATTGGAATCCATTCGCATTTTACTTGCATATGCTACTCACCATGATTTCAAGCTTTATCAAATGGACGTGAAGAGCGCGTTTTTGAATGGACCAATCTCCGAGTTGGTATTCGTTGAACAACCCCCCGGTTTCGAGGATATGAAGCATCCAAACCATGTCTATCAACTTCACAAGGCGCTATATGGCTTGAAACAAGCCCCTCAAGCGTGGTATGAGTGTCTTAAGGATTTCTTGGTAAAGAAAGGTTTTTCGATCGGAAAATCCGATGCTACTCTTTTCACTAAGCATGTTGATGATGATTTGTTTGTTTGCCAAATTTATGTCGATGACATTATCTTTGGTTCTACTAACAAACAATTTTGTGAGGAATTTAGCACGATAATGACCAAGAGATTTGAGATGTCAGTGATGGGGGAGTTAACCTTCTTCCTCGGATTTCAAATCAAGCAACTAAAGGAAGGGACCTTTATTTGCCAATCCAAATACATCAAAGACATGCTCAAGAAATTCGATTTGGAGAATGCAAAACCGATTAAAACTCCAATGCATTCAAATGGTCATTTGGATGTGAATGAAAAAGTTAAAGCCGTCGACCAAAAGGTATATCGATCCATGATAGGCTCTCTTCTCTATCTTTGTGCATCTAGGCCGGACATTATGCTTAGCGTATGCATGTGTGCAAGGTTTCAAGCCGCTCTTAAGGAGAGTCACTTAGTGGCTGTTAAAAGGATCTTGAGATATTTAGTTTATACTCCCAACCTAGGACTATGGTATCCAAAAGGATCAACCTTTGATCTTGTCGGCTATTCGGATGCGGATTATGCCGGTTGCAAGGTAGATAGGAAGAGCACCTCGGGGACTTGCCAATTCTTGGGTAGGTCCCTAGTTTCTTGGACTTTCAAGAAGCAAAATTCCATAGCCCTTTCTACCGCCGAAGACGAATACATAGCGGCGGGAAGTTGTTGTGCCCAACTTTTGTGGATGCGACAAACTTTGAAAGATTATGGTTTAAACCTAAGCCAAAAACCACTTTTGTGCGACAATGAGAGTGCCATCAAAATAGCCAATAATCCCGTACAACATTCCCGAACAAAACACATTGATATTCGCCATCATTTTTTGAGAGATCACTCCACCAAAGGCGATATCGATATTAGGCATGTGAGAACCGAAGCCCAATTAGCCGATATATTCACCAAGCCACTTGATGAGAGAAGATTTTGTGCACTTAGAAGTGAGATAAATATCCTTGATGCTGGTAACGTGGCTTGAAATGGTGCATGCCAATCTTTTGTTTGAAAATTTGAAAAACCGTGTTTTGCTCTAAAAATTTCTTGCAAAATCTTGGTTGCTATTGTGTGTATTAATATACTCATGTTTAGTGAGTTATCTATCCCTATATCTTACCTAAAATATTTCAAAAGCACTTATCTATTTTTCTGCTGAAAAACCATATCGGAACATCCGATTTGATATCGGACTGTCCGATGTTTTAATCGGATCAATCCGGTGTTACTTCAGAATATTCCGATGTGTGGACTGCGGGTCTCTTTAACCGTGCGGGTAATTTTTCTCTCTCTTTACCCCACTCTTTTACCGCATCACCTCTTTCCTCTCTCTTTCTCTCTCCCACGCCGTTCCTCGTCGCCGCCCTCCGGAACTTCGTCTCCTCCAAGATCGGAGTTTCCAGAGTCTCACCGGAGCAAGCCCTCTCACTTCTCCCCTCTTTGCCGACTGGTTGAAGGGCCTCTTCCCTCTGCTTGTTGTTCCCAAGGTATTGCTCGCCCTAATCATTTCCGATCCATTTCCTCTCAAGATTTTCTAGTTAATGTGGTCGGGATTAGTGCCTCAAATTGCACTAGGATTAGTCCCTTGTAGTGGCTTCATCTTTTGTTAGCGCTGCCTTGGAGATTCACGGTAACCAGGGTTTCTTCACTGAACTGCACATATCGGACTATCCGATATAGGCAGCAACAGAAACCTAGTTCCTTGAATCCCTTCTCCCTAGAGCCTCTTCTAATCCTAAATTCCTTTGTTTGATCAGACGGTTAAGTCCAAGGGAAGGCAGTCTGTCGATGACTCTGGTGCACCTTCTCAGCAAAGGAGGACGAAGGCGAGGCATGACCCTGCCAGGGCTCAACCTCCATCCTCTCCAGTGCATTTGTCCTCTCCTAGGGCTACCATGTTCATTGAGACTGCCCCTTCTTCCAGTCGTCCGAAGAGGTCTGTAAAGAAGACAGCCTCCAGGACTCCTTTGGGATCACCCTCCTCTTAATCACCTCGGCAGAAGCAATCATCAGCTAGGGATGATTCATCCAGACCTTTGATTGGTCCCTTGGAGATGCATGAGTCTGTCAGATTCTCATATGGCAACTTCAATCCTCCAAAGCAGATGAATCTAAGAGGTGACTCTGTTCGCATCAGACGGGAAAGAATGATAGACCCTGAGGATTATGAGAAGCAGGTCAGCACCGATCGCCGCTTCTGGAACTGCTTTCAACAGGATTTCTACGACTCAGTGATTCTACCGAAGAAGACCCCAGTTGTGATGATGCAGTGGGTTGACTGGGAGTATCTTGAGCGACTCCATGATCCAGTCTTTGATGAGGTGATCAGCATCTGTGTCAAGTATGACATCAAGGACATTATTGGGCTAAAGTACAATTGGAACAATGAAGTTATAGCTCAGTTCTATGCCACGGTATACTTTGGCACTGATGAGTCTGAGTCACTGAAGTGGATGACATGTGGAAAATTCTACAGTGTGACCAAGACTCGCTTTGCCAGTATTCTGGGTTTCACTCCTGGGCTATGCTTCAACAAAGACAATCTTCATGAGTACGACCCCCTGGAGATAAATAAGCTCAGTTGCATATATGATGAGGCTCAGGACTTCGAGCTAGGGAAAGCGAAGGGCCTGCTTCCTGTCTATGTTGTGCTGACGAGGATGATTAGGAAGACCCTCACCCCCAAGGAAGGAGATGCCTCGAGCATTTTGGGGGTACTCCAGGAACTTGCTCTACTGGATTGCATCCGAGTCAATCGCCCTGCTCGCCTCCCAGTCGCGGCCCTTCGATGTCGTGACACTCGCGGAGGTGATGCCCGACGTCGAAGAGGTGGGCGGCCTTGCCTATTTGGGGACCTTGGCCAAGGAGACTCCCTCAGTGGCCAACTCAATCTGGTTTTGTCAAAGATGTTGAGCACTATGGATATCAAGTTCGAGTCCTCAAGACTCCCACTCGTCGATCATCTCGTGGTGCTCCATCCCCTCGATCAGCTGCTCCATCTTCTCCTTCTGGCCCTTCCTCCTCTCGCTCTTCCTCTCCGATCAAGGCCATGCTCAGGGCGATCTTTTGCCTTGGGAAGGATGAGAGGCGTGCTCGCCAAAAGAACTCAGAGCGTATCAAGAAAAACACTCTAAGGCTCAAGAAAATCCAGCGACACCTTGAGATTCCATGCTCTCCTGATGGCTCAGAAGTTGAAGGGAGTGAAGATGATGATAAGATCAAGGAATATGAAGCTGCTTTTGATCCTCCGGCCCAAGTTGATGGCGATAGTGGCAGCGAGGAGAGCTACTCTGAAGAAGATGAGGAAGATGAAGACGACGATTGACTATCTCTTGTGCTATAGCTTAGTTCTCACCTTTTTGGTATCTTGATGCCAAAAGGGGGAGAAAGTAAAGCTTGTATCTTGTATCTTTGTCATTTGTCGTTGTGCAAAACTCTGTTTAAGTCTCTGTAATCTCTATTATCCTTGTGTTTTGGGCCTGAACTTGTTTTGCAATGCTTAATTGGTGCTAAAAGTACTTGTTTAAATTGTGTTGCCATGCTTTTGAGTGCCCAATGCCATGCCATTTGCATCGTTTATTTACTGCATTTACCTGCACTTTTATCTCCTCGAATGCAAGGATATAGGG